>RCWM02000003.1:4327500-4927500 GCA_003667255.2 Euschistus heros
ACTATTATTATTGTTTTTATTTTTTTTAATTATTATTTAACTGTATTTCTTTTTCAATTTATGTATTATGTTGTTTGAGGTTCTTTATTTTATTTTTAATTACGGTACTATATATATATATATATATACATCATAAGGTCCTTTATTTATTCGTTGCTGTTTTTTTTTTTTAAATTTATTACTTACTGTAAATGGACCCATGTAGTCATCCGTATAACTTATGGATCAATTTGAGGCAGTTTGTACTTTCTCAATAAAAGATTTAAAAAAAAAAACAATAGATGAATTGCAAAGGCTTATATCTTCAAAGGGTTCATTATAAACCAGTGAAATACCAGTAAAGAGAAGTAATTTTTCTTCTTCGGTCTCTACCAAAAAAACATTTTATTTTTAAAGGGGTATGACTCACCATGATGAAAGTTAAGCTGTTATTGGACAATCCAGTAATTATTTAAATATATAAAACAGATCATATAATCTTAAAGGAAATAGTTTAAGGAATAAATTATAGAGTAGATGGAAACTAATATTAATGACACAATAACAATCGAACCCGTTTATTTATAGAATATATAAACGATGCTATATAATTTTAGAATATTAATTTTAACGTATTTTTTGTCAAATAAGTACTGAGTTATAACTTTGTCAAAATAGTTATCATATTTTAAAGTAATTGGAAGTTGCTAAACTTTTAAGGGAATAAATGTCAAAAATATCTTTGTTTTATAAAATAAATTTCCTAGATTTACCTATCTACCATTGATAGTGCATTGGAAATCTAAAGATCTGACAATTACAAGATACTAGATAATAGAGGGGCGACCCCAGGTAACCACTACCAAGGTGAGAAGACCAAAAGGGGGTAAGCGGTTTTGTTACGACAGCGGTGGACATTCGACAACCTTCAGCCCCGCGCCTTTGTCAGCCTCTGCTCTGCTTTATGAGAATACAAGTTCTCAACTAATTTCGCAACTCCTGTATTCTAAATAATATTATATCGATTACTTGTTAAACTTTCACTTATATATTTTTTTTAATTCTATTAATATCATAAAAATCCTTGTACTGAGAGATCTCCTTTCTAGCCTGGTCGCTTTTTTTTTTTTTTTTTTTTTTCTTTATCTTGCATCTTTACCAGATGGGTGTATGTGAAGTTGTATACTAAACATTTTGCTCCATTGACGAAAGAAGGAAGATATTTTATCATTGAAAAAAACAAAATTTCATACTACTTTGCTGGAATGTAATTAACCCTTTTCAGGCCAAGCATACATATTTAAAATACAATTAGGATTGTTGAATTAATGGCCACTTCTATTGGAATTATTTCATTTGAAAACTAGTTTCGAATGTTAAACATTCATCTCCAGTTCTAAAACATATAAATTTTTGAAAACATCAGCAATTTGTTATATGGATTATATATATATATATATATAGTTTTAAAAAACGTAAGACAAGAAATCAAATATATTGGTAGTCATCTCAGTAAATCAAACTGGCTTCTGAAATATATCAAGAGTAGAAGGGGAAGGGCCAGGTAGAAAACACTTTTGGATTTTTTTTTTCCGTGGTTTTACCTATGACTAATTTTATTTTTTCGTTCCTATTGGAAACAAATTGCAAATGGGACTGTTGGAAATGTGTTTCTGGTCCAAAAATGTTAAATTTGCTTCCAAAAGGAACGGAAAAATCCAATTAGTCAAAGGGAAAATCCACAAAAATTATTAATTAATTCATCATTTCTAATCCTATTGATCCTTCTAAAGCAGCATGCGTTGATCACTAAATATTAAAAAGCAATCAAATTCATTGTTTTTTGTTGTTGTTTTGTTATAGGTCTAATATTGAATAAATCTGTAAAAAAAAATCACTTTTATTTATTACATTTGTTTTAGGTTTTTAACCACATACAATCTATTGAGCTATGGTATCCTGTTGTAAACTCTGCCCTGAAAAGGGTTAATGCCAGGGATACAATGAAATATTTGAAACAGATCTGATAAATAAATAAAAAACGATGCTAATTAGACGGTTAAACCAAAGTGATCGATGATTACCACACTAACTACTGAATAAAGAAAAGTAAGGAATTATAAACTTAGGTAAACATTATTAAATTTAAAAGGGATATCTTTAACATATTTGTATAGTTTTTTAAAAATTTATTTCTTGTGCCTCCCCAGTCACTAAGTTAGGCTCTAGCTTTGATTACTAATGAGTAAGCACGTTTTATGATTTTATGTTACTTGATTTCAAAATTTATTTTTCTTTCAATATCATATAAGGTCGAGTTGTATCTGTTTCACCTGTGAATAGTTCTTTAAGTGCAATTAAGTGCAATTTTGTAAATTTATTTTTTGGATTTTACCAGATACCCTCTATATTTTTTTCTATGGATAAGTTATGAGATTATTAATGAGGTGAATATTCCTTTGTAAATCATTGAGGAAAGTATTTCAAACTATTAACTGCGTTTTTCCTTAACTCTGATTTGTTAACATACTTTTCACAGTTGTCACTGATATCTACTTAAATTAATAATTTGGATCAAATTCAAAATTCGTAATATGAATAATTAATTTTCTTTTCGAGAATTTTTTAGCGTCGTATGTCCATCAGAGATCCAAAAACGTCAGATTTGCCACCAAAAAAGTAACAAAGATTCTTTATAGTGAAAAAAAAAATCATAATTTTTAAAATAACATGATTTATTTTTTATTTTTACAGTGGATGATGTCTATGAGCAACATTTTCCCACATTATGCGTCTTTACTCCAATTGCCTAGAAAGACATTACCAAATCGAAGATAATTGAATTACAAATCTTATCATATATTTATAACTTATTTATTTTATATATAAATATTTCAAATACCTATGAGGTTCCGTTAACTACAATCGATGTGTGTATTTCAAATACCATTAATAAGTATCCGTACAAGTCCATTCATTCCATAGACCACATATATTCTAGTTTATTGATTTTTAGATATGATTAAGTAAATCTGAAATTCATTTGTTGTATTCCGTATAAAGAATATAGAATGAAATCAGCTCAGGAGACCCTTGATTAAATAATAGTTTGAATGAGGGAAGACATCACCTTTACACCCACTGACATAAACCGCTGCCTACCAAATAAAGTTCTAGTGGTAGTTTAAACACCTTACTAAAAACAACACTTCTTCTTCGTTTCACTCCAGGTATTATAACGGGATAGCTAATTGTGTCAATAAAATTAAACAAAGAATAAAATATCTGCAAGATGCTATATACACCTTTTCCTGTCTTTTTTTATTTTCCTTTTTTTATATATTTGTTTTCATCAAGTCAGAAGAAGAGAGAATTGTGAAACACAATTTAATCTAGATTTGGTGAGGAGTTTTCTTGTGGTAGTAATTTTTACACAATTTATTCTATTTTCTATTTTTATATTGCGTACTAAGATTCTTGGCAAACGATTCATTCTCACACTGAGTCAGTTTGGGAACGTGAGGTAAAAATCGCTTTTTCACATTTACCAAGCGTATATCTCGAGAACATTACAGAATATTATAAAAGCGTATAGAATAGGACGTATATAGAATTCAATTACCTTCAATTCAGTAAATAGTTATGTTTTGCCTACGGTTCACCTATTTCGAGATATTAAAAAATGCCAGGGCTTATAGTATGTTAATTCCTAACTACCCTGAACATCTTTTCGAAGAAAAACCTTTGATTACAGACAACACACTACATACACCCATTTGTGGCCTTCATTGACTGGACTACATAAGGGACTTTTCATTATAGTAAAAAACAAACTTTTAAAAAAATGTTATTTATTTATTATTTTTTGTTTTCATAAAATAATTTTTATAAAACCGATGGCTTAAGCCATTTTTCCCAAACACAAATGATGAATTCAGAACATAAATTTATTTTTTTTCTTTTAATTAAATAGATAAACTTTTTTATTTCGTCATCAGCATAGAGGATTTGTAAAAAAAAAACAATCGAAATGTACAATACATAATTATTATTGATCGTTATAAGCAAATCATAGCATGTCCCAATAGTTATTTGAGTCAGGGTTCTAGAAATAAGTCTAACAAACTGGTGGGTTAGAAGTTATAGAGTTTAATGAATGTTTATGAGCAGCGTGCAATATACTCCTACTTCTTGATATATATCAGTAAAATGAAACCGTGCCCGTATTCACCTTTTGTGCTGAAATTTCATATCAGCACTTTCATATCATATAAAAAGTTTCAATAGATAAAAAAAAAAAAAAAAATTGAGCATATTAATTCTATGTATCTGGGATATACTTAATAGGCGATTATTCAATTGTATTATAACATGTTGCCAAAAGATAATTTTCACTTTTAAATTATTTTATCTTTGTTTTATTTATTTGATTACTATTTTAGGTGCCGTGTACAACAACTCAGGGTTGATGTACCAATACATTACATTTGGTATTTTATATTAGTTGATACAAGTTGTTTTCTTGGAGGAGGGTAAACAGTTTTTTCCAGTTTATCTTGGAGATGCAACGAAGTCCTGGAAGGTAAAAGTCGGGTGCAATCATTCATAAGGTGCTCGGTTGTCAGCAGGCAGTTGCAAGTGCTGCATTCTGGTGGAGGATTGCCTCCAAGTAGATGCCGGTGGGTCGTTGTTGTTGTTGTTGATTGTTTTTTAAGGGCAAAAAACTGCTATGGTTATTATTGCCCATACCCAAAATTTATACAATAACAAATTCCTAATCAAATTATATAAACCTCCCAAAAAAAAAAAAAAAAATAAAAATAAAAAAATAAATAAATAAATAAATAAATAAAAAATAAATAAATAAATAAATAAAAAAATAAAAAAAAATAATAATAAAATAAATAAAAAATAAATAATAAAAATAAATAAAATAAATAAATACAAAAAAATAAATAAAACAGAACATTAAATTTTGTCATATAATCCAATTTGCTTGATAAATTTTATCGTACTACAAACGTATTGTTTGCTATCGCCCAAGGCCATACAGAGCTAACGAGGCACACCATACTTATCCATATCTCTCCTGTACTGAGGGCACTCCTCAAAGATATGCCTCACTGTTAGGCCAACTCTGCAGAGTTGTCACTGAGGGGGATCTCTCTTTGCCATCAGGTAGTCATGTGTTAAACGACAGTGTCCAATTCTTAGCCGTGTGATTATCACCTCCTCCCTTCTGCAATGTCTTGAGGAAGAGGCCCAGCCACCGATGTTCGGTCTGATTTTGTTCAATTTATTATTTTCTGATGCAGACCATGCACTCTGCCAGTCACCCAAAATCTTCATGTGGAGTGGTCGGAGCATGTCTGCCGCGGACAAGAAAGTGGGTGTAATAGTTTCTAATTGGTGGGCTTCTCTAGCTGCTCCATCTACCTCTTCATTTCCGGGTATACCGGAATGGCTGGGGATCCAGAAAAAGGTTAGTTTATTTGATGATTTACTTATCTGATATATAATAAAATTGATTTCTTGGATTAATGGGTTGTCCGAAAAAATTTTAAACAGGCTTTTAATCGCACTCAAGGAGTCAGAGCAGATAATTATCTACTGTTCTTCAAATGTTTGAGCAAGGTGAAGCGCTTTTAATATCGCCGTCAGTTCAGCTGTGAAAATACCGCAGACACCATCCAGCTTATACTTCAGCGCTCTGCTGTTGTCCCAAACTGCACAAGATGTTGAATCATTTGTTTTTGAACCATCAGTGTATATAATTTTGCTACTTTTGTAATTATCTACTTCAGAAAGAAATGTTTGAATGACTTCTTGAGGAGAACATTTTTTAGTTTTTGAAACTTTTAGCATTTTAACGTTAACATGAGGAGGTGATAATGTCCATGGAGGTAGGTTTCTTCTTATCGGTAGAGACTGATGTTTCATTACTTTTGATATAAACCATCTCATCCGGTACCAAAATGGAAATTTTCGATCTTTCATTTTTATAGACAGTATCTTGATTAAAAATTGAAAGATATGCCGGATTATCTGGTTGTGTATAAATTTTTGTTATATACTTGGCCCCTTGCTTTTGGCGGCGATAAGAGAGGGGTAGGACTCCCGCTTCGATATTAAGACTGAGTGCTGGGCTTGTTCTGAATGCTCCGGTGTCCAATTCCAGTGTGTCCAATTCCAAGCCGTGTTATTACTGTCTGTTCTTTCCAGTTTATTGGGCGAGGTGTTGCTAGAAGACAGCTTACATATATCCTTTTCATTTTATTTGATTTAGGAACTTTTGCCCAGTGGTTGATCCATGCCTCTCTGCACAGGTTAAACATATAGTTATGAAAGTCGTAGAGAGTGACATTGGTATTGGGAAAAGGGAACATGGTTCTAGCTTCCTTTGCACTAATGTCGGCCGATTCATTTCCGTCTATTACTTATTATATATAGTGATCACTGGTTATTCGAATCATCTAAGTTTACATTAGCACATCAAAGAAAGTTTTTCTGAACATCTATAGCTCTAATGATGAATTTAAAACATTTTTTACCAAAAACTGCACTCTACACATATGTGATCTAAGGCGTCGATATATATATATATATTTAACGTTAACATGAGGAGGTGATAATGTCCATGGAGGTAGGTTTCTTCTTATCGGTAGAGACTGATGTTTCATTACTTTTGATATAAACCATCTCATCCGGTACCAAAATGGAAATTTCTAACCTCCAACTTTATTATAAATACATACAAAGGAAATTAGGGTATTGGATCTTTTATTGCCTTTCGGCATTTTAAGATTTATTTGTAGCTCTGCCATCTCTGGAGGGTCTCAGTCTGCTGGAGACAATCCGTCTACATGTCGAGTGCGGAGGATACACTTTGCGCATATTGATGTTTTAGCTATTAATTACAAATTATATTTGCGGGCGTTAAAAAAATGTAAAAAAAAAATATATATCAACATTTATTCATCAATTACCAAATCATAAAGCCAGTGAGTTTTCCTTAAAAACGGTTATAACAGGTAATTGTAATAATTATTGATGATCATAACAAAAAACGTAATAGTCACTTGAGTACACACAATATAAAGATAGAATTTATTAAAAATAACTTGTCATCAGCTGAAATGAGGTATTCGTTGAATGAAAAATGAAAATTAGAAAATATTTTTATGATAAAGAATTAAAAATAAAATGTTTACTGAATTAGAATAAATAAAAGCGTTTATAAAGATGCGGGAGTGTCAAATCCATTTCACAGTTCCTCTTTGGTTATCACACCTTGCTGATAACGTGGAAACACCACGATATTCAATATAAAATTATGTACATTTATAATGAAGAGTGAGAACGTATAAGCCTTTATCACTCTTAACACGAGAAAAGGAGCAGGACATTGTCATGAATGACGATTGTAAAAGTTTAGTATCGATCTCGAAGCAACTGCATTTTAAGCTAATTTTTTTTTATTTTCGGGCTATTTTTGATTACCTTTTCAATAACTGCAGTGTTATAACCGATGACATTACCCTCGAGATAAACGAAAAACAGGTCGATATGGCCAATATGTTGTTGTAAATTATGTTATTATGTCCATCTTAAAATGCAGGGATATAAATTTATATTCATAATGAAGCAAAGATCAAAAAGTTTAGTTACTGCAACCGGTGTGTCATCATAATCGAAGTGTTTATAAGTGGTATCTAGTGTTTATTGGTTTGCAAGAAAAAGTCGCATTTGAAACCGCTGTTTTCTCTCGACATTATTTATCACTGGTGCAAACCATACCCATGATCTATTGTTTTTTCCCAGTCAGGGAGAAATAGAGTTTTTTTTTAAACTAAAGGCACGAAAACAGCCATTGATAAAACAAAACTCACTGTGATCACATAGGATTCCTTGAATTTTTTATTTCAACTTCATCATAAAGAAATACTGATAGACCAGTCGATTTATACATCGAAGATCGCAATTTTGCATGTGCCTTCCATTTTTCTTTTATAGTTTTTCTACTTGAGTATCTTTAGGTGAAAGGTTTTCTACCAAAAGTATTTTATTGAAATCAAATTGATAACGGCAAAGTTATCTTCCTATTTCAGTCAAACTTTTACCTTTGTAGACCAGCAGTGAAAAATTTTGAAAAATAGACAGCTGGTTTTGAAATTCTACGCTACATTTGGAATATTTAGATTATGGCAGAAGGTTTTTGTTAGTTATATACACATATTGCACCTTCCTAGGAATACTGTAACGTTTAAAGTTTTTTACTTTTTTCAGTTTGCCTTCTTCTTCCTTTTTTTTCTGATCTAGATGCAGCCGAAGCAATATTTACGACGGCTTTTATGATATAGCGGGGTTAGTTATACTTTTTAGGGTTTAGGATTGAAAGTAATTGATGTTTTTGATAGTCCCTTGGATGATTTTCCTGACCCCCAGCAGAGTAAGTCCTGATATATTAATGAGATTGTGGTAAACTGGAACGTTCTTTTTTATTAAAAAAATTACGGGTGGCTAAATCTTCCGTTTTTATTTTAAAGTAAAGTATGAGGCTCCTTCTCAGTTTACTTGATTGTACGGTACAGTTGGTTACGAATAACAGCGAAGTTTGAAAGTGAATTTAATTTCTTAACGTTTATCATCGGATGCACGTTTGTTTGATCTAGGATAGATGGTTTGGGCATTGAAAGGGACTATTATAAGATCATGGATTGCAGTAACGGTGAAGTAAAAAAAAAAAAAAGAATGAACGAATTAATAAAACTCTTATAGTAATTATTACATTCACCCCTATCCAATTGATGTCTTTAAAAAGTTTCTCACGAATCAATTTGCAATAATTTGAACACTAGTCGAACAGTCATAAAGGTAAATATTATTCACACCTACAGGAATACACATATGACTAATTTTTTTCCTTTATAAATAACTTTCGTAATACTGGCTGGTTTTCGATAGTGGAAACTCGAGTAACTATCCTTGAGCTGTCCTGTAAAATTGGTCTAGAGTTGTGTAGTTACTTCAGTTTGCGAAATAGTTTATGTATGTGATATTTGGTAACTAATTATTATTTTTTTTTTTTTTAAACTAATGTGAAATCATTTTTTTTTTTTTTTTTTTTTTTTTTTTTTTTTTTTTTTTTTTTTTTTTTTTTTTTTTTTTTTTTTTTTTTTTTTTTTTTTTTTTAAAGCCGTTACTAATCACCGTAACATTTAGTTTGATTTTTGTCTTATGTGGGTAGTTTATCTTTTCATGATTTTGGTTTCTGAAAGTAATTTAATAATTTTGTTATTTAGGTCTATTTATTTCTAGGACACATTCATGGTTCTATTTACCGTTTGCCGAGAATGCTGATGGATTAATCTTCGTAGCTGTAAAACACTGATTCTTTTGTGGTTCGAGCCATAATGCAATGGAACATCAACTACTACTTCTAATTGAGATTAAAGGAAATAAAACTTTTTGATTTCGTTGTCCATGTAAAACTATATTTCTAATTGATTCGTTATTTTTCATTTTTAGTCTTAGAAATCCTGTTTGAAGAAGACTTAGAAAAACCGGTCAATTGATTCCATCCCATACTGTTTCAATAATTTATTATCTTACTATTATTATTTTTTTATTGAGCAGTTCTGTTTTTCTCCTTCTTCTTTGGCTGTACATCCGCGAGGTTATTGTATTATTGAATGTTCAACTTAATAACGTTGCTCTCAAATTTCCAATTACCAGAATTGACCGAACATCGTCAACATTTTATATTCTAATATATAGTCTTGTAATATTCTCAACGCAATGTAGTAAAGAATAATAATATTATTTTTAATATTTATTCATTACTACGGAGTTACATTCAATAGAAGAATGACCTGTGGCCCACATGTAAAACATAAACGTCTTAACAAGAGACTAAAACGTTTGTATACAATACTTCATGAACGATCGACATTAAATCTCTGACAACGACTAAATACATAAACTTACTTAAGCCCATATAGGCATACGAAACACTGGACTGCAAAAAAAATGCTCTTTAAAAAAAAAAAAATACAAATATTCCAATCAAAAATACTCAGTCTAATCACGAAATCAGCTTGGTACATTTCAAATCACACACTTCACTCAGATTTTGTAAGTACCAACAGTAACCGAACAACATACTTTATGGACATAATAAAATACTCATTAATGTCATCACCTCGACTGACATACCTGCAAATACTCTCAGAAGGCTGGATGAGAGATTTGCTCAAATAAATCCTTTTAATATTATTATTTTTTTTATTTAATCCATGCCGGGAGGAGGTAACTTTGAGTGTTACTCTCCCACACGCCAATAAGGCAAGTATTATTACAGTGCAAATTACTATTCCCACTACTTTTAATGTATATATATAATATAAGCCATATATATATATATTATATATACATATATATATAATATATATATATACATATAAGCAAATCATTATTGTATACTCTACTCAAACAACAGGTGTGAATAAAAATTTGAAAAAAAAAAAATATGTATATATATATTTGATTGCTGAAGGTTTTTTTATTTTAGTGAAAGGTATCACTGAAATGAAAAATTCTACTATCACTAAAATTTTGAATTCTTTATTGCGAATTCAAAATACGGTAACTTGAAGTGTGCCGACGTCGAAACGGATAAATAAACACTCAATAAATAAAACGTTTCAAAACCTACGATACTAATTATAGTGTATTATTTTTTGCATTAAATAGCTATGTTAAAAATAATGAACTTTAATGCCACATTTCCTCTGCTGGAACGGCAATTACCCTTTTAAATATTTCTCAAGTAAGAACGAAGCCAATTTAGGACATTAATTCGTGATATAATTTTACAGTTGACATTGTTTTGAATTGATTTAATAGGACTCATAGATTGTGCAATAGATATAATGAACTATAATATGGTCTTCAAGAACAACTTTTTGATAGTCTAACTATTGATTGATTTCTAACACTACTTATATTTAAGTTTTTTCCTAGCTCACTTCAATAATTATCTTGGCATGAATATTTTATCAACTAGAAAAAATATGAATGTTCAACAAGACTTTACGTGTTTAATTTATGCTGAATTATAGGTTTTATTGGAGCTCCAGTACTGCGGAAATCACTGCTGAACTTCGATAATGGCTTTAAAGTGACGAAAAATAGATTTCCTTCTCTGAATTTTGTTTTTCTATCTATTTTTATATTAGGTGAAAATAAAAATAATGTTTTTTTTTTTTTAATTTACAAAAGGAAATTCATTTAAGTATACTCACATTCTTCTCCATAACCACTATAGTTTGAATCAATATTGAATAGGTTTTAAATTTTAATTTGCTCTATAAACTGTAGAGAAAAAAAAAAAAAAAAAAAAAAAAAAAAAAAAAAAAAAAAAAAAAAAAAAAAAAAAAAAAAAAAAAAAAAACAAAAAATAATAAAAAAATGGTATATTTAAACATTACGTAATAAAAATAATAATATGTTTTGTAAAATATGGTATATTTAATGATATTCCGTTAATCCATATTAAACAAATCTGCTATCTAGGACTCCATCTGGACTAATTTCTTATTCAGAAATTTCATACGTGAAATTCCCCCCCCCTTGCCCTTCCCACTTTGTTCCCTCGCTACGCCTCTATATTGAACTGCTACAATGGGTAGTTGCTTTACAAGGGATTGCCATGTTATCACAAGCATTATCATCTCATTTACTAGATGGGTAGTTTTTTATTTATTGTAAACACTTTACTAATTTTAATATTTGTAAAAGTAAATTTTAATAAAAGAGAATCTTATATGTATTTATAGTAGTTAATATGTTATGATTTGAGTTTATATTTTGTAATTTTATAGGTATATCTTTTGTGAGATGTTTTATTGTAATTAAATTTTTTTAGAAAAAGGACATTTTCTGAATTCATTGTCTTTGGAAATGTTTAACAGGAAGAATGCAATTATTACCATTCTCCAACTAATCTGTTGAACTAAATCGAGGTCAGTTAATCAGATCAGATTGGTTCCAAAAGTGAAAAAAGGCAGGCATATAATCAGTTTCACTTTTAGATATCAGTTCGATCTTAGTTACTTTTCTATTTCCAGCCCCATTATAGAGAGACACTGAACAGTCGATCAATTTGTCAAAGCACTAATGGTAAACTAATGTCAAGATTCGGCTTCCTACACAACAGACTCGAAATCTTTCACAAGAACATCGGAGGCTATGAAATCTCACCTAAATTCTGTGGTAACAACGCCTTGATTGTAAAATTTATGTCATTTAAAAAAAAAAAAAAATGTTGAATCTTATTTTGTTTCATAGTATTAAGGTGAGTAGAGGACATTACAATAATTACAATAACTGGCACAACAACTACAAGGACATTACCATTCCAATATGTTGATGAACTAAAACTTTTAATGTTTTTTCCAAGACCAACAGGTCAGACGTTTAAAACCCACGTACGATTCTCTTGCACTGACACAGATTCAAATTTAGAAATGCTATGAAATTGTCATGAATGTAAATTTAGCAAATCTTAACAACATGCGTAATTGTTAAAAGCTGAAATAAAATGATAAACATGAAACAGCAGTTCTGTGAAATCCATTCTGACTTTTCAATTAAAATGACCAATATTTAAAAAAAAATAATTTCTTATTCTCCTAGTGAAGTAAATAGATTAAAATCATTCATGGCTCGAACCAGATACCTTTTATTTCACAATCAATTAAATACTCACTCAAATCCACATGTTTCTCAACTTGTTCCCATTCCATGCCTGGCAATCCTCCGAGGCGTCTGAATAAGAGATGGCCTCGGGATCTTCTTCTATTGTAGAATTTTCATTAGAGGTGTACCATTGGTTAGTCTCTCTACAAGTCTTTGCCAGGTCATTACTCTGCTTTGTAATTACAGAATATTTACTGGATGAATTTTTGTAATACAATTATAAATTTCTAATTATAAATAAATAAAACATTATTCAAACCAATTAAAAACAGTATTGAGAACCTCCTCTATTTTGAAGCCGGTTGAAAAAAAGAGATAGAATTCTTGAGTTGTGGTTAATGCATTGTTTGATAAAGCAGTGGAAAAGGTAATATTCGTTTTTAAAGTTCATTACAATCTCTGAATATTTCGAAGGCTTGATACAATAAAATAGTCATCGTTTCTACTATACAAAAGTAACCGGCATCAATACATTTAGTATTAAAATTTTTAAGACTAACTCAATGTTCAGAAGTCTCTATATCTTCTTCAATCATCTGAAGATCAGAATGTAAGACAGCCGAGAGATAGACAAACTGATTGAGTAAAGCTTCAGAAAGTTAGGAAAGCTTCAGAGGATCCTAACTCAAAACAAATCTCGTTTTTACCATAGATCTAGTTTATAGCAAATTCAAAAAGCTAACTTCCTGATTTTAATTTTGGAATTCTATATCTTGAGACATGATGATCTAACAGTAATTAAAAATCAAGCTTTCGAATTTCCTTCCTCCTCTGAAATGAAATCCTGAAAACTTTATAGTTGTTTTCCTAGAAACTACTGATTTCGATTTAGGACTCTCTTCTCATAAAAGAGCGAAATGACCACATGTGATACCAGGTCTTACCGTAGCCCATGGAAGTCATAGTGGTCTATTGCATTGTGCTAGTTAATGGCTTAACAGCAGCCAGTTGTTTTGTCAAATAGTTTTTAGCAATATTTGCTAATTTTAAGATCCGCTCGGGTATTTACTCCTTTTTAAATAATTATCATTATGTGGCATGTTTCGGGATCTTCCATCACATCTTCAGACTGACACAATGTTTACATTATCCATTCACTTTCATTTAAACAATACTAACAATGTATCAACTTAACTAACAATGTATTAACAATAAAAAACAATAATATAATTCACCTATCTATTCTTCTGGTGTTAGCCACCAAGTCAATTTTACAGTTACATTTAAAATAACTCAACCCATTAGGGTTCAAGGGTCTGTTCCTTATTCTGTTTATTGGTTGCTTTTTATTTTATTTCAAGTTTTTAAAAAAAATAGTAATAATAAGATTTTTCTGACGACGAAAATATGATTGCTTCTATTTTAACGTTTGTAAATATTACTGTTATTGAGGAAATAAAGAAATAATTATGTAAATTATTGAGATGGGCTGACTATGACATTGACTGGCTATGACAGCCGATCATTGCTTTGGTTGGAATTCGGGTGACATCGGCAATGTTTGAGGTGCTTCGTTAATAGTTTCATATCTGTCTATACATGGAGCTACAGGTTTTTGTTTATATTTTATTATTTCTTCTGATTTTACTTACGAAGCGATGACTAACGTAATGTTTTTTTGACAATTAAAGCAAAAGTCAGCAATTTACTGTCGTTTAATGTCATATTTGGAATTCAATCATAGTATTATAGAATATATCAGAGTAATTTTTTTTAATATCATAACCATTCGTGAAGTTGTGAAATTGATGTATGATAATCTAACTCCGTTAAAAAAAAAATAATAAAAATTAAAATGACTTAAATAATAAGGATTGATTAAATACATGTATGTACTTAAGGGCACTGATAATTGGTAAAAGCAAATGTGCGATATTTTAAAAACCGTAAAGTTATATACAATAATTCATATTTATCTGTATTCCTTAGTTTAAATTGTTTGTTTATTATTGCTATGGCTAACTGGACGATGCTACGGTGGGTGTCCTAAATTTTGCCTATCCAGGTATAATTAGGAAAGGGATCTTTAACGAGTACCTGACATCGCACGGGTTCGGGACCCCCATATTACGTCTCTTCCGAAGGACGGCATAGCTAAGGATTTTTTACTCCCCTTAAAAAATCCTAAGGTCATCTGCCGGGCTGCGAACCCGCGATCTTGGGTTTAGTAGGTTGCTATGCTAACCACTACACCACAGGTGATCCCCTTTTTTTAAATAACACAATGTAACAATCTAAAAACCATTGATTGCTACAAATGGCTTTGTTCAAAATACTCTAATAACTTATTTTTCTCTTGTCAAGAATTTGTTCCAAAAATTTCTTTTTAAAATGTGTAAATATAGCCGAATGAGCACTTACCGCTTCCTGATGGTCCTATAAATTTTTACAAACAGGTTCCTAATGAGCGTTCTTCAGACAGAACGAGATAGGATGATCTGATAACATAAAATTTAGCAGTCACTTTATCTATCGTTCGTGTTATCAAATGATCTGATACGGCAAACCTCTCCTGAATATGTACGATTTATCTAAAGCAGTGCAATAAACTGTTGAAGCATTTATTTTTCCATTTTTTAACAAAATACCAACTGGAAATTGTCTTTTTTTTTTTTTAATTTATTTACTGCTATTTACAACTGCAAACAATACACACATAATATATATCAAGCATGGTAAATGTGAATTAAATAACTTGTCAATAATTATAACTGCTCGTTGCAACGCGTTGGTAGCACTTTAGTAAAATCTCTATCAGAAAGTCTTTAGGCTTTTTTTAAGACACTTAGGATGGTTATCGGAAATGGAGTGTAAAGCATGTTTGGAAACAAGCTGATTTAAATGGTTATCGAGTTTTCTGTGAAAGGATAAATATCTGTTCTGGGCTAAAGCAGCAACATAAGTTAATTTTAGGACTTTATGAATAAGTTTATTTTTGAATTATTTTAGTATTTGAGGATTTTTTGAATTTTGGGTTGCAACTTCTTTTTTTTTAATCATATATACCTTTATAAAGTACTTAGTAAGTATCATATCAATTTGTATGGGGTTCATTTTTCAGCTGTTAAAATAATACACAAACACAAAGAATTTACAGGTATTGTATTTGTTTCTTACAATACGCCTTTGACTTGCCATCACTTTTTTTTTTAAGGTGCATTTTTAGTTTTATGCCGTTAAAATTAAAACGAACTGTAAAGATGATTTATTTTATATAAATTTATTTATTAATAACGATTACAGTAACATGTCAAAACTTGAAAAGAACTACTCATCAGTAGCACCTTAATGAAAATGCTACACTGCAAAATCTCGAAACCATCTTCTTTTCGGACGCCTTGGAAGATCATCAGAAATGAAGTGGAGAGCAAGTTGAGAAAGTTTGAATGGCTATGGAGCTCACTATGAAAGAAAAGGTATCTGGATTGGACTAATTCAGCAGCATATGGAACATTAAGATCTTTATGGATTTGCTGAGTTTTGTTAATTTTGATTCTCCATTTTTTACACCATTCTTGAATGTTTAGGATATGAGATTGGAGTGTTTAGGAAGCAATGAAGGGATTGTTAACTGATAATAAACATGTGTCATCAGCATAAGTTGTGAAGACAGTGGTAGGATGAGTTAGGATTACATCCGTATAAGCTGTGTAGAGGATGGGGCCTAGGATACAACCATGAGGATCATTGGCAGATTGGGTAGAGAGGGAAGAATAGGAAAATTTATGGTTTACATTGAAAGTTTTATCACTGAGATATGAACGAATAATTAGGAAGTATACTGATGGAAGGAATTAGTGGAGCTTACGATAAATCTAAAATGAACATTACAATTAATAAAGTCTATGTTTCCATTTTAATCAACCTATTTTTAAAAGTAGAAATATAAATGAATGCAAGATGCCGACTACAAAAGTAGCTGATTAGTAGGCTTTAGCAGCTAGTCACCGACTACTCGACCTATCTTTAACGTAAGTTAATCAGCAACCAACAGCCGCGGTAGCTCAGTGGGTAAGGCTACTTTGAGTCTGACTGAAAAATTTACTTTCTTTTGTTTCTGCCGTGGCTTGTCTTCGGGTTTGGAAGACTCTCCTGAGGCACACCTAACCTCTTTATAGATGGCACTCTTCATTGGGAAAAAAACTGGAAGTTAAGTATGATTTCGGTGAAATCCCCTCATTTCACAACCTACGGCGTAGCAGTAAAGGAAGTTTTCTTTTAAATCCTGTACAAGAAAGGATAGTTAAAGACTGTCATTAACCTGTCAGCCGATTTGAGGTAGTTCAGGATAAAACTTCAGTAAATAATAAAACATTTCCGAACCTCATATAATTCTAGCGGTTATTCTTATCACTACCCTATTGAATAATATGCTGTCAAAACTAATGATTTACACTTTATTGTTGATGATAATGTATCAATAACGTGTCAGGGAACGGTTACAAGCATTCCCCGGTCAAGGAATGAACAAAAGCTAGAGATAGGCTTGGTATAGAATCTGATTGTTACTGAGGTTTTTCCGTTTATGATATGGCAACTGTGTCACGGACAGAAGGGACTTTATCGCCGGCATGTGGGCAGCTCTGTATCGGGGTCCCGCCCTCTGCAACTTTATGCATCAGTGCCCAATCAAAAAATCTATAAACTTCATCTAAAAGAATTTATTCAACGCTCCACTTACACTTTGAAACAGATTTTCAGGACACCTTCGGGGCCACAGGTCAATCAAGTCACATTCTCTTGTCAGCTTTCGAACAGCTTAACCCTTCTTTCCTTATAAGGTCTAAAGACAAGGTCTTGGGTTTTTAGGTTATTTATTTTAAAATCTGTTAGTATTTTTATGGTTTAATCTTTTTTCTATTGTTTATTTTGGTTGGCACCGACTCCAAAAATAACTGATTATAAATTGTGAATAGGTATATAAGTATCGATAATTTCGTTGATTTTCATTCAATGTTTTTGTTTTTGAAGCAATTAAAATATTATTTTTTATAATCTTGAAGTCGGTTTTGTTTTTTTTTCTAAAAATTATTTTTATTGTTTTATTTTTTAGTGGTGAGTGTATTTTTGTTTAAACAGTCAATTTCGATCATTACCCAGTTCGACCTACGGTATTATCAAGGATATGTTGGGAAAATTGAACACAAAATTGGATGAAATCATTACTTAAATTTTCATTAATGGGAATGTTGATTGTACATACATATAAAATCATTGATACCGAAAATTAAATACTTACCAATATATCACCTTTTAGAAATGATTTTTTTATGGAATTTTCCACCAATTCTTTTTTCTATAGCAACCCGCCTCATCCACCTCAATTTTCCAATGTAGCCACACATCACTTATACTGATTGCATACATTTCTACAAATATTTATTTTGCATTCCAATCATTAATTACTTAATTACTATAATAATAATTGTATTTTTTATTTATTTATTATCATTGCATATCGCTCATGGGCTGCAATTGTGACACAACTCAAAAAATTATTTTTTGAGATACGTGGGTTTAAAGTTTTCATTGCTAAGGAAAATGCTTTAGTTTTCTTAAACGAGGGAAGGTATATTTAGTTTAAGCAAACTAAAGCATTTCCTAAGCATTTTCTTTAGCAATGAAAACTTTAAACCAACTTATATCATAAAATGATTTTTTATCCCATGAGCGATATATTAAACCTACTAATCAATATCATATTTTTTATTGTAATAATATGCAAATTAAATATATAATATAATCTATATACAACTAGAATATAGTAATAGAAATGTTTAAGATGTTGTTTCTGAAGATGGAAAATGTTATTCCCGAAACGTGTAGAATTAAATTATTCAATGAATCAATAAATATGGAGTAATTTCAACAATTATAAGTAATTAATTAATTTCCTTCAGTAATAAATATATAAATGGGATGCTCCTAGCAGGAAGAAAAAAATAAGTCCAATTAGAAAACTTTTTATGAAGTGCTGACCTTCCGACGTACCTTGAAGGTCTTCCGGGTTTAAAATAAACCAAAAACTAAATGTGACCAAATGATAAATGATAAAGAAATTAAATGACAGATGGGTATCAAAAGAGCTAATAGCATAATATGATATGTCAGATAACATGAAATAAGGAAACATGCCTATTGACACATTTATAATGTATCTATTTGTTTCAATAGGGATTTGGCGCAATGGCACAAAGAAAGCAAAGTAAAAGAGGAATATAAAAGTAATATATAAAATATCTGATGATGATAACATAAACAGATAAAACAAATACAGAAAAACATAAATTTATTAAAGTTATATATATATATACAAACTAATAATAGCAAATATGAATTTATAATAAATGAAAAATGACAGGAAATAAGTCACTTTAATATGAAAACTACCTCATGATTGAAGGATTCGGTAGATGAAGGGGTTATGTAAAATTAAAAAAAAAAAAATTATTTTGCCATATAAGTTGTAGCTTTATAATTATATTAAAACCAGGAAATGAGGGAGGGAAATGATATTTTTTGTTTTTATCGAATAAACGTTTTTCAATTTTTTTGAGGGTGCTGAATTAGAATCTGATGTCAATTTTTGTGTAAAAAAAAATCTATCTCTATAAAATATCTTACTTGAAAATCTAATCATTTTTTTAGAATTTAATTAACCTAAACCAAAATCTATGGACCAGCTGTATTTTTCCTTAAATTCTCAATTAAAACTAAAAATATTGGTGCAAGAATCATGTTGATATCATTTTTTAAACTTGAGATATAAAATATTTTAATTTAATGTTATTTTATTATTTTTTCTCGGCTTCTGGGGCCCTTGGCCGGAACGGCAAAACACGTGTCTAATATGTTTTGACCAGGAACCTCCAAAAAAATTGCTAACAAGATCTGTGAGAGACTGAGAGAGTGTGTCCTCCCCTTGTAAGTTAATTCAAGTTAATTCAGGTCTGGATTTATATTAATATTAGTGCTGAAGGAGACTTTTTTGTCAGGTCAATATGTAGGTACTCCATAAAAGTGTTTTACTTATTTAAATATTTTAATTAAATGCTTTTTTTTTTTTCTCTTCCCCAACTTATCAGATTATCTTCTTCTTATGTTTTTTAACAGTCAGCTATCATATTCTTATTATAAATATATATTTTTGAGCATCACTTCCAACCAACACATATCACCAAGGTGTTTACTTGATCACGGTGATAAGTGTAATTTGGAGGTAGGTCTGTTCCAACATTTCCGGAAGAAGTGTAAAGATCTCTTTATAGATCTACCGAGTCCAGACTTACAAGAACAAGACGCCAGCTTGAAAAAGCAGAGCCGCAAGCCGAGGTTAGTTACGATCCATCTCTACACAGCTTATACCCTGTTCTACATCACACCGGCATCTTTACGACGCTCCTGCTACAAAAAGCGGCCCACCTGTCGTCCGCACGACATATACTTTTGTTCCTCTTGCTCTGACCCGCGGCATATTGTTTATAGGATACTTCCCAGGCTAGAGGGGACACTAGATAGGCTTATAGGGCGACTTTAATTGTCATCACTAACACAGGCAGTTGTGTATTTCAAATTTATTCGGCCGCCACTGAAACAGCTGGAGTGTGGGCTCCAGTTATAGTCCAGCCCACTATATGGCACTCCGACATTCATAAAGAATATTTAACACCTCTTCCTGCACGGTAGGCCCTCGAGGCCTGTTCTTAAGTCATAACCTAACAGAGGAGTGGGATCACTATAAACACGTGTGTTTATAACACTTCTTATCCGGCTCCTGTCGTTTATTAAAATAACCCACTTGTACAGATTATAGCTTATTCTAATAGTTGTGTTAAAAAAACAACAAATAATGGTGAAAACATCAAAACAAATAATTTATTTCCAATGTATGCTAACCAGATCAAGCAAAATAAGTCACTTCAATATGAAAAATACCTGCATAATTGAAGGATTTCGTGGATGAAGGGGTTATGTAACATTAAAAAAAAAAATCTAGTTCTTTGGATGAAATTTTTTTTTTCCGCAAAAGTATTAGTTAAGTAGAAAAATCTAAATATTTTAAACCAACTAGGAACAGAAATATAAATAAAACAAAGGGGATATGTAATATTTTCACGTTAAAAGGAAATTTTATAAAAAACAAACATAAATTACTCAAAATTATAATAAATTATAATTGTTACTCATTTTTGAAAATACTAAATTTTCGTATTCAACATTGTGGAATCCTTTTTCGTTATTTATAACGTTGTTCAACATAACGAAAAGCTTGTTTAACAATTTTCAATTAAGATGTTAGCAAGTATTAGTTGATGTTACTATCCTCATATAATGTGAAAACATTTAGTTTCAAATTCAGTACAAAATCTAACTATAAATAGTTTCTAATTTATAAATCATTTAATTATAATTATGATCTTAAAGACAAAAGATAAGTTTCAGCTTGTTTATTTGTTATCCGCGGAGCCTAATATCGCGTATATTCTATAAATTTAAAAAAGCCTGAAAAAGTTTATTGTAGTTTCCTTCAGCTTATAGGAATCAGAACATTTTTTTATGGATTTATTTATGGACTGTTCATGATGTATTATAATTAACTGATTAAAAACAAAAATAAAACTTAAACCAAATAACGTATCCATGACGTATCAATGACGAGAAATCGACAATGCGGTTTCATAAACGTCAGTTGAAAAATCAAAAAAACGATTCCTTGTGGATGACATCACTGAACTGTGAGAAATATGTTAATAAAGTATCCAGAATAGTGTCAACCTTTCAAAACAATTAACTTGATGTCAATAAAAATTCCTTCAGTTAGACAAAAATTCGCTCTAGAGATAAGAAATAGATTTTAGGTTTTGAACAGTCAAAGAATGTGGTGAGATAAAAGTCTGTCCTTGAGGAATCAGCGATAATCCTAAAAACTGGGTTATGCTTGCCTAACTTAAATGGATATTAGGGAGACTGGTAGATTACAATGGCAGGGTCTTTCGGCACCACAGACCATATATTCCTAATCTTTCCTTGACTTTTTTAACTAATCCATCAGTGTGCATAGCAAACTAACACCAGTTGGAAATCCTTCACACGTCTATTTTTCCTGATTATTTATTTTCTAACATTTATCAAACTCAAAAAAATTGGGACTAGCACGGAATTTCATAAACTGGTAAAACTCAGTCAAAATCTATGAATTGAGTTATCTTGGTATTTTTCCTTCTCTTTCTAGTGACTCGTTACATAATTGCATGTGAATCTTAACACTACAAGGGAATAGTGACTTCATCACAATCAGTCTGTGAGAAAAGCTTTCTAGACCTAAAGATTGTTCAGGAATAGTTTAGACAAAATAGGTATCGGAGAAAGAGGATTAGAATTTCAAATGGACGATAGTACCATGATCACATCAAAGCGGATAGTACCATGAACTTGAATTGCGGCGATGCCGCTTTGTTTTAAATTAACCTTAGCTGTGGAAGGGAAAGAGAAACCTCCCAGCTGGAACTATCTTTTCGCCAACACAAGTTTAACAAATTTTCAATATAAGGTTTAAAACGCGTATTTACGGATAGTTAATTCAAAGCAACAAAACTGTCCGAAAACTGTATTCATTTATCGTGCTATAGATTACAATGGATAAGATGTGTGAAGGTTCATGCACTTGAGACAGTTTATGGGGGGAGAATAAGAGGTAGTTACGGTCGGTGTGAGAGTCATTTCTTATTTGGCACCTTGTTTCAATCATCAACTGCTAAGGATCTTTCTCCAAAGCTAAGTACATTTCTGCAATTATAAAATTAATTCTTTTGTGGATTTGTCAAAAGAGTTGCAAATTTATATATATATATATATATATATGACTAGCCCTAGATATGTAAATACGTGAAGGTACATAATATAAATATTTATATTTCATTTAGCCATTTATTAATATTTATAACTGTATACTATGAAATAAAATTGCATCTAGTAAATGTGAATATAATGCTCACAATGACATGAAAATTGCTTGTGAATATACATCATACATTATACAATATATATTATTTATCACATTAAATAAATGAGTTAGTAGTGATTACAATGATATTCGAAAACTTCAAAAGAACTATCTTTGTGTTTCTTTTATTCTAATGTTTTTCTTTGACAAAAAAAGATTTCGATTTAAAAAACTCGCAATTCTTATCTCTTAAATTCTCTAAGCATGTTTAGCAAAATTATATATTATATTATAATTACATTACGGGTTTGAAATAAAAAAATCTTGAATAATAAAAGAGCAATTTAACCGTTTCTGATAGATACTGTGATTCAAACTTGAAACTATAATGTTAGCCAATGGGGAACTAACCAGTATAATTCTAAACAGGCATTGGCTTCTGAGCAACAACCGATTATGGCAAAACACTGTCGAGTGTCTGGTGTGTGTCTGTCGTGTGCCTCTTTCAACTGAACCTTACATGGCCAGCGAGGATTTCTGTATCAATAGTGAAAGGCTCTATTGATTCTGTCTTTGATTGAGAACATTTGACTTAATAAGACATATTACAAAAAAAAAATACCTGATGTAATATAGTATTTTTCAAATAATTTAAACATATAATTTTAACTGTTCTATATAGCGCAATGACTAATATTCACATACAAATAATCAAGTAAGTTTGATTTTAAACCATCAAAATGTGCAAAATATGTAAGACACTGGCATGTGATTTAAATTAAGATAAAGGATTTCTTCACCGTCGTGCTACGCGGCGTTGGTTTGAGGAATTCTTAATTGGAGGTACGTAAATAGAAAAGAAGGATTGAGATTAGACATGTCTGGCAAGGTCCTTTTTACGAAGAACCGGCAGTTATTAAGAGTTTTCTGAAACTAAATAAAAAATGCACTTGGGCATTCATCAACCAAGTTCTCGATCAAACAAACCAACCATTATCTTTTGTTTAATAATATAATTTATCATTAATTCTTTTTACAAAACTTTCGATTGTTGTTCAGGGCACGAAGCAATCTTTGTACGAGCATTACTATGGCAATTCTGAAGGATGGGGAAGATAGCCTATTAGGAAACGAATCGTCATCGTAATTTCTCATCGTCATTCTTAGTTTGTGGTATTGGGTAAATCATTCCAATATCTCGATGGCAGAACTGATACAACGTCGTTTGATTTTATGATTTTTAGACAATATAGAGAGTTCGTGCAGTGGCAAACAAAATGTCGGTACTTAAAAAAAAAGACAGTTTTGAACTATTTTTTCAAGCCTTAAAATTTGTATTTATGTAAGCAATGGAGTTAATTATGTGTGTTATTATTGCATAGATAATAAGTATAGTATTTCTATTAAATAGATATATTTATTACGTCAATCCTCCTAGAATATTTTTTTTCTTCTACATTTCCCTTACTTTTTCGGAATCTGGATTAACCGAGGATTTAGTTATCCAAGCCTATCTCGGTTGTAACACTTCAGTTCATTGAGTCCCTAGTGTATCTAAATAACAATAATAAGGTATACTAATGTTATTTTTACTATAAAAACACTCAAACCGTCTTCAAGTTTAAACCTATATGTACGAACTTGAACTAAAAAGTAAAAAAAAAAATAATATTTTAATTACTCCAAAACAAAGAGTATTAAAGGAAAATCAACGAAATTATCAATACTTATATACCTTATACACAATTTATAATCAGTTATTTTAGGAGTTGTTGCCAGACCTTGACGTTTGTGCCTAAATGCTTAAAAATTGGGATGCATTTCTTCTTAATTATCAGCTTTCTTCCGGCTTCTGTAATTTTTTAATTTTTTTTTTTTTTTTATTTTTTTTTTGATTGGCGCCGACCTAAAAAATAACTATTCAGAAATAATCATGAAGTCGTTTTGGTTTTTGTTTTTACTAAAAATTAAATTCATTTGTCAATTTTTAGTGGAGAGTGAAATTTATTTTATTTTATTTTTTTTTATTTTAGAATTTTTGTACATGCAGGTTCAATCTTAAATCCAATTTTTTTTTTTTTTTAAATTCAGTTATAGAGTTGATTTCAAAATAAGTTATATAAACCACCTCCGAAGTATGACTTACCGATTCAAAAATTAATCATTACAATTGATTCATAATTGACGAAATTAAAACATCTTACACTTTTTAAAATAAAATTCCTTTTGATTAAAACAGTATCAGTAATTGTAGTAATTTACAGTGTTAATACGTATTTATTCAAAATCATTTTTATTTATTTTTTTTATTTCATTTTATTTCTTTTTTTTTATTGGCACCGACTTCAAAAATAACTATTTAGGATTAATCATGAAGTCGTTTTTGTTTTTGTTTTTTCTAAAAATTAACTTCATTTGTCAATTTTTAGTGGGGAGTGAACTTTATATCAATCTTAAAGCCAATTTTTTTCAGTATCTGTAATTGTAGTAATTTACTGTGTTATTACTGGTTTATTCAAAACCATTATTTTTTTTTTTTTTATTTTATTTTTTTTTTTTTTTTTTTTTTTTTTTTTTTTTTTTTTTTTTTATTCATAGGAATAAGGTTATTGAACCAAATGAGCAATAGAATGTATTCAAAAGTAAAATTTTATTAAGATTGAACTAGAATTGGGCTATAGGTCTTCATATATCTAGGCAGATTACTCCTTTTCCTAGCTATTAATCATGTTATAAATCATTGCTAAATCCCCCTCGGCAATATGGTTCACTCGTTAGCCGGTAGCATGTTACCTTTTAGTACTCAGATCTGTATCAGCAGCGAAATCATTCAAAAAAGGCCAGACATTTTCTTAGCTGGATCGGGTAGTTAAATAAGATGGACGACCCCACGGCCCTTATTAGCAGGAGCGACATGTTGTACCCCTTTGACTGTACTAGGGCACTGGCAAAGACCATTACCTCGCTACTCATTAGATCCTGTTAGGTAACAGTGGAAATCTCTGCAACAGATTTATGATTTGATACTATCGTAGCAAAATAACTCAATGCACTACCCCCTTAAATTAGCTGTAGCCCGTCCCATTTCTATTCGGAAAGTTTCTAAACGAGGCACGAATATGCATATAGGAGATACCGAACTGAAGATAAACCTCTGCCTTAACCTATTTTAGTAAACCAATTGACTTCTAACTGTTTCTGGAATTCCAAATATCTTATTTCATAACCTCCATCTTTTGATCCCCTCCCTCACCTGCTGAATAGTGAAAAATCTACCGTAAAATTCACTTCATTATATAACTGAAATTTCTCTATCCTTCCAAATAGACTTTTTTTGCTTGGAAGATTATGTCCCTGATTTTTTCGGACCTATTCTGAAATTCACTTGTATGGTACTTTTTGTAACCAGCTCGTAGATCAACCCATAATAATACCTACAAATCACATAAATCTTTAATATCACGCAAAATCAATATTTAATTTTTTTTTTTTTTAATCTTTTTTATTTTCTAGCATTTGCCAGTATATCTTTGATTGACAGCTTATCACAGAGCCATATACAAATTCATAGTTGGTTCAAGTAATTTAAAAGTAAATGAACTTAGATACTTATTTGCCTATCCTGTCAATAAATCGAGCAAGTTGTTTCCTGAAACACATACGCATGATGGTGTATAAGGATCTTTAAAATTAATTTTAATGAATTACTTATTCAAAGATTAGATTAAGATGTTAAACATCGTTTTTGAAAACTTGGCTGAAACAAATCGTGAGAAAATTTCATTCTGACATTACGTCATCTTGATGTTGCACAAATTCATAAAAAAAAAAAAAATAATAAAAAATAAAAAGTAAATAAATTAAAAAAATTATATTCTGATCGTCAGCAATCCTTTACTCTATATTCTTTAATTTGGAGAAATTTATTTTCTAGTTTTAGAACAGATACAAATGCAATACAAATTGTGAGCCGCACTACTAGTAAATCACATAAGCGAGGCAGAGTAAATCACATATGCAGCTTATGTGACGAGGAAGAGGGGAGCACAGTGCGACAAAATGGAAAATAGTGCTTCCACAGAACTCTGTTACTAAAAACACATACAAAGAATATGAGAACTCTTTCTCAAATGATGTAGCTTTACTGGAGGATCAACCTATTTGTTGAGTATGTGGACAAAGAAAAACTCTACCGAAGCGAAGAAGAAATACGGCATATCTCTGAAAATGGCCATTGCTTATGTTCTCAAGTAGTCTCAAAGACTAAGACAAAGACGAAATACATTATTACCGTACAATACATCTCTTCTCTCAAGCGGATCATTAAAGTACTCTATCTTTTATCTCTATCTATCATGATGAGTTCTTCACAACAGATGATATCCCCATTTTTATTCTAGGAATCAAATGAATAAATTATAATGACAACAAATATATACTATTTCGTATCAATAGAATTAGATAAAACATATATTTTACTAATACGAAGCTTATTATGGAAACTTATATGGTTGAATTGCAACAAGCATCCTTTTAATTCAAAATAATATTTTTAACAATCATTTATTATTTAAGCATATTTATGATTGGGCTCCTCTTGGACATCAAATATGAAATGAAAAATATATTTTGTATTTATTATTTTCGATTTTAATCCTAATATACCATATTTTATACATCTAACGAAATGTTCAATGCTAATATTAAAACTTACATTAAATAAATAGTTACATTTATTATATTAAATTTAAAAATTTTCTTTAAAACAATTATGAAAAAATTTAAACTTTTAATTTTTATTTAGAATTTTTTTACTGAAAATAAATTGTCATCTATATTCTTCTTGCTTCGAAAACAGACGAAAACATCCTTTTTCATTCTTAAGAATGTCCCTTTCCAGATTAACTGTAGTTTGATAGAAGAAATTTCGTGGAACCTTGGGTTCAGCCTTCAGATCGCTGTCACCATATATGCCAAGTAATGAGCGATTAATTGTAATTACGCTTCACCTTAGTGGATATCGAGTTCCTCTGAGTTGCAGCATTACGAAAGTACCTTATGATTTTTAGAAACATATATTTGGAACATTAATTGATACTCTCCTAATTCCAGTAATCGTTCCCTGGATGGTGGCTTCATTCCTGTTCCACTGTAAACAATAATTATGCAGAGGACATGTTGACTTTTCGGAATGCCGTTTAACACCAATTGGTTCCACGACGTGGTTATTCGACAGCGTTAGAATTCATGTAGTGAAGAAATACCTGAGGGAGCATTCTGAGATGCGATAAATATTACACATTGGGTCGGAATCGTTTATTGCTAATGATTTCGGGGGAACACAAGTCATCGAAGTAATAGTAGCATCGATAAATCAGAAGTTGATTGGCTCAAATCGCTCCTTAATTTAAATACTTAATAAATGGATAATTAGAACATGTTGGGCGGACCTCGTTAGTAACTATTTCCAGAGCGTACTCACTCATTTGCAACTCCGTTTCCATTAACTAAGATAAATGGTCCTCGAGCCGAGCCTTTGACTAGCCTGATTGAAAAATGCCCTCAGGGTTTTAGCTAGGAAGCAGATGATGATGTAAAAAAAAAAAATATACCGATCAATTAGAAGTATCATGAAGATCTAAGAAGCTGCTGATTGTTCTCTCCACTAATCCGTTTTGATGACTCCTTCTTACCTGCTCACGATTTATAGGTGTAGGAAGTCATTAAAATATCTCACCTACGTATTTAGACAGTCATTACTCAACATTACCTGAAAATATAGTAAATATTAACAAACACTTGTAGAATTCTGCTCGAATCGAATAGCGACGATCCAAAAAACCCTTAAGAAAATTCTCAATGCTGCTCATTTTGATACAAATAAACTCATTGAAAAAGTTTTTATGTTCTATATGTATTTGATTAAACCTATAAAAGATACCTATCCTTCGATAGTAAACTACGAAACCACTAAAACCCACTAGGGTGTCTCACTTTGTTTTCCATTCTATTTTCAGTAACTTACGAGAGGTCTGGAAAGAAGATGGCTTTTGGACCTTCTAATATTGAGCTTTTTGAAGTAGTTGTATAACAAACCAATGGTTAGACATGTTATTACAATATTTTTTTCTAAACATTTACAAGTTGTATGTATTTTATACAGTTTTAAATACAACACATAAATAATTTAAAACAATTATATGTATATAGTCTCTATTAAATGTATATAGGACGAGGGGCCAATTTTTTTTTTTTTCTCATTTATTTATTCATCTTTATAACGGTATGCATTATAAACAACATTCACTATACCATCTAATTTTTCTCGTATTTAATCCTTACTATCAAAATTCTATATGCATATTCATATATGATCATATTCTCAATGCGCCTTATATGTCACGAATTAAACCTATCCATAATGATCTACATGTAAATGTTGCTGAATTAGTCCAAAGATACATTTTCTTCCATGACTGGCTCCCATACCCCCTCGAATCCACTATTCACCCCTATCTACTATCCACTTTAGGCTTACATACCACATAATTGATTCCTTATGAGAAGAGATAGCTAAAAAAAAGATGGCCCAGAGAACTTCTAATATAGAACTTTTATTGAAGGTTTACCGATGATTAGCTATTAATTAACAAGTTATTGAGATTTCATTGAAATCATATTTCACATATTTACTTGATTTATATATCTATTGTATACAGTTTTAAATAACAATAAATAATTATTTTAAAAAACACATAAAAATGGTCATAATACCATGCTAGGGGAAGATGCTGTTGAGTAATATTCTCCCTCATGTAAATCAGTCCAGATACCATCCAAATTTACAAATTGACACAATTTTATAAGTTCAAGAAAGGTGGAAGTATAAAATCGAACAAGAGAGAAAAAAAAGATGAATATGGTAAATATAAAGGAAAGTTCAAAATGTTGATATAGATGATCCTTTTAGTGAGTCTGTATCAGTCCAATTTGATCAAACAATAATTTTACTCGGTCGGTTAAAAAATATTCATTTTTATAAGTGTTAAGCTAAGTCCGGCTTTAATCTTTACCTAATCTAGTAGCTTAGTTATATGATCGATATTATTTCTTTATTTATTATAGGAAAACATTAAAGATCCTGTGCTGTTACAAACCATGGCCCTAGGTCAGCGATCACGCTTAACCGCCATGGTTTTCTCCTAAGTAAGGGCACCTCTTTATTGAAGCTGGCTGTACCCCAAGAGGGTCAGAAATTAAATTTTCTGCCTTCGGCCGGGCTCGAACTCGGACCCTGGAGCATAGCAGTTCAGAGCCTTACCCACTCAGCTACCTCGCTCTTAGAAAACATTAAATAATATGTTAACTTGAAGCATATTTTGAAGTAGTAATAATTATTGGTATAATTTGAGTTCTAGATGACCATTCTCCTAAGAACATTTTAAGCAAACAGCTATTGTCAGCCAAGAGTTAGTTTAGTAATAACTTGGAACTTTTTTTTTTTTTTTTTTTTTTTTTTTACGGAATATTCAATTTTATTGCAATCAGAAATGATATTAAGCATAATTTTCTCCATTCTAAATACAAATATTGGTGTTATTGTTTTATGTTTATTCCTATTGATTTTCTGCAGCAGCAATAAATTCTAAAGGAACTGTTAAGAAAAAATAAAAAAATGTAACAATACAAGGGATCACGAAGCAGTTAAGTAGTCTTGCAGAGGCCTATAGGTGGTTTTATTTACTATCTTTATAAAATTTTAATAATTCATTTCAAAAACGTGGACTGTCGAGAACTTGACATAAGTTCTAAATTAGGGAGAGGGAAGAAAGACCAATTATGAATCAAGGTGAATTGCATAATGTAGGTGAATTACGGGCCGAATATATTAAAATTTATGATGTAATTATTTCATCGGAATACTTTCATCCAATTTCAAAATATCCCATTAAATTATTTACTCAATTGTGTCAAAGTTGTTTACAATCTTTAAAGGTGATAATGTTTCTTTAAAAAAAAAAAAAATTGTTTCTTTGAAATTTAGTAGTAAACAACTGAGAACACTCTGATATACTACGGGGAAAGATGTGAAAAAAAAGTCGGCCGCATTTGCAAAAGCTATAATTTGTCTTGAGCAGTGTATGTTGAATGGCTTCCGTGGTATTAATTTTCTGTATTAAATCACAGTGTTAAAGTATTTAAATATCTGTGGTATACTTACTTTACACCAAATAGTAGTTCAAATATTAATAGAAGACCTTTTTTCTAAAGAACTGGAAAATATTATACTATAAAAAAAAATATTTGAAATGAACATTTTCCAGTCCGTTTCCGGAAAAAAGTACCATACCACTATTGTAAGCAACGTTCAGGGCATGTTGCAAAAATGAGATCCTGAGATCTTCACGAGTTGTAGATCCATCTAAGAAAAAATAAAAATACATAAAATATTTCACAAATTACAGACAAGTGCCCAAAACCTCCATTTTGTTCTTAATTAGGAAAAAAATTGAAGCTAGTAAAAATTTACGTATCTTAATCAATTAGTAAATACTTTAAATGTTAAACATCTTTTAAATTTTAGTTTTAGGTAATTGATTAATATTAGTCTAAACAAATTATTAACAGTTTTCTCTTGGAAATATATTAAGTTGCAAAAATAGAACCTCTTTAAAATGAATTATAATAACAATAAATAAAATTGAAAAAAGAAGAAAATAATTAACTATCAAGTATAATTATAATGAAGTAATCAATTAGATTTTAATTTAAAACGCAGAACATGTAAAATAAGGAGACTCATGGTCTACTTTCGGGGGAAATTTCCATTTAGAAGACTTTCCACTATATTCCTTGATTTAAATCCCACATCGTTACATGAACAGAACCACATAAAGAATTTTAAAGAGAACTACAACTGTGGGGATTAGTTTCCTTAACTGAATCCAAATACACATTAGTATTCCTCTACGTCGAGGTTCCAGCCCAACAGCCCTATTTAATAAAATCCAATCACTAGATCTGGTTTCATTTTTGACAAAAGACTCACATGGAGCCCATATACTAGAACAGAAGATTCAGTCAACTATACCGTATACTATTCATGAACTCCCTTTCCTTAGATAACAAGATGTTAATTTACAGGACTATCCTAAAGCTTATCTGGTCCTACGGACTTCAATTTTGAGGAACAGCAAAATATTCAAACATAAAATGTATCCACTCTTTCCGGTCCCAATTCCTGAGAACCATAGCCAACGCTTCTAACTTTGCCTCCAACAAAGCCTTACAAAATGGCTCAACCTCCATTTATATATAGGCACTAGGATCTTTTTGGATCTGGTTTGGTCCATGTTTTGGTTGTGATGGTAAACAGTTCCCCCCATCTGATTGTAGGATCCTAGAATGTTTTTGTTTTTATATATTTTTTTTAGTTTAATTTATTTTATTTTATTTTTTTCACTTTACTAATTGAATAGTTTGAGGTCCTTTATTTATTTATTTTATGTTTTTATTTTATTTGTCTCTTCTTTTTATTTATTTCTTATCATTCATACTGTGAGAAGGTATCCAAAAAGCCACTAATATAACTATTTGGCCTCTTTGAGGCAGATTGTAATACTTTCTCAATAAAAGATTTATAGTAAGAAAAATAAAATAAGATAAATAAATAAATAAACGTTCCCACAAGTAACTATATAATCTTTCCAAACTTAACTTCATTAAATTAAACGTGAGCACATCACATTTTAGAACGAACCAATGCCCCAGAAGGATTTCTTGAACTGTCATAACAGATCAGATAGCAATTGTCAAGTGATGAAGATAAATGCTTTTCCCAGGTGACAGATGATTTCAACAGCCATTGACAATATTTGCTAAAGGCCGTCTACTTAAGACATAATCTGTCACACGAAATCAATATATTTTAAATTTAATTAATCCTTAAAAAATTGATAATCAATTTAATATCAATTAATCTATGTAAAATATATGACACAAACATCCACTAAATTATTTAATATTTTAAGGTTTACGTTATCCATTTATCATTATATTATCAAATTATATCTAAGGTTATAATTGATCAAAAAAATCGAATTCATTCATTTATTAATTTAATGTGATTCTTACTTGTAGATATACACTGAATCTGATGAAAGTGATGTCTTGTTTTCTTTGATCTCTTCAAATTGAAATAAAAACCTGTTTTGAATCGCCCATTAGATTTGTTTTTTTAAATAAGTCCTATCAACATCTACATTATGTATTATAATTAACTTTAAAAAATAATGATTTCTATATAATAGCAGTATATAAGGTAAATCAAAATAATAATTGAGATAAGTTTTATGAAATAAACATGATTTTAAGTATAAAAGAACCTCACTGACCCGAACCCTGAAGGAACAAGGGATAGAGCGGAACGGCCAAAAAATCGGATTAGTCCTTAAGGTCCAGAAACGTATAAATTACATAAAAGTAAATTTAATGCTCTAAAACTTTGATTTTTATATTTTTTTGTCTTAAAAAAGATCGTGTTAGGCCTCATTCACAAAATTTGTTTTGTGAAAATTATCGATTTTTAATAACATATATCTCGAAAACCGTTGGAAGTTTGACAAATATGTATAAAACTGATTTTATAGGAAATTTTATTAGCTTAAATTTTTATTTGACTTATTTTCTAGAGTCCACCGTTTTCTAGATATAATCGAAAAAACCTAAAATGGGATCTTCTCTCCCCCTCCACTGTTAGCCCCCCCCCCCCCCCCCTCCCCAGGGACTTTTAGTATGTTTATGTTCAAACTACTTCTAACGAAGCCCTGAGGTAAAAAATAATCGCATATTTCATGCACTCTACAACCCTCATTGAATGGACTAAGTATACTTTGAACGTGGTTTTTAAGAACGAATAAAGAAAAACTGTTAAATATCACCATTTCCGCCACTTTTTAAGAAAATTACGAAAATTTGTAAGTTTGTATTTTAGTCCCCGTTTAAGATACAGAGCTTATTTTCTGTTCATCTTGGAGAAAAATTAGTTTAGTGTTTTTTGGTAAAGAAAGCTTTTCTTTAAAACCAACCGTTTAGTAGATATTTTGGTGTAACGTAAAAGAGATCTGAAGGTTTGACTAGCGAGCCGTGGTGCTTCAAGGTCGAAAATATGGATTTTAGCACACCACACAAGCACAACACTAGCAATATAGAAATATAACGAAACCATCCGATCTTTTGCAAGTGCACAATTTCAATTAACTACGAGTATAAGGGATTTTGCGAAAATCTTGTTCCTCTCCACGGGAGGGTCGGATTACCCGGAGAGTCAAAGTAGCGGGGGGCGGATTAGTGTGTTTCTATTGTATATATTCATATGAATTTTATCAAATTTATTATGATATTTTAAATAATCTGACATATGGAATTTTAATATCATTACTAATTGATTGGTTTTTTTTATTAGTTTTTAATTAGAGCATATTATTATATTTAAAACATCTTGTTAACAAAATTAATTGAAACTGAAACGTAGCATATCTAACCACAAAGCAGTTCCACTGCTATGTTACCTAGAAGGCGTGACCAAAATACTTCCTTCCAATCTATCTTATAAGCGTTGTTATATATATAATTAAATGAATCAGCCATCAGGTTTGTACGTGTTTACACCAATTAACTTATTACAAACTATCGCTCTATTAATTATATCCTAACACCTCATCCAATGGCCCGTCATATTTCTTTATAATGTGTTTATTTTCTCTCCCTTTATAATTTAAATTAAAATAGCGATGAGGTGGGCATTAGAGACATTATGTGGCGCCATTTTTTGGTGTGCCTTTTTGTTTGTGATTTTTGTTTCAATTCAATGTGAAACTTATTTTTAAATTATTTTGAAAACATTTGGGAATAATAACAAATGAATCGGTCCGCCGAAAAACGATCTAAGCGACAGACACATAATTTGTGGAATGGAGTGGGAAGCAAGTTGAGAAACTAACGGATTTGAGTGATTATGGAGCTTGCTATGAAAGGATATTAATCTGGTGTGGACTAAATCAAGAACATATGGAACATTGAGATCTTTATGGATAATTTTATTGCTGACAAAGTAAGGAATTATACATTTTAAAAACTTTAAAATCGGCACTTTGGAAATTTTGTCGCTTAGAAAGTTTTTCTACGGACCCATTCAAATAATAATTTACAAGATTATTTTATTATACCCAAAGACCAAATAGTTGAACCAACAGTTATCCGTTTTGTTGAAAAAGGTAAAGGATGAGATTATGCTTTTATGTAATCATCAACCACCAAATCTCTCAAATTTTAACCAGGTTAAAAATTACTACCATGTGTTAAAATAATGATTAAGAAATGCTTAGTTGGATAATTCATTATTTTTTTATAAACTAATAATATTTTAATATTATTAGTTAAAATTACTTAAGTTCTTTACTTATGGAAGTTGGCAAAGCCGCGGCCAGCAAATTCATTTGCTAGAAAAATACTCAAAAGCTTGCAAAATAAGTATTTCTTGCAGTTAAGCCTTAAACATGCTACTATGTGTAGCTACGACAAAACGTACTATATTCATTAATTAATATTTAAAACAAACTACAATACTCAAACTCACTGCTAGACAGTCTGTGAAATTTTCGTGCATAGTTATGTACAAAATCTAATTTTAGTACGGAAAATACAACTGGGTTTTCACTCCTTCCAACATCCTTATACAAATTCTCACGGACAAGTTATCTGGCAGGCAAAATGCGCATCTAACAACGTGTTTACGGTACGAAATGGCATCGGAAAGGCCAGAGCGTGTAGAAGTCGAGTACAGGTTGGTATAAGTTCACTGGAGCGAGTAGCATCATAATTGGCAACGACATTTGGGTCATTCAGCCCGGAATTAATGTTTGCCTGCCCGAACCCACCGCTCCAATTGTCCTCTTTCTTGTTCCAAACGTGTTTTTCTCCCCTGATTTTATAAGCTTTGATGTAAAATTATATAATGTTGAGTGCAATCGGTTAAAATATTTCTGGTGGCAATAATAAAACAGGTACCACCGGCCGTTATGGTCATCTGTTTCGTGATTCTCTCACTACTGGATCAGTATTGCTGAGAACAGTAATATAACTTATAATAATTCCCTTCACGTACGCTGAAGAAATATCATAGGCCCTCAGATCATAATTCTCATAAAACTCGTTTTAATAATAAAAAAATATATATATTCTAGGTTTTAAAACAAATTTCACCAAATCCTATCTAATTTATGAATGTGGTGGTACTACATAACAATCTTCAATTCTATTTCGTTTTATAAAACCCTGACGTAACTCTTAACTCTCGTTAAGAGTTTAATAAGCTTCGTATTAAATATCGTTATATTTTTATTTTTTTTTTTTTTTTTTTTTAATTAATAAAATTTTTCCTATATTGATTTGATAACTCGTTATACTGTGATATTTTACCTAATTAAATTTTAGTTTATGGTCTATTTTTTTTTTTTTATTATAGGAAGCCTAAAAAAAAAAGTATTGCAGCTTAGGAGAAGCATTTGCCATTAACCGTAAGGATTCGGGGGCCCCCGGACAAAGACCGTCATTTAATCCCGGCAGTAAAATAAAAAGGTAAAAATTAATCCTTTAAATTTTATTTACTATTTGTTTGTGCTTCATCCTTCTCAATAATATCTCCCCAAAGGTGCGAAACCTCGTTTTGATATTTTCCCATACAGTCCATTTTCTCGAGGCCGAGGCGAGTAAATAATATAGATACATTATTTTCGCACTCGGACATATATCATTTTTTATTTCAACATTTTATAGTTATATCGCTGCGTTTTTTATTTTTTATTTTTTTTTATTTATTTATTTTTTTTTTTTTTTTTTTTTTTTTTTTTTCAATTAAATACTACGGTGCTTTTTTTTGTTTAATTTCTAGACGACTGCATAATTTCAGTCAGTAAGTTTTCAGAATTTTTATATCTTTAGGAACAAAATAATAATAAAATTTTCGGGGTTTGTATTATTTTCCTGGCTATTGTGAAGGCTATCGGATAACTCGAAATTCTCCATGCTTCAGTTGGCCACTTTTGATCGTTTTCCAAAATCCTTTAATAACTCTACCCTTCACTAAAGTTCCTCTAGTTTGTGAAAAATGTTGTCAACTATATATTCTATTATATAAAAGAATCAGCCATTTTTCATTTGTGACCACTAACCACGAGAACTACTAACCAAATTTTTAACCACATCATATTCATAGTTCAAGGAAGAGTTCGCAAAAATAACTAATTTTAAATTAAATTGTTATTGAGAAACGAGCTACTATTTGGATTCTAGTGAAGTTTGAAAATCGACCGATAGGTTGCGAGCGCTATTCTGCAAAAGAGTTGCAACGTTACGGTGTTATCTAAAGCTTGAAATGGATAATACAATTTATAGGCTTAGTACAAGAAGTTAAAAATATTTGGTGTGGCATGTGGATATCTATGAAATATAAAAAATCAACTGATGTATCACTAATATTTTAATAAATATTCTCTGTCCTAGATTACAACTTATTCATTAAAATTAAAAAAGTTCAATTATTTTGTTGCTTACTCTTTAACAACCTAATGAGTGCAATGGTGCCAGGTTAAAAATTACTACTAGACATGGAATTATCATTGACGCTATAAATTCTTAATCCTAGACTCCTATTAATTCATATTAATCGAAGTTTCTTTTGCTATTACAATGAACAAATCCCAAAGCTAGACTTAACGTAAAAACGGTTGTAGATCTTCAGAATCACTGTTTCCCCCACGGATAATATGTTGGGCTTTTCAAAACTGGAAACTCTAACAATTAAATCATTCTTATGACACCGGGATATAAACTCGAAATGTAGTTTATTTGTATGTCTTAAATAAAATTTCAATTATTTGTTAAAATTATTCTAGTTCTTTACTTTTGAGAGCAAAGTTGAAGCACAGTTACACATACACATACACCCAACCCAAACTTTGAAGGGTGGACCATTTACCACCTTATTGAGGACGCTAACTAAAAAAATAAAAAAAAAATATAAAAAGTGGATTTACCCCCTTTTGCATCATTAGGCCTCAATTTATATACATTCGATTTTACAATGGGGTTTTATAATGTGTTATGGTGTGGGTTGTTAAAAGCTTTACTGTTTTTGAGCTACTTAGTCCTGAGAAATATTTTAGCCTTTAACATTTTTTTTTTTTTTTAATTGTAGATTTCTTCTTTTCCATTGGGATTAATGAATTAATTGCCATTTCTATTGGAATTATTTTATTAAAAACTATTTTTCGAATGCTAAACATTCATCTTCAGTGCTAAAACATACAAAATTTTCAACACATCACCACTATGCTACATGGATTATATATACTAAAGTTTTAAAAAAATTAAGACAAGAAATCAAATATTTGTATTCACCTGAGGAGATCTAACAGATATCTGAAATATTCTATCGTGAAAGGGGAAAGTGCCAGCCAGGTAGGTTAAATTTTTGGAATTTTCACCTAGTGAGATTTTTAGCCATATTTTTTTTATTATTAAATCTAACAAGTGATTTAAGTTCATAATATAATAATAATAATACATAAAGGCTTAGCGAACCCGAAGTTTCGATGCCAACACCACCAACCGTCGACCGCACACTTCCCTCCAACCCACTCTTCCAAAACCCACATCCCCCAGGTCGGCCCTGATGAAATCCTCCCATCTTCGTCTCAGTCTACCCCTCGGTCGTTTAGCTGACGGATCAACAACTAATTACTTTATTCGGAATTCGATCATTATTAAACCAACTACTTTACATGCCCATTTTAAGCGTCGTGCTGCCATTACTTGTACTATATTTACCGGATATAATTCAGGCAGTTCCGGATTGTGAAGCCTTCTAAATTCTCCTGTTTCTTCATATTTTTTCGGGAAGTTCATAATATGAAAATGATTATTAAAACGTTTATTTTTATTTCATTGTACTTATACCAATGGAATCCAGTACAATGTATGATTTGTTAACGTAATTTCTCTTCAGTAATTACTCTGTTCCCTCTTAATACTCTCTGCCAAAGTTTCAACTTACTCTAAACTCACAACAGTAAAAATACACTCATATCCTCAATTAAGGAAAAATTAAAAATGATATGTATTTGAAAATGAATCAGATTACAAAAGACAAGGAAATGTTTTTTTTTTTTCATTCGTCTCCTCTTTAGTGTGGTTCGGTGGGCCTGAAGAAGACCTGTAAGGCAGGTCGAAACGTTGGCACACAATTAAAGTATTTCTCCTTGGGCGTGCTTTTTTATCTGTTTTACTGCATACCTGATTATTTTATCTCTATAATTAATTTATCCTCTATAATTATACGATTTTATATCCTTCTCCAATAGAAACATCCTAATAAAGTCGCAAACATTGATCCAACAAGAATTTAAAACTTTCCTGCATTACTTTTTTTATTAATAATTGATTTTCATTTATAATTGTATACTTATATACAACCAGTAAATTTAAGGAAATTATTACAAAGGCTAGTCAGTAACATGTAAAGAACCACACACTAGTAGCACTTCGTCCATCTTATTTTCAGACGCGTCGGAGGATTATCGGGAATTAAGTGAAAAGCAAGTTGGGAAACTAGTGAATTCGAGTTGGTATGGAGTTTACTATGAAAGGACAGGGACCTGGTTTGGACGAAATCAGCGACATATGGAACATTAAGATATTTATGGATGTGTTTATTTGAGACATGATAAGGAGCATTGAAAATTTTACAAATGATTTTTGATTGTAAGAATTGGATACCAGAAGAGTTGGAAGGTTTAGTGGAGCCCCAAAGCTCAACTTGTATGTCCCAATGGATCTAATTACTTGTATGTAAGCCTTTTGTAATTTATTGGAAGCTTTAATCATTTGTCTAATAAATGATGGAGTAGTCGAAAACGACAAAACATTTCTTGTCTTTAAAGTCTCGTTTGAGAATTCCAAGTAAGTCTTTTCCTGCTGTTACTAAATTGCTAATTTAGCCATTAATATGTTTTTACAAATCATTAGCCAATAAAATGAATATGTATTGGCCTTTCTCAGAACTAAATTATGTTCATAAGAAATTACAGGACACTGATTTTTCTCGGTTGTTATATTGACAATCCTGAGGCCTTGTAACTACTTTTTTCAGGTTACCTCCTTGTATGACTTTGAATGTGCATGTGATTTTATGTTTTTCGTTGGGAGAAGGTATAATATTTCAACAGCTCCCGATTAAAGATAAAAGTTATTAGTAGACTAACAACACATAAGGTTTTATGAAACAGAAATCACATTAGCATAATTACTTGTTGACCCGGATTGGAATTTATGTGTGAACCTGTAAATACTAAACCTGGATACCCAGGATTTTCAACACCGCATTCATTGATCTACATTCAGTGCAGAGTAGCCCCCTGAAGGGGTGAGAACCAAAACGGCGAAGAGCACTCCCCCGACGCGACCAATCGAACGAAGAGGAAGAAGAGCAGATGGCTACGACCTCGGGCAAGGCCGGACTGTGACGCAACCTCCCCACGCCCCCAGCATTCCAATAGCCTAATTATGCCTGACCCAAAATCTTCAACCTGTTGCCCTACCCTAACTTACTCTTCTTTCCTCGGACACTGTCCAGTTACTTAGGTTTCACTTCATGAACTCATGCGACTTGTCAGGATTGCTAATTATTTTAAAATAAAATGTCTGAGCTCATCAATTTCTATAGAGTATCAAATTGTTCGGCTAGTTTTCTATTTACATATTTGAGACTTTTTTATTAATTACTTAACTATCCCAATAGTTTTTACTGATTATCTTATTTACATGATGTAATTAATCATTTCAAATTAGCGATGCCAAACAGTCAATCATAAAAATTTTACTAACTCCCAAAGTAAATCTAAACATCAACAAAAAAACAAATAGGTGTGCTTAGGACCACCCGCTGGAAGTTTACACATGCAAATTGTAGTAAATAGAAGCACAGAATCCTGATTTAATTAGCATGAAACGGATTCTGCCCAATCGTAGTTCGTTCCGTTAATGACTTAACAGGAAAAGAACAGAGGAAGATGCAAAAAGTGGTGGTCCAAGATCTTCTTATACCCAAAGTTGTTAAGCAATCACTTTAAAAATATAAAATAAGACATTCCTTATTCTTCTTATTCTTTCATCTTCTGCCGAACCGCACTGTGAGATGTCTTATGACTCTCAGAGGTCCTGATCATGTGATGTCTGGTTCCTCCTTTCCAATCCTTTCCTCGCAAAAGTCTCTCTCGATCCTTCCTCTTAAGTCTTGTTTCTTTTTGGGGCATTTTTACCTTTGCGACGTCTCCATTGGTTAACTTTGCTGTTCGACTTTCTTTCATTTAGGAGACATGTCCGTACCACCCCAGGCGATTATCCTATCTTTTTCTTATCAGTTCTCATTATGTCATAATTTCCTCGGAAGGCCTTATATCAAGACTTCTGACAGGAGTGTTCCTCAATCACTCCAAACTCTTTAAGGCCATTTTCATAGCTTGCACTCTTATGTTTAGTCAAGTGGGTCCATTCCCTGTAGTATAGGTCATTACTATTAGAATTTATTTGTTTTTCCTGGTTTATTGGTTTACTTATTATTATTATTAGAACTATTGGTTTACTTATCTTCTGATAAAAAATAATCGTTAGTATAAAAATAAATTTTAATTCCAAACTTGCTTTTCTATTACAACCCTTCAAAGGTATTAAAAGGTTGGTGGTCAAAGAAGAGATGGCTGTAAGCTTTACTGAAAGAAGGGACTTCCAGAGAACTCCGAAAAAAATTAGTTATAGGTGTTTCACTTATTAAAATTGATACACTTTAGTGTGGCGAAGAAGTTCAACAATCCTTCATTATTTTATTGATTTTATGTAATTACTTAGAAACTTTAAAGAAGTTAGTATTATTGGTATTGGATGATGTAAATTTGCAATCAAATTCTAGAGTATCTAGATACAAAAAGTCTAATATTGGTCTAAAATATAATTTAAGCTTTATCCATACATTAAGAATTACTCAAACCACACAGTTATCAGAGAAAGGCGATATACAACATGAAAAATAGTTCTTATTACCAGCTAGCCTTAGTCTATAATCTAACTTTGTTTCATCAGATCTTCGACCTGTACTCTCTGATACTCCTATATTCACTTCAGGTGTGGCGAACTCAAATAAAAATTCTCATGAGATGGGATCGGCCAACAAACGAGAGCCATCCTAAGCTCAGTACGTTTTTGATCCCTTAGATGAAGAATCCCAAAAAAACTTCTCCCTCGAATTAATATCAATGTACAACAAAGTAAAAATAAAACGCCGCATAAACTTTAAACTAAACTGATGAAATAAATGTGCTATCCAAAACGAAGAGCTTTTAAAAATTTCAAACAATATAGGTAATATAAACTGTGCCTTGGATTGGATGATAGACTAGAAAATTTTTTTATATTTACTTGTGATTCAATAACTAATATTAAATAATTTTCCAGTATACAATCATGAGAAAAATTACCTATTCTATCCATTATAAATCTAGTAATTATTTATAATGGATTATGGATAAATATATTTATTATTTATAATGGATTATATTATATGGTAAGGCTTTGTTAGACGGAGTGGACTCCTTAAAGAAATTTACCTGGTGGTAGATTAATTCTAAAAAACAGCTTGTTCAAAATACGAGTATATTTGATGATAGGGATTATTAATTTATGCAGCAGGACATCGTGTATTCTATATTCCCATGGATACATTAACTGTAAAACAGGACATATTATGTGAGCACACATTAATTAATAGTCTAAAAAATGGTCCAGGCTTGGAGGTCCAAGGAGGAGAAAACCAGTCGTTTTGGCACGTTTTAACTCAAAACCAGTAATAACTAGCTCTGGCAATTAAACGGGCATATCTTCGTCGTATCCGAACCAGGGAAATCTTTTCTTTCATGATCCATACCCCCGGGCACTATTATATATGAATATATATTACTTTATATAGATATATATATATATATATATATATATATATATATATATATATATATATTTAATTAAATTTTTAAAAAACCTGAGTAAATATAAAACTCCGCATAAACTTTAAATTAAACTGATGAAATAAATGTGCTATCCTAAACGAAGAGCTTTTAAAAATTTCAAACAATATAGGTAATATAAACTGTGCCTTGGATTGGATGATAGACTAAAAAATTGGTTAAAAACTGACAGGCAAACAATTTCATCTAATTGATTTCTTCATTTTCAAGACAAACAGTTTTATACTTTTTATATGTTAACGTTTATTTACGTATATAAATATATTTGACCAGGGCATATGAAACATTGCTCATGACTTTATTCAAAATCACATTAAACCTGTATCAAATGCAAGACGTAATGAATGCGAAGGGCAAATATAAACATTATTTGTTTAAAATTTCTTAAATTTAAAATCTCTTTATGATAATTTCAAATCTGAAGATTACTTCTTCAGATTATTTATTTTTTATCATAATATATTAATATTTTATTAACATTTTTCTTTTCTTTGTAAGAATTTCAATCGTCATTTGTATTTTCCTTCAGCCAAACTTCTCCCTCAGTCAGTTCCTTCAATCCTCTCTGTCCATCGCCTACTCTTCCACAAGCCAAGCTTTCAGCCAGAACATTTTTTCACCTGATACGGGGCCTACTTCTCCTTCTCTTACGCTCTGCTTGCCATTTATATGCTATTTTGGGGATTCTTTTATTATCCATTCTTATAATATTTCTGAATCATATAATCTCCTACCCTCCATTTCGTCCAGGATATTCTTTCCTACTTCTATTATTTCTTCTAATCTCATTTCTGGTACGGTGTATCCTTCAGATACTAACTGACCACATACAGGAACTTTTGCCTTACAATTTTTTTAGGGGCCATATTTCTGAGAATGTCTGAGCATTAAACTTTCTGCTACGGCCTTATATATTATTTTTTTTATCATTGTTTGATATATTTTCTTACTAGTTGACTGAATTTAGCATGCCAATAACTTTCCGTTCGTTAGTTATTATTTCGTTCACCTATGCGGTTCTTCCATAGCTTTTGAGAATAGTCCCAAGAAAGAAGAACTGGCGGACCCTAGTAATCACTCATCTCATCGTTCTCTGAAGTTATATATTTGTTTTTTTTCGCGGTTAATCTTTAGGCCCTACCTTTCAAACTGTTCGGTTAATTTTCTGAACATATATGCAATATCAAATTCGTCCTGCATATCTTTCATTGGGATGCCCATTTTACAGCATCTTTATGACCAATTTTCCGGACATCTATTAACATATATTCCTAAATAAAGTCGAGGACATGCAAGATCCTTGAAGTGTTTCCGAATTCTTCTGAAATCAGTGGGCCAATTTTTATTTTGGATTTGATTTCCTTTATCACTTTCACTTAATTTTACTGCTTGTTCAAGAGATTCCCATAATAATTTCCGTGTAACGCTATTAAATAATAATGCTAATTAAATTCTTATGTCTGGTTAAGGAATGTGAAGACGTAAACACCAATTTTTTCATCTAAATCTATGGATAATAGATTATTTTTTCATGTTTTATAACTCAAAAAAAAAAATTAAATATTGTTTTTTTTTTTTAGAATCAGTTAGTCGTTTAAATATCTCTGTTCAAGATACTATATTGGATCCCGGGATTGACTACAATCTATGAAATGCTTGTACCTGAGAATGTATGGCCCCAAATTACTCTGTGACCCTTACTCATGGCCTCTGGATCAATATCGCATGTTTCTTTTACAGGCTTTTATAGAATTGCCATCATTAGGTGAGACGAAGTTATGGTCAAACGAGTCTTTTATTAGTTTACAGCGGATTTCGGAAAAATAGCTTAGGCCAAGTTTGTAGTTATGCCACATTAAGGTCATGGAAAAACAGGAACCAGTAATAATTTAACTTCTTTGAAAAAAAAAATGACTTGCCAGCATTCTCACTGCCCCAACAGAATCTAACCTAAAATTCTTGCAACGATGAAACAGCCTTTTTTGTCTGAGGTTAAATATGCAGAGCTGTGATTAGCTATCAATTGACAGTAAAATTTAATCTATACTATTATATAAAAGGACAAACCATTTTTCGTTTGTGAAAACTAACCACGAAAACTTCAGAACCATTCGGTACCAAATTTTAACCTCATCATCTTTATAATCCTGGGATGGTTCAGCACTGATAAAATTTACCGATTCTCAATTAATAAGCTAAAATATGTGGATAACAGTGAAGTTCTCATAATATGTTACAGGTGGTAGCATCTCATTTCCTACGTAAGATGTTACATAGAGCTTAACATTGATGAAAAATTTACTTATTTTCAATTAAATTGTAATAAAAAAAAACTATACATATTATATAGGATTCAAGTGAAGTTTGAAAATCGACGGATATGTGATTAGCACCATTCCGTAATTGAGTTTACAATGGTAAAACTATTGAACCAATCTGTACTAAATTTTAACTACGTCATTTTTATAGTTCTAGAAAGGTTTAAAAAAGCAAAGTTTACCGTAATAATAATATAATGTGCATTGTTGAGTCGCAGAAACAAGGATTGTCAGACTGTTGAAAACTTTTATCGTTAGGTATTAAAATTCAACCAGATAATATCAATAAAATTATTTATGTGACACTAATTAAAATATTACTTGCTTTTTGATAAACACTGATAATGTAGTCTGCAAGAATTCCTTAATAGTCTCTGTCAGTCTGGTTAACCAACTCATATATTTAATTCAAAAATTTGAGATTTTATTATGCTTTTACATAATCTTCAACCACATAATCCGTACAATGTTAACCAGGTTAAAAATTACTGCTATAGGTGAAAATGTCATTGAGGAATTGTCGATAAACACAGCTTTAATTTTTAGTTAAAATTATCCAAGTTCTTTATTTATGAGAGCGGGCGAAGCCGCGACTGGGGATGCTACTTTAAAATATTTTAACAAGTAAAAAGAGTTCAATATTAGCATTCATAACTATGATTGATTTGTTCATATTTTCTGGGCTCTATTTAGAAGATCTTTAAATTTGGTTCGCGTAGATTAAATATAATATATGTAGCAAAGTGATAAGGCTTTGAATTTGTTTGTTTATCGTACAACTATGTATAACTAATCTTAGAATTAAAAAAGATTGCAATGGAAGTGGTATATAATTTATCAATTATAATACAGTGAAACTCCGACTAAGCGTATTATTTGGAGATAAATTGGATCCAGACACCCAAAAATCCGGATATTCAGATTTACTATTGAATTAGGGTATTGAAATAAAAAACTGACATATCTAATGTTGTAACTATAATTCAATAATTTTATTGAATAATTACAAATGTGGCTGTTTATTTATGTGACAACAAAGTTTAGTTAACATGTCGGAAATCGTCGATGTTCCCAAACAGAAACTCATCCTTATTTTCCCAGATTGCCTTTCTTAAAACGTCCTACAATAGACAGTTTTTCGGACACAGTTAATAACACGTTTTCTTTTAGGTGCCATCACCCTTTAAGTTTATACAGAGACCACAAGCGACGACAATAGGGTCCAGACTGGGCAAAACCTGTCTAGGATGTATGTGCTATGCTTCTAGAAATTCATCAAGTACGTTTATTCGGAACATGACTGTTACGAGGTTTGTAGGCTCCGACCCTAATTCTGAGATGCAGTTTTGGTAGCTGCCATTTGGTCTATTTAGGTTTACGTCTTTTATTGTGTCATAATAATTAATAAGACGAGACCTATCGTATTTTACGTGAACTCCGAACTACGGGATATTATGTAATATAATGATAAATTTCTGTTAATAAACTATTAAAAAAAAAATAAATAAAAAAAAAATTGTATGTAATAAATAAGTACACAATTTTTCTTTAAATTAATCCAGATAATGGGGTTTCACTGTAGTATTGAACCTTCGGTACCATTATGTTTCCTCAGGTGATAAATAAAAATTAGTTTGAACTGCGAACTAATTGTTCCCAATAGTCGAAGAAAATGTCAGGCCATGATTAATGTCCAAAGAAAAACTTAGTGGAGCAAACGTGAATGAGTAACAGAAGGAAACAATAAATTAGCAACTATCAGATGACCGGCTTGGTAATCTGCTGTAGTGATTCTAAAGACTTTAATTGACTCAATAGAGCGACTCGAGACCTCGATCGGGGAGATATATCCATGCTAATGGATCTTACAAAATCTTCATTAGAAAGGAGAGCGGAGGATAGAGGCCGTGCTTGTAGCCAGCTAATCACCGGAGCAAATGCTTCACAGGCCTGCTTGTACTGATCTTGTTTCATACCTAAGCTAACCGTAATGGATAAAACAATAAATTTGTTACCTTTAGAATGTCCCGTCTTAACTAGTTAACTAGCTAACAAGGGCAGGATCAGACAAGCCCATCTCCGATTTTTTTTTCTATGTTTTACAAGCTATTCTAGGTCCAAAATATGACAATCCTTAAAAATGCATCTCATATTTTTTTAATGTTGAAACCCCCCAAATAATTTAATTAAGATAAATCTAGGATTGTAAAAATAGTAGCTGTTTCGTGAAAGACCATTTTCAATCCTAAATGATTTTTTCGTCAGGCACCTCAGTCCTCTTTAGAACAACGATTGAATAAGTTTTGACATATCTTTAAACTCTATATTTGAAATACTTAGAGGACTATTGATGAAGGCTCATGTATTTTGATATGTATATCGCACGCCGATAATGAAAGGGGCTCAACTCAAGAAGTACCAATTTTGAGTTAGTAGCATTGTACGATTCAAGGGAAGGATTTTTATAATTGTAGCTTACAAGTATTTTTCTAGTGTGAGCGTTTGCTGCTAGTAATGTAAAAATGTAAAAAGCGCAGCTCAAAAAAAATAAAATTCTGTTTCTTGTCGTTGAAAAAAAATCGGATTAAACTAAAAACTAGGGTTTTAAAGATACAAAAAACAAAAATCGTAAAAAAACTTTCAAAGAAGACTAAATATGAGGTTCAAAAAATCATAAAAAAAAAAAAAAACTTTAAACGGGATTTCCTAAAAAGCATCACTTTTTGAGTTTTGCCTTTTCCATTCTGGATGTGCGATATGTCTTTTGAATAGAGTCTATAGTTTTTGTTTTATTTTTTTTTAATTTAAGGCGTCGTCCTGGGAATCTAGAGTTACGTAACATTTATTTCACCTTCCTTAAAGTAACATTTTGACGCCCTCTAGCTCTGTTGGTGTTACTCAGATCAAAAGTTTGACGTACGTTAATTGGAAAATATTTTTTGTTATGTAAGATTTGTTGCTAGGATCTATAGTTAAGGAGCTATATGGGTTTAAATAAAAAAAGTCATATTTTGCCTACATTTGTTAAGTGTTGGGTTTTTTTTTTTTTTTTTTTTTTTTTTTTTTTTTTTTTTTTTTTTTTTTTTTTTTTTTTTTTTTTTTTTTTTTTTTTTTTTTTTTTTTTTTTTTTTTTTTTTTTTTTTTTTTTTTTTTTTTTTTTTTTTTTTTTTTTGACACGCTATAGTTATGTGGATAGAAAATTTGCCGAGAGTTTCCTGATAAGAAATCAAGTCGAAAATATTTTTTATTATATAACATTTGTTGCTAGGACCATCTACTTAACAGCTGTATTGTTTTGAATGAAAAAAGCCACGTTTTGCCTACATACTTTGATTGTTTATTTTAATGTATTTCGAATAGGATTATTCATCAGATATTTAGATTTATTTATTTATTTTATATTTATTGATATCTACAACTATATAAAGTAGTAATCGGTCTATTGTATATTTCGGTTCTCGTTTTCCAATCGAACAATTCTCTTCAAACATCAAGCATTACTATTGCATGTTTAACAGCAAATTTGAAGACATAAGTTTTCTATTGGAAAATAAAGAAATAGGATTAAGACTTGAACCAATCAAAAACTTGTTTATTCTTAGAGGGGTTTTGCCAATAAGAGACTTAACAAGATAATTTTCGACAAAATTTGTATCATTAAATGTATGGGGGGATATGTAAAACAAATAAAAGATGAACTGGGTAGGCTAAAAATCAATAATAAAACTGCTTGGATAGAAAATTATTTTAAGAAAAACTAAAATAAGTCAGGGTAGTTGTGGGTAGGTGGAAGAGACAAAGGAATAAATGGACTACGGAAGAGCGAGAGGAACAGTCCAAGAGAATGAGAAAGTATTGGAGCAAAAGAAACGCGGAAGGTGTGAAAAAAAAAAAATATATGTGATTTTCGCGTGGTCCTTGTTGGCCAATTCTTGTTAAAAAATAAATAAAAATAATAGATTAGTTCCATACTAGGTTTTCAGGTGTGTTTTTTCTAAATAGTGACCTTGAAGGGTTATCAGGATTTCAGAGAGAAACTAGTGGATTTGAGCGGGTACTGATCACAGAAGTATTAGTATCTAGTATGGGCTGTATTCGTAACATATAGGACTCAAGATCATAATGGATATATATATATATATATATATATATATATATATATATATATATATATATATATATATATATATATATATATATATATATATATATATATTATATATATATATTTGCAGGAAAAAGGAAGGGAATTGGCATTTTAAGATTTGTTTTCTTCTCGGCCATCTCCTTCTTGTTTGTTTGTTTATTTCGTTTAACGTCACTTTATGCTGCTATGGCTAATCGGACGATGCTATTTCGTCCTCCGACTTTATTTTATTTTATTGACATCATGCAGGAAAAAGGAAGGGAATTGGCATTTTAAGATTTGTTTAGTTTTCTTCTCGGCAATCTCCTTCTTTAGTCCCATGTCGACTAAAGGTATTCCTTTTTATGGGTCGAGTGTGGAGGAACACTCTGCCGGCCATAATGGATAAGTTTATTGGTGATATAATAAAGAGGATTCAGGGCTCTATGAGATTGGGAACTTATAACGTTTGTCGAGTAAATTTTAAAGTAGTCTATATCAATTAGCAGTTTCTTGCCGTTTTAGACTTGTATATGGATACGAACCAAGACGTTTGCCTAAATCAAGTTTGAGATAACTGATATGTTTACCAGGGTTTAGTTTAATATTTAAAAGGATACCATGGGACAGAAAGTTTAAAATGAAGACTTTTATTTTGAAAATGATCTCTGAAATGATTTTACTAGGATAAATCTAATAAATGATGAGGGTGGGTCTGTATGTGAGACATTTTTTTTTTTAATTATCTTTAGTTACATCAATTTCGTACTGGGCAGCACTAAAGCTGGGGGTGGAACTTGGCTTCCCTGGCAATCCTACTCCACACATTCCTATCCCTTGCCTTCTCCCTCCATCCAGTCAATCCCAGCACTCTGAGGTCCTCCTGCAGCCATCGCCTGCGTGGCCCGTAAGCTCTTTTTGTACCAATAATTGTTCCATTCAGCAGCCCACTAGGCACATATATAATATAAAACAATATTTAGTTTAATTAAATTTATAAAATACTTAATTCTATATTATTAAATTCACCTCTATAGAAGAATAATAAAATAAATATATAATTATAATAATAATAAATAAATAAATAAATTACAAAAAAATTCATATATAAATAAGCCATGGATATTAAACAATACGATATAGTCTGAAAAGTAATAAAAGCGATAAAAAGTGAGTGAAAAGAAAAACTGAAAATTTTAGAATTACTGATACAAAAGAATAAACTACATTAAAATTACACGTGCTGGGTAGATATAAATTTTGTATTTCTTCATTATTCTTCCTTTTTTTGAAAATGCATACATGTATTTTAGCGATCTAGAGGTCAAGATCCAAAAAATAAGAACATATAAATCCATATGAAATAAATTTTGTGATTCAAACACAAAAACTACCTTACATGCAAAATGATATTATAATGATTACTACATTCAATGAGAGCATGAAGGAGTTTTTCGTAAATACTATACTTCATAAATATATAAAAACATGCCTTAGAACAATTAATTACATATAATTATAAAATATGGAGGAGTAGGACTTACAATATCAGTGGTGGATATGTATTTTGGTGGATGGATATGTTTTTTCCACCATTCTGTTTCTATTTTTCAATTAGAGTAAACCAATACATTGCGGAAGATAATTATATTATATATAATGCTAATACATATAAACCACAATGGACGTGGTAGCCCAGCGAGGAAGACACGATTACCAAGCTCTCGGACCCAGTTATATCGGGCTGGACTTCGAGTTCAAGACATCTTTAAGGTTAATGTGGATAACCTTAATTGTGGAAAAAATGGTGGTTAATTGCCCGATTAGCTCCTTTCACAACCGTTGGCCTAGTAACTGTACATCCTTACTTTAGTAATAAATCCAAGGGCCTTCATGGGTTGTAGTAGTACAGGTTTATATTTATACATTCACCTTAGGTATAAATAAATAACATTGAAAAATATACAAAGATATTATGCTTTGAAATTTAAAGAATATCGCTCTCTGACAAATATATATATATATATATATATATATATATATATATATATATATATATATATATATATATATATATCACTTCTAAAATCTTGCTAAAAGACGATGTTTCAAAAACTATTATCCTCGACAAGATGGGAACATGTTATCGCATGTGTAAAAAAACAAAAACAGTGGGAAATATAAAAATTACTAGAAACTTTAAAATTATTTAATTTGAATTATTAAATATAAGATAAGAAAAAAAAACTATAAAACAAAGTTGAAGGAGATTAGGAACAATGTTATATTTTATGTTCGTAACATTTGGATCGGAGTCTTCTTCTAGTGATAAGATTCTTTTGATGAACTGGGTTGCTGATAAAAAAAAAATAAGTATCGGTTACCTAGTTAAAAAGAAAAAATATCATGGTTTCGAAAAACATTCAGTTTAAGTCAGAAGAATTCAAGAGATGTTGAATCATTCATCATTCAAATATTAATCGTAACCAAATACTGGAATTCAGATTTCTAATAATATTTAAGATTTCTGGTTCCGATAAAACATTATTCAATTTCATTTAATGAAATCACTTAAGATACCTAATTTACGAGTAGATTTTTTTTTTTTAAATGACAAGTTGACCGAAATGGAAAGACGCCATAAATATGCATCGCTAACAAGAGCAGTGACAAATAAGGATACGACTTGGGAGCACACTGCCCAGGAGCTGTTAGTTTCACAAATGAGGCCCAAAAGGTTTTAAATTGCGCCATTACTCGATCCGCTGTCAAAATCCACAACTATTTATCTGAAATACGATAGCGGCTCTGTGAAATTAAGCCTTTCCACGTGCCTGTAACCTGAGCACCGCGGTAGTCCTGACCTGGGGCCAACGGACCTCCGCGGTATCCGGGACAAATAACAATGCGGAGGAAGCAGAGAAGTCGGATTAGTTCCTGTAGAGCTCTGTGAAATGGGGATGCCATAAATAGAGAGTGGAATTCTAATTTCCATTTGAGAGCGGCCGCTTGGGAGAAGCCCATAAAGGGATTTGTGGCTTAATATTTTCAAACCAAACACGTGTACGTTGTCAGTTTGCCACTTGCTTACTAATTATCTACGAAATCTCTCTTCTTCTGATAACATTCCGATACAGCTATTATTCGAGCTTCCAACTAATTACAATTAGAATGCAAATCGATGTTAACTACTCACTTAAATACTCACCGTATGGGCATAGCAAACTATTTGCGATCTTACATGCTCAGCAGCGATATATAAAATGTAGAAGATGTATAAAATTAAAACGCGATGCTGGTTTTAAACTTTACTGATAATATCCTACAGACTTTTCCTTTTGAAAAAGTGTATTCATTTCCATTTCCACTAGTTTGATGATGTATAGTGAATATAATGAATGTCTCTAATAATGTCGTGAAACGTATTATTTTTTAAACCGTTGTACTCCAGAAGAGCTTGAGGAGTCACTATTTTAGTTATTTTACAGTTATTAGTGGCTTAGTAATTTTACAACAGATTTTTTATTAATAGCACAGAAAGCCTATACCTCTTCCAGCCGAAAGCTAAACTGGACCCCGTAGCAATTGCATTTCTCAGGTACCCTAAACCTCTCTCGGGTATTTTATCCCCTCCCCCCCCACCACCTGTCAGAGGTCCTGTACCTCTTCAACTTATTGAAACGTTAAATTAAACAAACTTTACATTTAAAATGTTTAAATAATTCATTCCACGTTGCAATTTATTGTTTCAGCCTAAGAACGAAAAAAAGTCTCATATTTAAAACCATTAGGTTGGTTTGAAAGGCCATCATACTCAGACGGCACTTTGTTCCAATCATTTGATACGACCTAATCCAGCACCTATCGCCAGACCTCTCTATTATATTGCTGCAGCTCAAAAATAAAATAAAAAGTTTTTTCGCTAACGTATAGGAGAAAATATCGACTATTTCTAAATCCGTGCCGTCATAGATTGTGTTGCCCCTAACGTAACTTGTCGGAAAATATACTCCGATGCGCTACACTTTGATCCGTCACTGGTGTACATGGTTTTGAATGTTCATTCATGGCTATCGTTATTTATACTTATGCATTACTTGTCCTATCAAGAGCAGCCTTGCAAGACCGATGATGTTACCAACATCCAGGTCATTAAACACTTCCATGATTTCTGCATTTATATTCTTTAATTACATGGCGTTTCTTGGGCGCTTACAAATATGGGTTGTAGAACCCTTCTTTTAAACGGATTTTAGTCGTTTAGTTACAACTCGTGGTTTCCCTGTAGCTTTCTCAAGAGTGAACACCAGCATTCAAACACTTATGTAAAACTTCTGAATTTTTGTTGCAATATTGATTGCTTCTTATTAATCTGGCCAGATATTTTTCCATTTTAGGCTTAGCTATATTCTTAGTATAAAACTAATACAAGTTTTTTGGGTAATAGCATATGTTTTAAACTCTGATTTAGTTTTAGTTTTTTAACTTCTTTTTTTAAGACAACATTTTGAGATAGCTCAATGGTTATTTTTGATACGTAAATATCTAAATTCTAGTTACTCGATCATATAATTTTTTTATAAACATTTTTACTTGAAGGGTTAGATGAAAAAAACAGGTAACTTAACTTTTATAATAACTGAGAAAAACGCAATTTAAAGTTTCCAACTTTATTAAAAAAATAGTTAAGATTGAAATTAAAGTATTGTAAATGAAAAAGTAAAATTAGAACTAAAGGATTCTAGAAAAAAATCTGATAATTGCAACCCTTACTTACCTGTTTCTTTCCCCATACATGAAATACATTATTTGACATGTTTAGTTTTTCCCCTCGCAAGGATAATGCAGCTTCGTATTCTGAATCGATTGATACCAATAACTCATTTTTATAAATAATTTGACTTACCTGGTCTCCTCCTACCTGGTCTGAACTCTTTTGTGGTGTGAAATGTAGATTTTTAAACTTAAGATATAAAGAAATTAATAAAATAATGCCCTTAACATGTTTAATATATTTTTTGGCCCTTTCTGATAATTTTTTGTAGAATTACCGAAAAAAAAAATTGGATTGAAATTGGGCAGTCCTGAAAGTCTCCTGGTTTGTTTGTTTATTTCGTTTAACGTCACTCTATGCTGCTATGGCTAATCGGACGATGCTACAGTGGGAGTCCTAAATTTTGCCTATCCAGGTATAATTAGGATAGGGATCTTTAACGAGTACCTGACATCGCACAGGCTTGGGACCCCCATTTTACGTCCCTTCCGAAGGACGGCATAGCTAAGGATTTTTTACTCCCTTTAAAAAATCCTAAGGTCATCTGCCGGATTGAAAGTCTCCTGGTTTTGAATAGTATAAACTCTACGGTGGCTGTGTGTAGTATTCAATGATGACCTCACCTTAAAGTAAATAGAAATAAATAAGCCTTATAGAAGCAGGGAATAAATATACTCAATGTTCAAATTAATAATTATTTTTGTATTTGCTAGGTGCGTGTAAAAGTGACAAAATTAATTATATACTTTTAATAAATTATGGAATTAGTTCACTTTTTCCTATTAAAGAGAGAATATTAGTGCTATTATTTTTTTTTAATTGTCGGGAGAGAATTGGGAAACACAAAGACCAACCCATCAAGGGTTAAACTGCTTCTAGTTAGTAATAAAAATACAAGTTAAGTCAATAAATTGTTTATACAGTAGGATAGAATGGAATATAATAGAAAGAGTATTTTATTCCGGGACAATGTCTCTTAAGAATAACATTACATAAAAGAAAGTAATATCATACCTGGCCTAGAAAATTTCTAAAATAAGACATGATAAATAAAGCAAATTTTCATAATTAGGTAACAGAAAAAAAATAGAAACAAAGAAAAACAATATATAATAAAGAAAGAAAATTATTTCTTACGGTAATAAATATTGTATACAAAGTTTAAAAGAACAAATAGTTTCTAATTTGACATATAGTAAAGGATTAAAATAAATAATATTTTTAGAGTAGTTACAGAAAATATGAAAATTAAATGAGAACATTATTATTAGGTTATAGTATTTCAGGCTAATCTTTTATGTTTAAAATTTTAGAATGAGATTTATGCTGTCAGAGAGCGTCAGTTTGGAGAGATATAAGGTGGTGAACGAGCTGAGTAAATATTCCGAGGGAAGGAATGAATGGGAGAGAATGCCAGAAAGTCGAGGAGTGGAGAAGAAAGGATCGCAAGAATGGAGAAGTTCTGTTGTACATTAATATATAGAGATAGGAGTTTTTACAACAAAAGCCAAGAGGTTTATTCATTAATAATAAATAAATAAACCTGTACCACTACAATCCATGTATTCAATTAATAAAGGCTAATTTAAGATACATTAGTATTTAATTGTTAAAAATAATTCTTATTGATTCTTCATAACCACAGATATTTGTATGACCAAAGTTAATATTCCTGTCCTTTAAGAAGTGTATTTATTACTTCACTAATTGGGTCAGGATTGCTGAGAAGACATTAATTGCCTAAACAGTCATTCCTTGCACATTAAAAAAACATTCCATTACCCTGAGTCGGTCATTTATCTGGGTCCGTTGGTGATTTACTGCTTTGAAGGTGTCAAAAGTCCGCCCACAAGGCTACGAAATCTGACAGATTGAATTAGAGGGGAAGGTAAACTTCGAAGTGCTTAAAAACCAATCCGTTCACAGTTGTATAATTGGAAACGTGGATTAATGAGTGAAGACGTTAATTGAAGAGGTCTCTCGAGGCAAGTCCTTGTGTTATATGTCGTTCTGGAATATTTAGAAAGGCGGACTTTTTCATAGATCGCCACCGCTTTGACCTTAAAATAAGTCACACCCACTTTGAATCTAAAAATAAAATTTCCGCTTTTACAAATATGTATTTATTTCATAATTAAAACATTGACACTGTAAAATAAATATTAAATAAAAAGAAATATTTTTGTTAAAATGCTATATAACAATAAACCCCAATAATTAAACGACGAAAAAAATGTATACTTGCATTTTCCTGTGATGCAGTTCGGATGGACGCAAGAATCTTCTGAAGGTTCTATTCTAATATCTCACTCAATCCTATTCCAATAACTGACTCAACAATAACTGACCATCCTAATTTAAAGCCTTTAATTCCTTAGACCACAATATCCTCTTTTCTAAATTGAAATTTTTTTAAAAAACTTTCCCATAGTGCCTTCCTCTGGTTTCAACATTTTCTTTCTCACCACACCTTTCGGTTGCTATCCCTAACCAAGGCCCATCCTCATTCCTCACTCAACAGCCAGGTGTAGCTCAAGGATCAAGCATTTCCCCTCTCTTTAATTCCTACATCAATGATCTTCCCAATTCAATTAACTATTGTTTCCATCATCTCTACACTGATGAATCCCAAATTTACTCCCCCCCCCCCCCCCCCTCCGAGGTTTTAGCTGTGTTTTCCAAAATTCAGGAATAGTTGAGGAAATCTGTGCCTGGGCAAACCTGAAAGAACAGAGACTTAATTCAGCAAAAACACTTGACCATAGGATCTCATTCCCTTCTTCGATACCAACTTCCTACTTTATTTCTCAATGGTCATCCAATAACTTTTCAAATTTTTGTTAAACATTTATGCTTAACCATTGATAAAAAACTTTCCTATAAATCCATTATTCTACAATGGAGGGTCAATAGGTATCCTAAAATTATTCCACCACTCTCCTCCATTACCTCCTTACCTTGCCCACACTTAAAATCTTAGTATCCTCCCTCATCTTCCACTACTTTTATTATGGTTGCGTGATATGTATTGGGCCTTCGAAGTTCTTTAGGGCAGATTAAAACGGATAAATAATTGCATTATGAGGTACTAATAAGGTATTCGGAACCCGAAGATGATCCCATGATTCTCATCTTTACACCGAGTTAAATTGGCTCAATTCCGCCTTCCGCTGAGAATACTTAGCACATACCTGCTCCGATCTCTATACTCCATTCCACAGAAGTTCTGTATCCAAACGTTTTTTTATTGTCCGGTACTTTATTCTCTGGGAGTCTCTCCCCCCAAGTTATATTTATATTAACAATATTTAATTTTTATGGAAAGATAACTTTTGGTTTTCAATTTTTTTTTTTTTTAATCTTAAAAATCTCTAGACCAGATATGAATTTACTTTGTGTAATTCAATGTTATTCTTAAGAGACCTTGTCCCAGAAAAAAATTTTCGTTCTATTCTATTTTATTCAATACGCACTATGGATAAAGAACCTGTGTCAACAGAAATTAGAAAATTTACCATCTTATTACGAATCCGATGATAACTACGAAAATAAACTAGTGGAATGAATTAAAATTTGGAGGATTATTCAATTTTGTAGAATAGTTACGAGACCGGGTCGGGAATAAAATCATAAAAAAGAGACTAGGCATATGGCCTGTTTAAAATGCCTAGGGGAAATATTATAGGCATGCCTGCAGGATGGGTGACGAATGGAGAGCGAAATAATTCCTGGAGACTTGTCCTGTTGGATCGAAACTTGTTGGCAGGCCCCGAAATATATTACTCGTTTAAGGAAGGGCCAGATGAAACGGCATGGCAGAAATGAAAAAGTTAGTAGTGGACCGTGTCAAATAGAGAATATGGTCCTATATTATTCAACGCAAAACGGCACGATGGAAATAGACGAAAATGAAAAGAAGATATCAAAAAATATTTACCTCTTTGCAAGCGTCTTCTTTTTGTTGACCGTCATGATTATAAACAGATTTCTTATTCTACTTACATATGTTCTTCATAGTTCAAACCAATACATTTTGGAACTTAAACTGGTATTTTTCTTTTTAATGCTCATAGTTTTGAGTGGAACTGCAAATAAGTACTTTTTGAACCATTTTGCTTTAATAAATATAATTTTATGTATAAGCACAATTTGGAATTATTACAGTTATTGTTTTGTAGAGTCCTTATTATTGTTTTCATTTCATTTATGTGTTTTTTATAAAGAAGGTTTTATGTTTAAAACATTATAAATTTTAAGATTTCAGGTAGTGATCATTTACTCAAAAATTCAATATTGGAAGTTGAAACAGTTTTCCATGATTTAGTCCAAGTGACAAAGTCTGATTCTATTTGATCTGGGTGAGTTTCGATGGCTCTGTCGGTTTTCTGGGGAAAAAAAAAAAAAAAAGCCATTTACCATTATAACATAATTTTTTTTTTCTGCTACTTTATGATTAAAGTAGGGTCAGTTGTATTGTGTTGCTAGCGTACTTCAAACTCATACAGTGCTGTGCTAATTTTGGTACAAAGCATATGATCCCAGTTCATTATGGGCTGGTGAAGCCTATAACATAAGATGACTAAGCATAACACGTAAAATATGAAGGAGAGGAATTTCATTGTCTTGTTTCCTCTTGTAATTAGATACGTGACAGCAATTACTACAAGATTGTCACATTAATTGAGATAATGGGTTGCGTAAAGAGCATATGAATTCCTTCTATTTAAGAAGTTACTAACTACTGTTGTTTTTTTTAAAGTGGAATTTTCACCATGACTTGAATTTTCGATTTAAAGCACACAAAATCAGAAAAAAATAGAAAATGTTTTTTCAAAGTAACTCCAATTGAGTCACATAATAATTTCAGACAAATAAAATTATTTACTTTTAGGAGTTAAGAATATGGCAAGGTCATTTAAACTTATAGGTAATCGAAGGAAAAAAAAATTGATAAATGTATCATAAATTAATTATGTGCACTAATTAGCATTGACATTTTCTTTTATAAGGCCTACATTATATAAAATTGTACGATACGTTTCTAGAGACAATGAAACGGTATAAGGATGCCTTTAAAATAGTAAAAAAAAATCAAGAACCCAAGTAAATTCATGAAGTTCAGATCAACTGCCACTGGTGACGGTAACCCTCGGTTTGGTGATGAAACGTATACATCCATGTTGGTTGTTGCTTAAAGCCAGAGGAAAGTCCATACAAGGGCCAAAGATCATCAGAGGAAACAAAGAGAGAGAATTTAGTTAAGAAAGAAGTTATTCAAAGAAGAAGATAATCCATATTTTTGCATGAGTGTAAAGTTATGTTATGTGTTTATGATCATGTTAGAGGTTTTCTTTTTGGTTTTTTTAATTATCGATACTTATACAGAGTGTCCTGAATTTAAATGGCCAAACTTCAGGAACTTATAGGGGACCGAAAAACTAAGACAAAAAGTCCTTTAGAGATTTGCTCGTTTTTGGTTAGTTATAGAAAAAATCGCAAAAAAAGAAACAAAACAAAAATGTTACAGGTAGCGATTATCACCTTTCAAAGTTCGTCAGGCTAGGCAGTTAGATATGTAAACACTTAATTTATCCTTTACATTCTTTTTGGCATTTTGGCTTTCTGGGATTATAATTCCTAAATCAGTCTTCAGTCAGTTACTCAGATATTTTTGTGTGAATAGCATCAGCCGCAATGCCGCATACATATTCTAATTTTGAATACGCTGATATGATTTTTGAGTATGGTTTCTGTAACGGTAATGTTTTAGAAGCGGCGTGGGAGTATATGTTTTAGAGCGCCGATTTCCAAATAGAAAAGTGCCTAATCGACGAGTCTTTTCGGTAACTTTTAATAGACTACGAGAGACTGGGTCATTCTTAATACGTAATGAAGTCGCCTTCATTCCAATTCTAGGCAGTAATAAGAGCATATTATCGGAGAAGAAATTGTGTCCAACGCCACTTCGATAACAATCCTGAGACTAGCATCCGAAGAGCATCTGCTGAATTAGCAATATCGCGGCAAGCAATATGGCGAACTTTGAAAGGTGATAATCGCTACCCATACCATCTTCAAAAAGTTCAGAATTTATTACCTCAAGATTATGTCAAGAGATTGAATTTTAGTAACTGGTTTCTTGACAAAATTCGCGATGATAATTTATTTTAAAAATTAAATGGACCGATGAAGCTACCTTTACAAGAGGAGGAATTGTAAATTGAATTTATTCAATTGAAAATCCCAGAGCTATTAGAGAGAATAGGTTTCAGCATGAATTTGCTATTAACGTTTGGCTTGGAATTTGGAACGGATTACTGGTGGGACCATATTTTTTACCTGGAAGATTGAATGGTATCACATTTACACATTTTTTGGAGAAAGACTTTTCTAATTATGATGACATTCCCTTACAGCAGCGGATTGAAATGTGGTTCCAACTCGATGGATGTCCAGCTCATTATAGGAGAGTTGCTCGAGCTTTGCTGGATATAAATTATCCTCAACGATCGATTGGACGTGAAGGAGTTTGGCCACCCAGATCACCTGATATCACACCCATCGATTTCTTCGTATGGGGAACCTTGAAGCAGAAAGTTTATTCGGTGTCAATCAACTCAAGAGAGCAATTAAGAATCATAGATGCAGTGCACCAAATATCATCAGAACAATGTTTAGCTGCAATTTATCAAGTGAGTGCTAGATGTAATGCTTGCATTGGTGCAGGAGGACAACATTTTTGAGCAATTTTTACATTAAAAAGAACATAACATAAAAAATATAAATGTAAATAAATAAGTATAAAAAATGAAAACTTGTTTTGTTTCTTTTTTTGCGATTTTATCTCAAACTAAGCAAAAACGAGCAAATCTCTAAAGGACTTTTTGTCTTATTTTTTTCGGTCCCCTATAAGTTCATGAAGTTTTGCTATTTAAATTCGGGACTCCCTGTATAGCTATACACAATTTATAATCAGTTATCAGTAATCAGTTATTTTTGGAGTTGTTGCCAGACATTGACGCTTGTGCCTAAATGCATAAAAATTGGAATGCATTTCTTTTCAATTATCAGCTTTCTTTCGGCTTCTGTATTTTTTTTTATGTATTTTCCTAAAAATTAACTTCATTTGTCAATTATTAGCGGATAGTGAAATTTATTTATTTTATTACTTCTTAGTTCAAGTTTGTACATGCAGGTTTAATCATAAAGCCAATTTTTTTTATTATTATTATTATTATTTTTTAGTCCTGAGTTGATTTCAAAAAAAGTTTTATAAACCACCTCCAAGGTATGACTTATCGATTCAGAAATTAATCATTAAAATTGATTCATAAATGTCGTCAATCGCGTAAAAAAAAATATTAATAAAAAGTATTAAAAAAAAATAAATTTAGAACCTCCATATTTTTGAAGTCGGTTGTTGAAAACACCTTAAACTTTTTAAAATAAAATTCATTTTGATTAAAATAGTATCTGTAATTTTAGTAATTCACAGTGTTAATACTTGTTTATTTATTTTTTGTTTATTTTTCTTCTTTTTTTTTATGAACATAAAATAATTCACTTCAAGTTCCTCTTATTAATAATATATCTAAACATGCTAAAAAGTCCTTTTTAGATTAAACCAACAGGAACACGTACAGCAAAAAAGAAAAAAATGTATACATATTTTGATATGATTAATTGATTTTTCGTACTATAATTTTATTAACTATTAATTGTTCCTCTTTCTTTTGTTTTCGAAAAAAAAAATCTAACAACTTTATAAAAGTAATTTTGAAGCATTTTTTTTGAAGGTTAAACCCGATTTATTATTTAAGGTCAGGATATAATTGTTTTATAATGTTTAGTTTCTTCCCGGCCAAGAAGAAAAGCAGTAACTCTAAAATCGTGAGATAATTAACCATTGGAGTTATTTAAAATAGCATTGGATTTTCAATTCGATTTTCCGTAGAATAGCTGATAAAAGTCTAATCACTGTTTTTCTAGCAACGAGCAACGAATCGAAAATTAAGCAAAGAATCTAATGATAAGTCAAATTTTAATTCAATAGAGTCATTAACTCACAATTTTTGAGTTACTGATTTTCTCCTTGGCAGGGCAGGCTTGGTCTTGAATAATATTTTCTTTTTAATCAAAAAACTATAAATCATGAAATTTAAATTTTATTTTTTCTCCTTCTCCTGCTAAGAGGATATATTTCCCTTCTAGAACTTGGCTTATCAAAAGGCAAGGCCGTTCAAAAAGCAACTTAATGATGCTTTTTCTGCTGCCCTAAATGACGCAACAGAGAGAGGTATGCTCAATGAATGATTTGTTTTGCAGCTTTTTGAATTATTAATGAGTTGCAGTATTATTAATAGGTGATTTGTTTTTTAACAAGATACTATAGTTTAGATTATATTTTTTTCCCACAACTTTCTAATTATTCTAGTTCTATCATTAGAGTCGTATGAATAAGAATTTACCACTTAAATAGTAAATCAATTTGACTATTGATACTAAAGAATCTAGAAATTTTTTTTTTCATTGATAAAAATTCACAATTGTTCAATAACAAACATCTAGTAAATCTGCTTTATCACGAATATAATGGCATGACCAAAATTGCAGAAAAATTATTCATTCATTATTAGTCTTGAGATGAAGTTTGAACATTTTAAGATCCCGAGTCCACCTCCTTTTTAGATGTCTAGGGTGAGTAGTTTATTTAAATTAGATCTCTAATCTGCTACTTTGAATGACAGACAGCAAGCGATACGCCAGTCTATCAAAGACGCTGACATGATTTGCCCACTCGAAGGCTAGAATATATTGACAAGTGACATTGATTGTTTGAGCGCCGTAACTCTTGCATATTATCAATATAAAACGGACATTTAATGAAATGAGAAACTATTTCTTATTCTTTGGAGTTGTTTTTTTTTTCGAATTAAAAATGCATTCATGTTTATATTAGTTATTTAACTTATAGATTCATCATTTTATTCAACAAATATATTTACTAAATGCCATGCTGAACTTTAGCAATTGTATACCACTAGTTGGAACTATTTTAGTAATATTACAGAGAAAATAAAAGCGTAGTGACTGCTCCGGATCAAACGATGTTTCAGCCAAAATGACCAAAAATTTGCGAATTCTTTCATATTTTTATATTGAAAGACTACTTTTGTATGTTAAATATGCATCATCAGTGCTAAAAACATGAAAGACTACTTTTGTATGTTAAATATGCATCATCAGTGCTAAAAACATGGAAAAAAAATCAATTCATGAGTACTTTGCTGGTTAGATTATATATAATAATCTTGTATACAATATAAGGGGTTCTAAAAGATATCAGTCTAAAATGAAATATTTATAAGTTATTATAAATAATAAAATTGAAGCGGCAAATAATATATAAATCCTAATTTTAATCTTTTATGCTTGTTTTTTCAGTAAATATTCTATTTCTTGTCTATGAAAGGCTGAGGAAGTATTGTAATAAGATATTATTAATATCTCACTTTATCCAAATCTTGAGGACCCCATTAATTGAAACAAGTGACTTTTTTTCTTTTAAATAAACTTTGTGTTTCTATTTTTATTTTTGTGAACTAAACAATCTTAATAACCTTTGAGTATTCAAACATTCTTCACATTATTCGTAAATTACACAGATTTGTATTACATTATTACATACCTTCCCATCTGTTATCAAACTCAAGTTATAAATCAAAATATATTTTTCGCTTTAGTTCATCGAATTTGGCATTTATATATGTACATTAGACGAAAGCTGATGCTTTTATCTTTCTAGTGATACTAATCGAATTAAATGCATGGAGTTTGATAGAATAATGGCAATTTAAAGAAAAATTACCAATAATTTATAAAAAAAAATCATCCCCTAGAAGAGGGTGGAAAAATGATGTTTTTATTTTTATCGGATAAACATTTTTCAGTATTTTTGAGGATGCTGAATAATAATTTGACGTTATTAGGATCTAATATATGGCTGTATTTTTCTTTAAATTTGCACTCAAATACAAAAACATTGGTGCAAGTATCATGTCGATATAATTTTCTAAACTTGAGATATAAAATAAATTAATTTAATCTTATTTCATTTTTTTTTTCTCGGCCCATTTGTCGAAATGGCAAAATACGTGTCTAATGTGTTTACAAGGAGCCTCCAAAAAATTTCAACAAGATCCGCAAGTGTGTCCTCCCATTGTGAGTTTGATTTAGCTCATTCTGAAAAATATTTTCAAATACAACTTCGGAAACTAGGAGTGAAGAAAAATTATGATATTGCCTGTCATTTTCGAATAAACTATCAGATCTAATACATCTTGACATCTGTATTCTGCTCTAGCAATCTATAAAAAAAAAAAAAAATGATGTTTTCAGGTCGAAGAAGTAGTTTCAATTAAAACCGGACCAGGTGCTGGTTACGCAAGTTATAAATAAAGATGGCTAGAGAATACTGCTATAATTTCTATTCTATAATCGGTTAATCAATTATATACTAATTACTAGTTCGTACGCAATGTTGTTGTGACTTGTGTCATTAATTTCCCTTGTATCGCAACACTGTTATCAATATAAGCACTTTTTAAAATAGTTCTTGCTATACACGAGATATAATGGCTTTGATAAAATGCAAGAAAAAATTACTGATAGCATCAGTAAATACAACAAATTGTTTAGATAACTATATTTCCTTTTATGTAAATTGTATTAAATTTACCAAAAATTTAGGAAAGAGTAAATATTAGCAAAAGTTCTCTTATTAATAAGAATGATGTTGATTCATCAACATTTTGAAAAGTATAAAAGTTTTCTTAAATCGCGAATGTACTCAAGTCGTATGACAATTTATTACAGACCAAGAAGCAAATCCCTTTCCCTTGTTCTTATATTTTCTTTTTTGTTATTTATCTTAAAAAATATATTCATTTACTTAATAAAATATTTGTTTGCATAGTTCAGAAAAATTAAACAATATCGGATACAGCAGTGCAGTCGTAGTAGAAAAATATTTTAACTGCATACAACTAACCCATTTACGTCCACTGTTGGGTATATGCAACATTAATTTAACAAGCGTTTTTATTTTATAAATTTTAAACTTTTTCTATTTATCAGTTATCACATCAGCTGATTAATTATTGCTACATGATAAAAAACGTTTTTTCTAAATTTTTTGATTTTTTAATCCACTGAAAAATTATATTTATATTACCAAAAATAATTGACTATTTTACAACGCCAAAGAGTAGAAAAATTTAAATGTTAATTTCAGCTAGATAAGGGTTGCTACAATTAAATAGTGTGAGCGATGTATTGTTAAATTTCAATTAGATAGCACAAAAGCATACCGCAAATAAGAAATTAAAATTGTGATTTTGGTGTAAAAATTAATATGAATATATACGTTTTTTTAGTTGTGTTTTCATCTCTTCCAATTAAGGGACTCGGTGATTGCTTTGTGATTATATTCTGTAATCGTAATTGCAATAATTAATCTATAATTAATGGTAATATTAATAATGTAGCTGGCACCTCTTTGTAATCTTCAAGAACACTCTTGTATCTACTCTGATTTTACCATATGATGGACGCTCTTGGAAAAATGCACACTTTATTTTTACACAATATAAAATTTATGATTTTTAGCATTGTCTTTACCTCTGTGGCTTAGGATAAACAGTTATTTCTTGGTGGACACACAATCTGACTCTCGACATCGCCAATCTGAATAGGTTGGTAACCCGTAAGATTCCCCATCCTTCCTTCCCTTGTTTGATTACATTCAAATGTTAAGCTAAAGCAAAAAATAATACAATTTTTATAAAATAAAATAAAGATTGGAATAAATTTAGACAGCTCATATTATTCTACTCAATTTTGACTTCACAGAATAGAAAATTACAATCATGGTTCATTCCATGTCATATCAACCAATAGTTTGGACCTTGACCTCTCCGATTTCTACAATTTTTGGTATCGAAGTTGCACCTACCAAAACTAGTTAAAATGTAAAATATTCCATTTTTCGGACTTTTAGTTTTTGAGTTAAAGTTTTTAAATATCCAGAAAACTACTGTTTTCGGTCTCACTCAATATATTTAAAATTACACCATTAAAAATGTATTGTAACTAGAAATCTTAAATTTACGGCATTCTTTTCTATTTTAAATGGCCTTTGATTTGATGTATCACTCAATATATTTTCTGTTCATTTTTTGAAATTCCCCAAAATACATCCTCTTCGATTTTTTCGAAGAAAATATATGTGATTCATAGTATAACTGATTATATGAGGGCAAAATTTCAAACGTTGTGAAGAACTTCCATTAAGCCTCAACATCGAAATATTCTTCATGCAAGCATAAATTATAGAAGTTTTACCTTTTCATATATTCAGCGACGCTACCATCAGAGAATTGTGTGATTTTATTAAAAGGAAAAGGCAGTTTTTTCCCTAGATTTAGAAAATTCTTCTGGAAAGCATAAAAGTCAACTGTATTGTGCTCCGAACATTATGAAATGAAGACATTGAAGATTTTTCAATTTCCCCTCCCATTTGTAATAAACAATGAATGAATGAATGAATGAATGAAAATAAGTTTTATTCTGGGGCCTTTGCCCCTTAAGAATAATTACGATGAACAATTAATTGCTACCTAGCATACCGTATATATAATTAAGAAATATGATAAAAGCAAGGAAAATATAATTAACATTAAATTGGGAACTTAAACGAAATTCAAATTACAATATAAAAGTATTGTTACATATTTTTAAATATCACACAAAAAAACAAATTATATCTTGAGGTTAGAATCTAAGATAAGTTACGAAAACAAAAATAGAGAAAATTAAACAAAACTCAATGAAATCAAATACAATAATCAAAGCAATTATATTATCTAAATATCAAATAAATTATCTGGAAAGATAATGTGTCTTATCTGATAAATAATATAAATTATGCCAAAACCAATTCAGTGCAATAGTACTAGACTAATACTGTACAAAATCAATATTATATTCTGAATGTTCATATCTCATTTTAAGAGATATTTTCTACATCTATATGACTATTAGATTGAATATCTAACAGGTAAATGAAAAGTCGGGATTTGAAGCTGTTATGAGAGGAGGAATGGCGAATGATGGAAGGGAGGGAATTTGTTTGTCCAGGAGTTGGAAGCTCTGGATATAAAGGAACGTTTGAAGAATGTTGTATTGAAAGGAGTTAGGTAGAGGTCTGAGGAATGGGCTCTGGTTTTGCGGGAACTCACTGACGATTTTAATGTTAAAGCTTTCAGGATATAGGAAGGTGACTGAGAGGAAAGAGATTTGTAAAGGAATGAACCAAGAAAGTACTGTCGACGGAAGGAAGGAAATTACCATTTTAATTTGGTGTAGTGGTGGGAAATATGTTCGTGGCGTGGTATTCTCAGAACAAATCTCAGACAGCAGTTCATTATCTTCTTTAATCTTGCATCTTGAGATTTCGAGAGACCTCCATACACCACACTACCATAATCAAAATGGGGGAATATGAGGGATGTAATTAACAGTTGGCGGATTGACTGTGGAAGGAAATTACGGGATCGGTTTAGGAGTCGAAGGGAGGAGATTGATCGTCGGGTAATAAGGGAAATATGGTCTTTCCAAGAAAGGGTTTGGTCTAGGACAATGCCCAGGTTCGTAACGGACGGATAGAAGTTTATGGGATAGGAATCTATGGAAAAGTTAGGAATTGTGGGCAGGGAGTTAAGAAGGACTTTAGAACCCAACACAATAGCCTTTGATTTGTCTGCATTTAATTTCAATTTATTATCAGAGGCCCAAGAGGCTATCGTGTAGAGATCTGCTTGGATATTTGTGATGGCGGTTTGTAATTCATTGGGGAAAAAAGAAAGGTAAATTTGGAAATCTTCGGCGTAGAAGTGGGAGGAACAATGTTTGATGAGGGGATAAAGGTCATTAATGTATGCGCTAAATAGTGAGGGTGATATCGAGGAGCCCTGAACTACACCAGAGTTGATTGGAAGAGGAGAGGAAGGCGGAAGATTAGGGATTTGGGCTACCTGAGTGCGGTCAGAAATAAATGCTTGAATCCATCTAATCGCACTATTGGAAAAGGAAAAGTTGGATAGTTTAGATAGGAGTAGATTGTGATCGATGGTGTTGAAGGCTTTACTGAAATCAAGGAGAATGAGAATGGTAATTTCGTGCTGGTCCATGGCAAGGTGGATATCTGAAGTATTTTTTGCAAGGGCTGATTCTGTGGAATAGCCAGTACTAAATCCGGACTAAAAAGGATTAAGGTGTTGCACAAGGAAAGAGTTAACTTGAGTTAGGTGTTCAAAGGGTTTGGAAAAGTTAGATAATTGGGAGATGGGTCGGAAGTCTTTTTCGGGGGATGGGTTAGAGACTTTATTTAAGGGAAGGACGCGAGCTTTTTTCCAGGCAGATGGAAATATTGAGTTCTGCAGGGAGAAGTTATAGATGTGGAGTAGAGGTGCTAAAATTATTGGAAGACACAACTTAATAAAACTTGCTGGGATTCCATCAGGTCCCAAAGATTTAGAACGTGATTTCATCACAGCTTCTATTAGCTGGGAGGGCTCGATATAGGAAAGGAAGAATTTATCAGGATCAAAGTCATTATTATTCGGGTTGTAAGCTGGAAATGAGGAGTGTGAATCGGATGAAGTGAAATACTTGTTAAGTTCGTCTGGAGTAATATGATATGAGGGAGATGATTTAGATTGTAAGGAGGGGATTTGGTGGAGGATTTTCCATTTTTGGCGAGAGTCTGAGTGCTCAGAAAAGGTTTTCTGGTAATATAGGAATTTGGATCGACGGATGGTTGATTGGGTTCGGTTACGGAGGGATTTAAAGGTTATTAGGTCTTCGGGATGTTTAGTTCGGATATATTTTCTTCTGGCAGCGTCTCTGGTTCTCATCAACTCTCTGATTTCTCGAGTCATCCATGGTGCTGGAGGACGGCGCATTGTTACTTTTTTTTGTGGAGCATGTTTATTTATGATGGATAGAAGATTGAAAGTTAAGGATTCGACCATGAGATCTAAGGACGGTATGGAGTAAAAGGCGTTCCAGTCTATAGATTCGAGATCGGATTGGATCATTTCGAAAGATAAGGAATCTATATTGCGGTATGTTATGGTTCTAGGAATGAAGGAAGGAACAGGGATATCATAGGAAATTGCTATTAAATCATGGGCGGAAAGAGAGGGTATAGGGTGTTGGGTGTGAGTCAGCATTTTTGCGGGACAGTCAATAATATGTTAATCGAGCCAAGTATCCGAGTGGGAAAGGTGATGGGTGGCAGAATAGGGAACTATGAAGAGACCTAGGGATTGAAAGTAATGTTAAAATAAGTGATAAAGTAATGTTTGTCGGGATTATCGGTTAAAAAATTTTCATTGAAATCTCCGGCGATGATAATGTGGTTATAAGATGGAACTATGGAGAATAGGAAGGATTCAAGACTTGGATCGAAAAAATATACAATGAAGGAATATATACACCAACGGGTTTTAAACTTCAGTAGCTCTTCAGGTTTAGTGACAGTAGCTTATCTCTTGGTAGTTAAGATATATTGAGTGACAAAAGAACAACATGAAAAAGACAGAAAAGAACATGTGGTGATCGCAAGACAGAGTAGCATGAAGATGAAGCTGGGTAAATCAGCAGGGCTGGATGAAATAACTACCGAAATGATCCGGTACATGGGCAGCAAAGGTGAGGAAATGTTTCTCCATCTCTTAAATCTAGTACGGAAAAAGAAAAGGATACCGAAGGACTGGGAGATCGCTGTGGTGGTGCCTATTTACAAGAAGGGGGACAATAGAGTATGCAATAACCATCAAGGCATATCTCTGCTCAGTGTGCCAAGCAAGCTTTATTTAAGAATCCTAGAAGCAAGGGTAAGAAGAGTTGTCGAATGCCAGATAGGAGAGGAGCAGTATAGATTCAGAAACTCGAGGAGTACGCAAGACCTGATTTTTACTTTGAGGCAGGTTATGGAGAAGTCCATCGAGAAAGGTAAAGAACTTTCTGTCTGCTTCGTGGATTTAGAAAAGGCATTCGACAGAGTCAAAAAGGAGGATATAGAGCGAGCTCTGTCGGAAAAGCAATTGGATATTGGCACGATTCCGGCAGTCAGGAGTCTCTACCAGAAAACAAGAAATATTATAAGGACTGGCAATCACACCTCCAAGGAATTTGTGGCAACGCAGGGAATACGTCAGGGGTGCAGCCTAAGCCTCCTGCTTTTCATATTGGTGCTGGATAAGGTGCTCAAGAGAGCCAAACCCAGATTGCGGCGTTTTCAACTAGGGCATAGGAACCTTCAGCCTGCTTTGCTTACAGTTCTCGCTTTTGCTGATGACCTCGTCGTGTTCGCTGCGGATGACCGGGACCTACAACACAACGTAAATATCATACAAGAAGAGTTGACAAGCATTAACATGGATATTAATCCAGATAAGACGAAATGTATGAGAATAGGAAGACGTCCTCACCGTATTATGAGAATATTGAGGCTAGTGGGATCTATTCTGGAGCAGGTGCAGGACTTCAAATATCTAGGTGCCTGGATCAACGAAAGCGGTTATATCGATGGAGAGGTATCGCAAAGGCTGGGAGCAGCTGGTTGACTGTTCAACGCAATCCGGAAAGGTTTTCTCAACAGAAGGGAGGTGACGAAGAAGACCAAGATATCCGTCTACAAGTCTACGTTCCTGCCCATCCGATCTTACTCCTCCGAATCATGGACCCTTACCTCAAAACACAAAGGGCAGATCCAGACAATGGAAATGAGATACCTAAGAAAGGTTGAAGGAAGGACCAGGAGAGATAGGATCCGTAACTCTACAATAAGATCGAACCTCGAGGTACAGGCGGTAGAAACCACTCTTGAAGAAAATAAATTAAAATGGTTTGGGCACCTCCTGAGGGTGAGCACGGAGAGAACAGCCAGGATAACGTATGAGACGAGAGTAGAAGGAAGAAGACCAAGAGGAAGACCACGGATCACCTGGGAGGAAGGCGTTCAGGAAGCGAGGGCTGGACTGGAGCAGGAGGAGAGAATTGGTTCAAGAAAGGGACACTTGGTTCAAGCTCTATAGAGGGAATCCCCACACTGCACAGCGGTAGAGAGGGACAGATTATGATGATGATGATGATGATGATAGCCCTTATAATTATTATAAATATTACTATTTCGACCAAATTATTTAGCTGATGTATTCCTTTTACTTCAATAACTCTGGACTAGTTAATCAAGTATTTTATCACCTGAAGCTCTTAGTCAATTTCATCAATCTTTTTAGTATTTATCACAGATTATTTTCACACGATTACAAATAATGACTTAATTTATTCATATGATTTTATCTTAAAAAGTGACTAACGGCAGATCCATTTATTAACGATCCTCAGGGACTATGATATACAAGAGCCAATATTTAAAGGCCTAATCTCGTTAAGTTTATTTGTGACATAATAAGGAGCATTGAGGATTATACGAAGAATTTTGGATTGTAAATATTGGATACAAGAAGAATTTGATGGTTTCGTGTAGCTCCAACACTCAATTCCGTATACCCAAAAAAAACGAATTACTTTCATAACTTAATGTGCAGTTTCTTGTAGTGTAAGTCTTGTGTGGGCATCCAAATGGAGTCCTATGTATTGGATCTGTTCAACAGGAATTAATGAAACAGTGTATACTGTTAGACAGGAAGTCGTAGGTTTACAATGAAGGGTAAAACTTATTTGATGAGATTTATATTGATCACAGATTATTTTAAAACGATTACAAATTATGACTTAATTAATTTTTATGATTTTAATTTTAAAACTCACTAATGGCAGAGCCTTATTCCCAGGACCCTGCGGGACAATGATATACCGGAGCCGATAATTATAGACCTAATCTGCTATCCCGAAGCGTGAGTGACGAAATGACCCGCACACGGGAGGCTCCATGCGCCAGCTAAGTTGCCAGTTATTGCCCGAGATTATTCAAATGCCCCTTCTAACCAGGCGTGTCGAAATTCCGCTCTCATTTTTACTCGCCAATGGTCAAATGAATAATCTAAGATTTTACAACACTAAACATTATTTTACGTTCACTGCCTTGCTTTGATACAACAGTGGACTCATTAAACGTTGGGTTATTACGCTCTATTAATTTGAAAAAATCAAACGTGGTTTTTGTTGGCTGTGAGTAATTTTTCATTAGAGAAATGAAAATTTATTACTTCGAATGCGGCCAGTCTCTATATTCAACTCAGCGGGTAGTCGTATATTTATTATTAAGTACCTCGTAGTTATTTTTATCTAATAATTTATTTATTCCGCTTGGAAATTACTTTTAATATGAAATTCTCAGTTCATATAGGTTACTCAATTCATTCTGAGATAACGAACAAAAGTTGAATATTCTAGAAGCAGAAAATATCATTGTTTAATTCATTGCCAACAAGATAAAATTAATCCATATCTTAACCTTCACTCGCCTTACAATAGCTGGTAGAATAAGGTAGCCGAAAAGTATCATTCCTATTATAATGCTATCGCATACAAAAAGGACTACACATCTTTTGTTTTGTTATGGTTTAGTTTCGGAAAGATCAGAAAAAAAAATAATAAATCAAAATTTGTATGACCCATTTTCATTAACCTGGAATTTTATTGATTCTTTCGTGTGTCAAATTTGACATGTCTATCTTCAACTTTCCAGCAACAATTTAGGTAAACGGGAATGTGTGACAATGGTGTCCTTTGTTTACAAAGGAAACAGAAACCTATACGTTTTCAAACGCGCTATAATTGGTTAGTTGGTAAAAAGAGATAGAAATAGCCGGATGTTCGGCCTTCAAAAATATTTCTTTATATTTGGTAGATTTAAAACGGGTATCCTTTTGTGGCAATGGGTATAATGTATGTCCTAGTGAATGTAGTATACGGAATGATAGAGAATGTTCTGTAAAAACGAACTAACCAAATACATTTATAATAGCACAACAATCGGTTTGTTGGGAAGGAGCGGTCGAAATATACTATCAGAAATATTTTCTTACATTGGGCAGATCCACTGAGGAGACAAAGGAGTTTCCTATCAGTGGCTGCAAGAATGAAAAAAAGTTTAACATAATGTCACTAGAAATTATGTACTCTACCTACTTTAAAATAGGCAAAGCAATTAATAGAGAGACCTTACTAACGATAAAAAGAAGAATATCCTGAAAAGGATTTTTGTAACATAAATTCTCACAGAGGTCCTATTGAATAAAGCTGTTACCACGGATATATATATAGAAATTATATTACCACGGAAATGTGGACTATTTCATCCCTACTTTAGACCACACGCGAAAAACCCATGTCATTTGAGACTTGATAGGATTGAAGGATTTTTTCTTTCGTTTTGTTTTTTTCACAGTCAATGACCATCGAACATTGATCTAACCTATCTCGGTGACTTGAGGTTCACATTGAAATGCAGGGGAAAAATTGATTTTTTGTTTTCAATTGCCTTTAACCCTTTCGACTCATTTTTTTGGAAAAAGTTAACATTTTCTTTCGAACCTTACCTTTTTATTTTTTTTAACATAGATTGAAAAAAAAAAAATGATGAGGCTTTCATATATTTCTTATCCTTTAAGAGTAACAAAATAACTTTTGATGGAAAGAAATAAAAGTTTTGGTTAAAAAAAAATAATTTGTTCTTTTTACAAAATAATTCAAATATTGCCACATTTTTTTGTAAATGAATTAGGATTTCTTCTTGAACATTCGAAAGTACTTATCAGAGATTAATCGAATAAAGAAACTACGGCATTTACCATACTACGTTGATTGGAGACCTATTGAAACATGAAAGTAGGATGTTTGTATAGTCATATATGAAATTAATGTATTCAAATGTAGGGAAGATGTTTATAGAGCATTATTAGAGGTCCTTTAATTTTTAGCAGGTGGATTTCAATGTAAAAACATCGATGTAAATAGCATCTGAATCGAAGAGTCACATTTTGTTTAATGGAGACTAAAGTACAACTGAGTAAATAGTTTTGTTTAGTAGGCAAACAGGCCAGTAGGATTATCCCATAAAGGCTTGAAAACATTGCTGTTTCATGAATGGATTAGTACACCGGAAACATCTCATTCATACGATACCAGCTTGCAGCGTTATTCCATTCATTATTTTTTAAGAACTATAAACTATTAATGCTCTATAAACATCTTCCTTTTACACCTAACACAATAGTTTCATTAATTTAGTTTATGCCTTTTTCCTCCTAGATTGGTCATTTGTATCTCTGTGCGATGGAGTGGAGCAATGTTCAGTGGATACCTTAAGAAGTGGGATACATTTGAATTATTAATCTCATATACGACTATACATCCTATACATACATCCTACGTACATGTTTCAATAGGTTTCCAATTAACGTATTTTGGTCAATGCCGTAGTTTCTTTATTCGAGTAATCTCTGGTAAGTACTTTCGAATGTTCCAGAAGAAATCCTAATTCATTTACAAAAAAATGTGACAATTTTTAAATTATTTTGTAAAAAGATCAAATTTTTTTTTTTAATCAAAACTTTTACTTCTTTCCATCAAAAGTTAATGTATGTCAAATGTAAATTTTTTAAAGGTTTTTTGACTAAAAAAAAAAAGCTCTAAAAATATTTTTGTATAACTTACATTTGATAATTAAAAGGGTCAAATTAAATGAAACTCCGAGACAAGCGTTCTGAAGCGAAAATCAGCCTTGTTCACTTGAGGGGCTACTTTGAACAAAAGAAAAATATCTCCCCCACACTCTTACTGAAGGTAGCGGAATTGCTCATAGGGGAATTCGTCCAAAAATTTACTGCAGTGTAATATGTACGAAACCGGTTTAAAGCGGTTGTAATTAAGTAATATTATTAATATTAAACAACTTATTAAGCCTATGGAATAAGGGGTTCTGAATGGAATAGAGTGATCTGCGGGGTTCTGAATCTTCGCCACTCCATCGCTCCATGTGTAACGATCGTCAGTGAACACCTTTATAAAAGGGAAATCCTGAACGCCTTAGAAAGCCTTGTGAATTAAGTGCCAAAAATTATTATTTAAGGCTTCACAGGTCAATTAAGGCTTGTTGTGAATATTAAAATTTATTCAGATAAAAATATCATTGTGAAGAAATTAGAACCGTTTTTGACAAAGAAACAAAGACATTATTAATATCAACTAATTAAAAGGAGAAATATAATGATTAAATATATTAAATTAGTTGTCATTCATTATCGAGACGAGTTAACTGCCCTGTCCAGTTTTACGTAACATTTCTCAACACAGAGGCCGTTCAGATATTTTCCGCCGGGCAATTTTTGCTTTAGTACACTACACATTTTATCTGGTATTTTCAATAATGTTCTCTAATCAAATTGTAATCTCGTCTTTCTCACTGTACGAAGCTGTTTCCCCTCCCTGCGTTGTAGGCGCCAATTTCACAAGACTTAATCTAATATTTCAGCTAGATAACTGCCCAGGGATTGCTGCAACGTTCTGATTGGCAATGCACCTTTATTGCCCGAGTGAATCGGCCGTAAATATAGAGCAAGGAAAGCGGAATATTTAAATATTCATTAGGTAATTCTTTAATCCAATGTTAACATGTTACAACTGGCCGCGACTAACAGAGCACTAATACTATTTTGTAGACAGAATAGATACAAGTTAAAAAATGTGTATATTTTTTTTATCGAATTTTATTACGAGCTATAACGGATTGAGCTATTCTGGTATAGCTAGTGTGCACTTCACATATGTATATAGACTATAAACCATTGGCCCGATAGGTTCATATTCAATTTTCATTAAGTTTTGTTTTATTTATTTCAGTGTGTTTTAATTTTAAATTTTGTATAACTATATTAATTTTTAATTTATTTAATTCATTTTTGTTTGATTTTGGCAACTGGTTTTAATGGAATATCTTCTATTAGATTTGGATGTCTAATAATGTGAATTCGTCATCCTTATTTTTGGGACTTAACGTCCTTAAGAACTCCAAGTAGGGCGAGGAGGGTGGTTACTGTTGGTTACCATTGGGGAAGATCGAGTTTCATTCAATGGGTTTGTCAATAAGTAATTTTAGAACGGCCTAGGCCAGATTCAAACTGACGCCGCTGAAATACGACAGTGCGAAAATGATTGATACTCTAATATGGTCGACATCTTGGGAATTCATCTTTTCCAAGTAAAACAACAGTTGAAAACGGTTCCTATAATATTTTTTTATTAAATGAACTATAATTATTTAAAATATATGTGAAGAGAATTAAAGTTATTAAGTTGCTAAACTTATATTTATATTTCCCCTATTGTTTAAAAGCTATGGAGACGCCGAACAATCTAAGAGCTCAATGATTTAATTAAGGGATCAAATATGGTCCGGTCTATGAGCCCAGTAGATTGTGGTGGGCCGGGAAATTTGTTCGAATGACTAATAGTAAGTTGCTAAAGAAAATAATGACAACGTTAATGGAAATGGAACAAGACGCGGAGGTAGATCTCGGAGGATGGAGTGATAATGTGTCTGGTTACGAAAAGTCTTTGTTTGATGTGAGGAACTGAATTGCAGCAGCGCTAAAACTTTACATTAAGTTGTATAGCTAAAAGAATAGAAAAGAAAAGAATGTTTGAAAGTAGCAATTTATATACTATATTTTATACAACTTATAAATTATTTTTGCAAAAGGTTTTTTAAATGAAAGAAAAAATAAAATTTTTTCTTTATTAGTCCTTTTCCTCTTAGAATAAACATAACAGTACAATAAAAATAAATTATTTTCTGGCTACTAACATATCATACAGTAACTTAAATATAAATTAGATAACTATTAAAAAAATATATAAATTAGATACTTATAAATATATTAGATAGAAATTCAAAATTAATAACAAATTCTCGAGTGTTCATAAGAAACATTCTTACACTAATGTATTATTACATACTTTTGGAAAATTATTAATTGAGGAGGTGGATATATAAATTATGATTATAAGAAGCGAGAGATGGAGTATTGCAAATTGAAATGGATTTGGAATTCCAAACTATGGCTGCACGAATAATGTATGATTTAAAAAGGAAGCAGTTCAATGAGAAGGAATATACAAATCAATGTACAAAATCTTTCATATTAAAATTCAATATACTTAGATTTATATATTTAAAAAAAAAGTATATTAGTAGTACATTCCTTTTAGTAATCTTTGATAAAATTCATGTAAATATGAAAGCCCAATTTCAGTGTGGACAATACTAAAGCATTGTCCGGCAATATCCTGTATACCATAAGGCAGTGTATTCCTTCATTAAGTATTCATTAGTTTCAAGTATTCAACAGAAAGAATTTAGTACGATTTATAATTTTTTAACAATATCAGTATTTTGAATATATTAGAAATGTCGGCTATACATAGAAATGACACTTGAGTCGGATAAAAAAATTGCATGCTACGTACCCAATCCAGTGACCTCAGCTGCCGCTTAGGTCTAGCCTGCTCTTGACGTGACAGGATTTACGAATTGATTCTGTCCTAATTGTCTGTAATTAACACGAAAACACCTTTAACATGTCCTAGCTTGTCCTTGCCCCCTTACTCCTTTTTTAAGCTTTAATGAAGAACCTTACCTATTTTCTTCATTGTAATTATACATTTATTTGTTTGCATGGAATCGCATAGTCCCATTTACACACATGATTAAATTAGACGACTGATTCGAGGGTATTAGCTGTCAACTAATTAATCATGATTAGATTTTGTCAATTCACTTAGGGAATGGATTTCAATGTGGTAAAACGCATCCATTTTTTATATGTTTAAGCGTTCTTATAAAATAAAAAATAAAATGTTACGGTTTGTACTAAAATATTTTACTTCAAATATAGCAGTTCATAGTAGAATGTCAAGAAATAAATGCGAAAATCATGAAATGAATGTTGAGACTGAGATTGCGAAGTATCCTTGGGTATCCTCAGTAGGGTTGTTTCAGGCAAAACAAATTAGCTACTTAATTATTTTAGGTTCTAGCTTCAAAGCAAGGTTACTTACAGACTGTCACTTTTGAAAAATAGTAGAGATAATCGCCGAGAAAACAAACCATAAAATAACTCATCTAAAGGCAATAATAATCACGAATGAAGCAGGAAATATCCACCAGGTAGATATCTGTACCTAACATATTTTGCGATTTTCAAAAAAAACATGGACAGGCAGAAGACTAGACGTATTAGCTAAGATAGCCTTGACTCGGTAAAACTCTGGAATAATAATCTCTACTTTGAAGATCGGGTTTTCGTGGGCTTCAATGATGACAGACTCCTCTACAAAGGCAGCCAAGAAAGTATGCCGTACACATCCATCTTTAAATATGTCCTTAAAATCAGTAAGTTGTCAAATACTCCGTTTTTAATTAAAATAAAATCTACAATACTGTTCCAATGATGTTAATAGAACTGACAATGAATTTATTGCAAGGATACAGTAACGTTACTGTGTCAGTGAAAAAGTATGAGATGTTACTCCTCATTGACATATTTCAGACTTAAAGCGTACCATAAAGTTTAAGTACAAATAAAATATCACAGCTTTATCATTAAATGGATTCACTTGTTTGGCGAGCGCCTTTTGGGGCTTTGTTATCCCGCAAAGATAATCCGTAAGAGATTATATACTAATAAGTAGTAGAGGATCTTTCTTTTAGCACTTTACACCATTTGGTACAAGAATCCAGATTACCGACTGATAGACGCTGAGTGGTAACAATTCAGTCTGGGAAGAGTAACCGGTTCGAACAGATCTGGTGATGTTACGAACCATGACGGATATGAAAACTATAGAAAATATTCTTAAAAAAATATAACTCTATGTAAAATAAATTCTAGCTTGAGAACTCCTATTATCATTAAGTTCTAGCTAAACGGTAAGATAAGGATATATAAGTAAAACTATAAGGTGATTAAATCTCCAAATCACAAATCATCTTTGCCAGGAAATAGTTTTATTTTTTTAATATATTGGTACTTCCTCATAAATTTTAGCTAAGTATAAATACTCTTTATGTCTAGACCAATCTCTAGGTATCTCATTCTTCGGCAGATAACATTTAAAGTAGAGGTATCTGCCATCGGAAATTATCTGAAACTCTTACTCGAAGTTCTTTTGTCTGTCATCTAAGCAATATCCTTGTGTTACTAAGCCGTATTACTAATTTCACATGTAGTCTAAAATATGGTTACTGTTTTGCCACGACGAGTTGTTTACTAATGACATCGAACTCAAAGTAAAAGGAAAACGGAAATGAGCTATTAATGTTGCCTAGAGGCCAGTGAAGGTAAAAAATTAACATATCCCAAACTCTGAATAGTAGTGGTAGGGACACATCATACACCGCTGCCCTACATATTGCCTCTTATAACAGACTTCTTAACAATGATATTTTATTGAAAGTGATAAATAGAATATTCGTTTTAGATTCATTAAGATAAGGTAGGAATGGAGGTATTGCAAACTAAAACCAGTTTCCAGCAGCACTGTGTGGCAGTAAGCAAATCGAGGATGTGAAAAAAACTTAAAAAACCATAACAAAAAACAAACTGGAATTCCAGTCGGTTGATAGGAACGGCGCCTGTTAAATGTGGCCTAGCTGGTTATCTCGGAGGGGCACAAATCACGCTGGCCAGGCCGAGACAATTACCTTGCGCCTTCGACTTGTCTTCTGGCCTTTCCGCAAATCGCACCTCGGGCCAGGAATCAAAAGTTCACAGCAACTTTTTTCGGCCGTTGCTTTGTCTTATCCATTTCCGCATCTTTGATAGCGAAAAGGTCATAAATAGTTTATTATCTGATTAATTGTTAGTTTAGCCAACGACATCAGCTGCAGTAATTACAGCACTTAAACCTTTATGTATGACGTGTTTGCAAAGCATCGGGTTGCAAGGGTCAGTTGTGTTCAGTAAATTGAGAACCAGTGAACTTTTAAAATACCGATTGAAAGATTTCTAAAATAATTTTCTAATAACTCCACTTAGTGTGATAGCAGTTCTGTAGCAATGTGAAAAAGTCAATGCATTTTTTTAATTATCTTAACTAAAAATCTTATAATCTTGTGTATTTGCTAGCTATCATTGCTATGATACATATGCATCATTTTAATGATGGATGCGTTTCTTTTAATCCTACAACTAATGTACAGTTATTATACCATATGTCATTAGATGCTGAAGTATTTCATTCATCTTGACCCATAGTACAGGGAGTAATGTAGGTTCCTACTCATTCTCTACTCACCTAACAAGTACCAATCAAAACTGCTGCCTATTTCAGTATATCGATGCAAGGTCCAGATCGGCATTTGGAAGGCTGGATAAGCCTCCACCTCGGTATATGAGCACAACAATATGGTTTGGAATTGGAACCGGTATCTCCCAAAGGGTATCAAATTCTAGCCTATACTTAGCCTCAGCAGTATAATTCTAAATTAGCTTCAGAGCCTAATCTGATGTTGGTAAATTCACACTAACGGATGCAAGTCTGGAACGCCTAAGGAATTTATCGTCCATCTCCACTTAAAGTTAAAGTTGAAATTATTGGGATGAATCTGATTATTAATATATTTATGTAAATTGTAAATAAACTTTATGCATCAATATTTCAAATTACATCAGTCATAATCAGATATCATTCATCCAATACATAGCCGAGTTAACTGGCGATTTAAATATTCTTTTTTTATATATTCTCTTACTCCTAAACTTATGATAAAACTATAAATATCTAAACTATTCTCTGCATCCTTAATTTTACAACTCATAGACTCGCGTCGTTTCGCTTAAGCATCCCAATCAGCTCCTAAATGTACTAGAATGAATCCTACATGTAATTTTTTCAAAAGATTAAATAGTTCAGTCAAAATAGGAAAATCAGAGAAACTGAAAATACTAGTTCCAATTGATTCAGGAGTGTGTAGTGGGTAGTCCCCTAAACAACAACAAATAAATTCCCTCCAAAGCCCAGGGCCGCTGGGGTGTAGGGGGGGGAGGCTTTAAATGTCCCACTTTTGTTGTTCGCTTATAACTCGAAAACGGTTCGTTGCGTAAAAAAAAAATTCCAGTACAAAATTAAAGCTTATTAAATTTTCGACAAGTTTAACTATACATTTTGACGAAAAATTGGACCGTTTTCGTTCTACTGGCTCCGGAAAAGTTGAAATTTAAAAAAAAAATACTTTCACTCAAGATTTTTGTATATTCAGGGGAAAAAAAATATTGATTTCCCAATGAAATTGTGATGTTCCATTTAACGGAAACATAAACAACTAATATTAATACAACTGCTGAATTACTCTCCAGTGGCATCTGGATTTGGAGGGACTTTATTTCTTTAGGTATTTACGTTAGCGATATTAAGACCAATTATTCACTCAATCGGTATTAACTTCTAAATCACGATGTATTGAATGAATTAGATGTATGGAAATGCATAAATATATTTCTAATACACGTTGGACCAAATTAGATTTGCAAAAAGAAGTTTGTTTATTTTCGCTTGGAAGCATAAAACCCCATAGGTTATTGGTAAAATATTCAAATATCTATTTTTGAAATAAGCATTAGTTTATAATTGGTTTTACACTACAGCAAAAATTAATAGCTAAAATTGGTTCTAAGATAATGCTTTTCAAGGAATGAAAAAAAATGGTTTTTTTTACACGATAAAAATAATGTATACAAATTATATTTCCTCTGAGGACTGATTAATGAGGATGTGGAGAAAAAATGTATTCCTAGGATGGTTTCTTGTATTCAAAAGATGAATTGATAAAGGCTTAGTAAGGAAATCATTAATATAGGTCAGTTTTTGTTTTTATAAATTGAATACGAATGTATATAGTACTGGCGATGATAATTAGGATAAAACTACCTGACTTCAGCATAACAGCAGATGTGTCAGTTTCTATGGATGAAATATATCTATTACAGCAAACCATTAGTTCCTTATAACCCATTTTAAGACAACTGACTGTCCACTATATACTAAGCATGAGTGATCTATAAGAGGGAGAAAGAGAGATTTCAGAAGTAGTAAAATGTAGAAACGAATCACGGGATTTTTGAATCAGTTAAAGAAATTAAATGGATATTTTGGAGATTAGAAGAATATTGTTATTCCAATAACGATATTGAGCCAAAGTTACTCAAACGTTTTTATTGGAATTTAAAAAATGGGCATGGAGGAAAATCAATGTAAGCGAGATCATAAAAATGGAGTTTGGAACCCATGATCATTACCTTTGTTTTCTCTGAGTTCAAACTCAATGCATTCTCAAATGCTTACTGCTTAATGCTATGTACTACTAATGCTTTAGAGTCGCATCTACTATGTTTGAAAGTTGAAATAATATCTAAATTGGAAGGAAAAATAAGTAATAAATCGAACATAAATACAATATTTAGAAATACATAAGAGTATTTTTCATTCATTTATAATCTTAAAAAAATTAAATGTAGTCTTGTCAAAAAATTGTTTAATTAATTTATTTATTTTTAACTAATAATATTCCAGATGATATGCTCATGGTTAGCTGAATAAAAGCTGTAAGGACAGCACCCTAAAGGCTGAATTAGTCTGGTGTGGGGATGGGTATCGTTTCACGATGCATGGAAGCATCGATATTTTTTTCGATAAACCGATATTTTTCTTAAAAATATATATTTTTCTCGTATTATAAAAAATCATAATATATTTTTATATATTTTGACCAAAAGTAACCAAACGTTATGAAATTGGTTTAAAAAGGGAAATTTATTTTAAAATATTGCCGATATGAAATACCGATATTTTTCTTACGATACCCATCCCTAGTCTGGTTAATAATGTTATATCTGTGTTCCTCTCATGTCCCACGTTACTTTTAATCGTAATATATTTCAAATAACCTACCTCGGATGTGAAACAATAATCTTGACGACGTTTGAAGGGTCCATAAAGGCAGAAGTAAGGCCATCAGGGAAGTGATGATGAGTTGAGAGGTAGGGGTTGTAAGTTTCAATTGGTTTACAAGGAGAAAACTGCCACCTTTCCTGGGATGTAAAAATGTATGCTTAAGTTGTTAATGTTAAATAAACATATTTTTTTATTTCTGAATGATTTATTTTTCAAGTATATTATTTGTAATCGGGGGCAAGTAATTTCGAAATCACTTATTCACTATTTTTTTAATTAAAATATATTTTAATCCTTGGCCAACCTAGTTCTTAATCGCTTATTAAAGATCACTTATAAGAATCGATAAAGCTATTTAATATTCGCAAGTAATGTGATTTACATTCCATTGGGACTAGGAGCAGCATAGTCACTGACAAATAGTTATGGTCCTGGTCTAGTTATTGCAATGTGTCCTTTGATATTTACGCGCTCCTTTCCTGACAGCCCGGTGGTTTCTCGGCCCGTTCTCACCTTCCAGCCGTTTGTACAAGGTATAATTTGATAACTGATCCCATTATTAGATTGCTTATTCTCTGCGTCATAACTCAAATTTTATGACCACTTATGAGACCAGCTCTCCGATTGGATAATGACAAAAAAAAAAGCTATTTCTAGCTCCAGCGAAATCGTTCAAATGTTCATGTGTTTCACATTCTCTCAACACTGGCGCCTTTAGATTAATTGAATCTAGTTTCACTTTAATCCTCTTAAACCATATCACAAAACAATTAGAGCGGATTATGTAAGTACAATCACTTAATTCCAATCGTTATTCATTACAATATTATCTGAAACCTATAAAGATATCGAAAACTAAGAGAAGAGAAAAAATATTACCAGGCAAATATATTTGAATCTAAATCTTTTGTCTCTCCAATAACACTAATTCATTAAATAGTGCAGATTTTATCACCCATCAGGTAAGAAATATACAAAATTCCATTAATGCAGACATTTTCTTCAAGAATTTAGGCTTACCTGCTAGAAAAGGACTTCATTTATAACTATAAAGCAAATACTTCTTTCATAGCTTAATTGATCTAGTAAATATAGAACTGGGATATTATTTATCAAATCGATGTAATATCACCCATTATCACCCATCAGGTAAGAAATATACAAAATTCCATTAATGCAGACATTTTCTTCAAGAATTTAGGCTTACCTGCTAGAAAAGGACTTCATTTATAACTATAAAGCAAATACTTCTTTCATAGCTTAATTGATCTAGTAAATATAGAACTGGGATATTATTTATCAAATCGATGTAATATCTTTTTTTTTTTTTGTTTTTAAATAAATCAGATGTTAAAATTAATTAGCTAATTAATCTATGGTTTAAGGACAACCTGTGAATTTTTGGATCCTCCTTGTATATTTTACATTCGTAGTTGAAGTTGCGATAAACCCACGTATTTCCACTCTTTCAAATCAGATTTTTAATTAGTATTCTTGTTTTTCGAGTTCGCGTTCTAGTTCTGAATGTAGTTATAGTTGTAAAGTATAATGCTAACATTAAAAAAAATTTACTTGGTTAGGCTTATAGAAAACCAAGACCAAGTGGTAATACTTTCGTTGCACAGATTAATTGAAAGTAATCAAGAAGATTCAATTTTTGATCTATAATATCTCATCCTGTTTTTTATAAGACTTAAAAACTTTTTTTATCAGCCCTAACAAAATAAAACTGATTCTCGAGGCATCCCAAGATACTTGTGTATAGAACCACAAATTAATTTGGAAAACATACTGGATAAGCAATAGAACAATACATATTGGAAAAGCGATATTATGTTGATAACAGTGAAGTTTAAAAATGGTTAGAGCCATTCCGCAATAGATTATACAATGCTAAAACTAATGGTTCCGAATGTATCAGATTTAAACTAAATCACCTTTATAGCTCTAGGATGGTTAAGAATAATAAAATGTATAATAATAAACACTAAATCTCCAATATTGAGCGGCAGAAACGATGTTTGCCACAGTGTCATATACTTTTATGAAAAGAAATTAAAATCAGACCAGACGAGACCAATCAAGTTATTTCTGCCAGATAAAAGTTCAAAATGTCGAACCTTTGCTTTTTGATATTCTGAGTAAAAATATTATCCATAGGCCTTTAGCTTTAAGCACTGATAATGCAGTCCATTATCCTCAGGTTTATTAATAGGCTCTGTTCATTTGGATTCCAAACCATCCATTAAAATTAAAAATTGATTGTCAAATTATGTTTTAACTTCAACCACCTAATCAGTACAATGGTACCAGGTTAAAAAAGTACTGCTATGCGTGGAAATATTGAAGAAATGATGCTTAATATCATTCTTCAATACAATATTTTTATCCGTAATTAATAACAGTTAAAATTATCCAAGTTCATTACTTATGAGAGCAAGCGAAGTAGCGACGGGGAATGCTAGTTTAAGATATTTGGGAATTTATATATTTTAAGAATGCCATTATTAGTTCATAAAAAAAAAAAAAAAAATAGGTGCTACTGTGCTAACATTAGGTGGCAAGTTGGATAAATATTTTCTATTTGTTTATGCATAATATCACTTTTTATATATATTTTTTTATGGGTGCTTACTCATAAAATGATACTAACTGGAAAAAGATTTAAATTTTAGTTTACTAAATTTTTTTCCCTCCTTTCTGCATCAGTTGCATTAATAAGATGCAGTTCTTCAATGAAAAAAAAAAAATAAAAAATACTGATCATATTTCGTCATACGGTCCAACGGGCTGAATTTTAATGGAGTTTCTGCCCTCATTCGACCATTGTGCTCCCTTATGTATTTTTTTTTAAAATTATTATACTAGTTAAAGTCCTGAGTATTTTATTTTATCTTAGTATTAATTATATTTTAAATTCTAATAATAGATATATTAAAATATAATCAAATTGAATATATTTTATTTATATCTTTTGTTTTGGACTTTATACGTTATGTTTAAATTTGATCTCCGAAACCAATATATTTCGTTCTGTATGTTTTAGATTCTTAATTATTTTTCCTTCTAAAAAAAAAGGAGTATTTGTAATACAATTTTCTCACCTTGTAATTATCTATCATATATACATAACTTTTATAGTCGATTTCACGAATGATTTCATAGAGATAATAGCATACTTTTTAGTGACATGGACACGACTGACCGGAAATATTCTCAGAAGGCTAAAAAGAAGCTGGATGAGAGATTTGCTCTAATAAATCCTGTTTTCCTTCTTTTAATTTATGCCAAGGGTAGGTACTGTTGAGTGCTATTCTCCCTCACCTCTATAAGGTCTGTATTATTAAACTATAAGTAAATTCACGCATTGCTACTTCAGTAACAGGTGTGAATAAAAAGATTAAAATACAGTTTACAAATATAATTTATTATCGTTGTATTGCACTCTAAAGTAGAAACTCTATTAATAGAAATTTAAACGACGAACTGCAAACCATTTTTTGTTTTAATATTTTTTTCTTCTTGTACCCATGTCAGGTTATTTAAATCTCTATAGCGTTATATAGTTAATTAAGTTATAGCTTTTTTTTCGTGATTTGTATCTTTAAGCGCATCACAATTTTTCTTTCCATTTGTTCTATTCTGTTATTAACTTAAAACTCTCTTTTAGAACTCCAGCAAGTAAACAAATCAGTATTGTATCTAAGTAACAATTTTTACAATTATTGTTATTACAATTATTATATTATTTTACGAATATTACTTGTTTATTCCTCGTCTTCATAGTTGTGAGCTCTTATACTTAAATCGGTATATTGGTAATTATAACTTCATACTATTCTAATGTTTGGCTTCTTTTTAGTCAATTTACAATCATGACACTACCAATAAATTATTTTATTAAAATCGAATAAAATTATCAAAATTAATCCGTATGTTTATAACTTTCGTATAATATTATGGTCTATATTATCATTTTTAAAGGAAGGTCGTAAGGAAAGGCTACAGATATCGTAATTAGGAATTATTAAATAATCATGTAATTAACATGTTTCTATGTCAATCAGGTAATGACGAAACCTGGCGGCCGTTGGCCATGTGGAGCGAGCCGCTTTCTCGCCAGTAAAGCCTTTTAAACCAATATCGTTGATCAATAATTCAGTTCCTTGGCGATTTGTAGGGTGGCGTGAACAACTTTGAAAGTGAGACTTCCAGGCGATCCTGAAAATTATGTCATAATTCGTCAACAAATATGGCATTGGACTATCGTCGCCTGCTGGATAGGTGCATCTGAAAGTCAATGGGATGCTGATAACGGATATTGATACGTCAGTTAGTGGAGACAACTACATAGCATTATATGACGCCAGTGAATACGGTTTAATTAAATCTTGATGATACTGCCAATAATACTTTCAGGAACTTCTTTTGGGGCCAAAAAGGTATCACGGAATGATAGAAACGTATCGTTCGTTCGTTGGATTGACACTGTACTCCGTATAGGTCTCCTTCAACAGCTTGTTCATTGTTCTACCCATAACATACCGTCTACAGTAGAGTACACCCAGATCCTTCAAGTCAGCCTCAACATCATCCAGCCATCGCAATCGAGACCTCCTGCGCCTTCGAACACCACACGGCTTCCCGTAGAGACGTTTCTTGAGGCTTCTACACGGATTCATTTTACCTAGATGTCCCAACCTGCTAAAGCTTCCCATTCGGATAAAATATGATCTAGATATTTCTTATTCATCAGGCAAATCCAACTCTTACTGCACCGCATATTCGACGAAGAACTTTTAAAATTTTCTCGTTTCCTGCTGTTAAGGTTATGATTCATTGCTATATGTGACGATCGGCCTTACTACTCTATTGAAACATTTACCTTCCTAAAGAAGCCGTTGAACTTCGAGTTTTGAAGTTCTATCAAGCTGTTAAGGTTTTTTTTTCCTAATTTCCTAAGCAGCGGTATTCAGCAGCATTACTAATTTTTATATTGGATGAAGTATCTTTTCAAGCCCGAATTCCCTAGTGGCAAATAATACTCTTCCAGTGCATCGGATTAGGGTTGATTCAATTTTCCTAATAAATGTCTACCCATTTAATAAACCGGATAGTAAAATTATATATCGCAGTAACGCAACTCAAAAATCTGCATTAAAACTTTAAAATTTTACAGTTTTTGTCAAAAATATTGAAAGTGTAGCTGCATTATCTGTTAATCCCAGCCGCAAGTGAGATGTATAAGGTAGGATTTGAAGTTAATTCGATACATTTTTGTTATTTCATAAAATGCTATTTAACTAAACTATGATGATTAATCAAAAATACAGTTTTTTGGGTTGTGACACTTTTACAATACATGTGTAATATGTATTATAATTTAAATTAATTTTGAATCAAACGACAATAAAGAAATTTGATAATTTTTAATATAATTGTTTCACAATTTTGTTTTTCGAACTGTACGCCCTTTCCAGCACAAAGGTTAATTTAATTTTAATTGAATATATATATATATATATATATATATATATATATATATATATATATATATATTTAATTTTAATTGAATATATATATATGTAGCTGCAGTATATATATATATATTTTTTTTTTTTAACATGTTACATGTTTTTACGGGGGCAAACTCGGTTTCAACAGTGTTTGATTAAACTCATGTCCAGCATTCATGCAATGACTCAAACCTCTGTACATAAGGGGAAAATTAGGGACCCGGAAAACACAGCTTTCGTTTATTCTCGGCTCATTACTTATAAGTAATCTGCCCGGAAATACATGTCAGCCAGTGGAGTTTAGGTAACAGCAAACAATAGTCACATGATTAGAGAACATGCTATTGCAAGGTCTTTATTGTCTAATTTTACAATATCTTTCAGTGACTGCGCCTCTTTTTAACCTGGGAGGGGGTTAATAGTGAAACTGGGTGAGGTTTGACCCAATGGAATGGTTGATTTAAAAGTTACTTATTACATTTTTATAAAGTTAATTTTTAAAATAAAAACAAAAATCGACTTCAACATTAAAGCTACATGTACAAACTTGAACTAAAAAAAGTAAGAAAAACCCCAAATACACTCACTTACCACTAAAAATTGAATAGTAAAAACTAACATTTTTGTTACTTTAAAAAAACATTAAACGACAATCGACGAAATTATCGATACGTATATACCTATTCACACATTAAGATCTGTTATTTTTGGAGTCGGTGTCAGTCAAGAAAGAAAGTATAAACCTGCCATTGCAACAAAGTTTCTGCACTTCTTTTTAGGGTGTTGCTGAACTATGTCTTTGTGATTTTTAGTGTTTCTATCAATCCCAAATAGAAATCTGTTCTATAGAAAAAAGAATAAAAGTTCAAGATTTCTCAAGATCTAATAAAAGAAAATAAATACAAAAAAAAAAAAAAATCAAAAACAAAAAACAATAAATTCCTGATTTTTTATTATAAGTCTTCAAAGAAAATACAACTGGGTGAAGATGTGATCAATAGGAAAAGGTTTTATAATTTTAAAAACCAAACTGATTTATTTGTTCTGTAGGAAAAACTACATCTATTAATATTATATACAAAATCGCCGGACATTCCATGATTTTTGTTCTGTACGATAATAGTTCAGAACAGTTCTATTATTTCTACCCTATAACACTCCTGTCGATAATTACAAATTGATATAAAATATAAAAATTACTAAAATAGTATTAGCCGCGTCAGAATAAAATTATAACTTGTCGTGACGGAGTTTAATACGAAACTCAATTCTATTGGATTTCTTCATATTTCGAAGGACGTAATACAAAATTTGTTTTTAACTTTATACTGACACCTGGAGGAATGCGATCAGCCTACAAACATGTTGCAACTCAATGGCCTGGTTGTCCAATGAAAACCTGTCATTATAAAGCAACGGTAGGCGCAAAAATAACTTGAAGAGATTGTCAGTAAAGTTTAATCCGCTGGAATAGAAGAACATCGTAATACCAGTTTCTACTTACCCATTTAGGTTTTTTAAAAAATATTTTTACTACGAAAATAGCGGAGAATTTTTTTTTTCATTTTTTGTGATACATAAGACTTCCGTTCAATCAGATCAAGTTAAACTAGCTCTTTGGCTTACCGGCTCTGAAAAAAAGGAGAGAACAGATTAATTAATGTAGTTACTGTTAATTTGTATGCTTAAAATTAAAATAGTACCTAAATAAAAAGTAATTTTCAAAACAAATATTATTTTGTTTCCCATAGAGTATTTTTTCTTAGTCCCAATTTATTACTGCTTGCATTTCTACGATCAGAACCTTTTTCAATAAAAGAAGGGCGGTTTTCCTGACCGATGGGGACCAGCTGCTCACATCTACTGAACAGGCTGAACAACTAGCCCGCGCATATGCCGCCAAGGATGCTGAGAGAACGAGTGATGCTCCGCAGCCACCACTTGGACCACTACCGAGCCCCAATGAGACGGCCATCTTCTCAACTTACAAGGAGCTCGAATCAGTCCTGCGCCGCATCAAAGGGAAGAAGGCATCCGGACTGGATGGTATTCCCACCACGCTTCTGGTGATGTTACCCAGGAGGGGCAAGGCCTTCCTGCTTAACAACTTCAACTCATGCCTCCGGATCGCCTACTTCCCTGTGGCCTGGAAGAAAGCTGTGGTGGTACCACTCCTGAAACCCAAGAGGTCCGGGAATGTTGCGGAGTATTATCGTCCGATCAGCCTCCTCTCCCACATCAGCAAGGTGTTCGAGCGGCTGATCCACTACCACATCCTTGACCACTGCCGCCGTGAAGATGTTATTCCTTCAGAGCAAACGGGCTTCCAGTGAGGTGTCGCGTGTGAACATCATCTGGCCAAACTCCAGGCTCACACCATCGAGCAGAAGCCACGGCGCTCATCGCGCTGGATTGTACTCAAGCCTTCGATTGCGTCTCGCACCCCTTGCTGCTGCACCGACTGGAGGAATTCCGGTTTCCCGTCGCCCTGTACCGACTGATCGGAAGCTACCTCAGCGGATGATCATTCGTTTTGCGGGTCGGTGGGAGCCTGTCTTCGCCAGTCCCCACCACCTGTGGTGTACCTCAGGGGTCAGTGCTGGGCCCAATCTTGTTCGACATCGCGGTCTACGCGTCCAGCCTCAACCCCGGTCGGGCTGAGAGGGCGACCTCCACCATTGTCGAGGCGCTGAAGACATGCGCCATTAAAGTGAACTCTAGAAAGACTGACGCCATAGTGATGTCCTTCAGTAAGCGCGGCAAATATCAAAAACTGCCGAAGAGTTTTACAGTGGATGGCATCGAGCAGACCATCTCCAGCTCCATCATACCTTGTCAGTCTCGACAGGCACCTCACCTTTTCGACGCATGTCAGAAGCAGAATCGAGCTGGCCCGGGCGCGGACATACCGCCTCCATCACCTCCTTACCGCTCCCTAGACATCCCTCAGGCTATCCCCTAGCCCCGCCTCCCAGGCCAGGGAGGTGACAAGGCAGCACGATCCCCTTAGCGTACGTACTCGCCGAGGGAAGGGGTTCAGATCATACGGACTGACCCGATACCCACCATCGCCGGCAGAGTGTATCCTCCGCACTCGACATGTAGACGGATTGCCTCCAGCAGTCTGAGACCCTCCAGAGATGGCAGAGCTACAAATAAATCTTAAAATGCCGATAGGCAATAAAAGATCTGTTACCCTAATTTCCTTTTCCTTTGTATGAATTTATAATAAAGTCGGAGGTTAGGAAAAAAAAAAAAAAAAAAAAAAAAAAAAAAAAAAAAAAAAAAAAAAAATACGATCAGAAAAGTTCCTTTTTGCTGTACCAAATACGATTATGTTTGCAGTTTTCATAATTTCAAAGTTAGAATGGAAACAAATTCTGCTAAAATAAATTTAGATAATGGTCATCAATTTTGAAGAAATGATTTAATTTAAAACTAAGGTATTTCTTTCTCTTTAAATACTTCAGATTAACCGGCGATGCTACGTTTTCGATCAGAATGGATAAGCGGAAATCCACTAAAATTTGATAGTTGACTTTTGTCTCTACTGATTGCTGCATGATATATATAATCACTGTTGGTGAATTCCAAACGAAAAAAATACGTGTTTTTGAAATGATCTTGCTGTTAACAGGCTGATAAAAAGGGAAACTGTAACCATGAAGTATTCAAATCTCGCCCCGCTCAATTTTAAATACACATTTGGTTTATATTGTTAAATTAATTTATACATTATTAATGTACTTAAAATTGAGAAGACAATGCGTGTTTTGATCTATTTTTTGTAGCTTCCTTAAAAAACTGTTATACCCATCGTAATTAATGTAACCCTTATGTTGATACAGGTTATTTTTTTTTCGTAAAAAAATAAAATAAAATAACCTAAGATAAAATAAAAAGAACCTAAAATTTCAGTTCCATAAACATTTTTTTTAATCAATTTAATCAATTGTTGAAAATTGAATTAATTATTTTGGGAGATAACATATGAGATGATAGAAGTAAAAAAAATAAAAAATAGTTAAATTGTAAATTTTAATAAAAAAGTTAAGTATTCCAAGAAAAAGGTGTTTTTTATTCATGAAGTAAAAAAAAAGGTTTCCTTACGCTAACGAGGGCGTCCTTTTAATTTAAGGATAAGTAATAGAAGATGAAATCCATGAACTGCGTTTACCTTTTTGACCTTCTTTGGCTGATGTCCATTCTGACGTTAAAGTAGACAGTGAACAGGACAGAAATGACAAGACTACATTGGGCTGCCAGAAAATAAACTCGCTCTTAACAGCTTAGGTGTTAAATAATAAAACAAATTAATAAAAAAAAAAAAAATGTTTAACTGGGTACTGCATTTATTTATTAGGAAATATAATTTTGATTATAATTATATAATTTTATTCCTTGAAGTTCTCCTATGCAAAAAATGGAGGATATCTGATAGATATAGGATATAGGAGTCTGTTTACTGAACCATGAGAAAATTTGGTCTTTGTTTATCATATAACTAGTGCATATAAAGATGACTTAATTGGAAATCATGAAATATTAAAAAAAAGTAAAGAAACCGCAAAACATGATCAGCAATCTGTAAATGTCAAGGTCCCTCCATTTTTTCAGCTCAACGATACAGGTCAAGAGGCCGAACTGAAATAGTCAGATGGCTTTATATAGTAAGGCCGTACAGAACTCTCAGTAACGACATCTGTTTTTAAATCGTTCATTGGTCAGAGCCGACTCTGGAAAATATTGGAAATTCAAAACATTAAAATAACAATTCTTAAGAAGTAATTAGATATGTGTGGCTGGTGGGGAGGTTAGATGGTCATAGGCAACTTGGACTTTCGCTGTTTCTCCATAAGCTGCCTATATAGGCCCTATCGTTAGAGCTCTCGACGGGTCACGACTGCTCCACATCCACCCCGGTCTGGTCTGTCAACCTGCAACCAATCAGCACCGCAATAACTCACACTCAGAAGGGAACTGGCCAATTGTTTAATGGCTTTTAGGAGTAGAGCACAAGTGCAAGGACTTGCCCATGTATGCCTTTCCTTTGTGCCCTAGAGACGTTTTACATTAATAATATTTTTCCCAGCGTCTGAGTTCATGTCTCATGCCTCCCTTCCATATAGATTGATTACACAGTTCAGCAAAATAATAAAATCTTCGCTCCCTTGAGAAGTTGTTCCTGATTATAATTTTATGTGCGCAGAATTCGAATCTGAAGGCAAACAAAAAATTTATCTAGCATCATTTTAAGAAAGAAGGACTTTTTTTGAAAAGACTTTTTTTGAAAAACCTGAAATAGCGTTGTTTTTTTAAATATTCATAAACATTTTCTTGTGACTTTTATTATTACAAGTGTGCTAAATTCGAATCAATAGTAAACACAATTCTACCAAGCACCAATTTTTAGATATTGGAGGTTGTTTAAAAGAAAAAAACTTGAATAGAACTTTTTTCATATATTATTTTATGTAAAACATTTTTGAGAAAATAGGTCGTTTTTGAGAAACCTGAAATAGCGTTTTTTTTCACTGCCATGAACATTATTACAATAAATAGTATATTATATTATAATTTTTAATACGGAACATAATTAATGTGTATGTTTTTTTTTTTCTTTTTGTACTCTACATCACGTGTCTCCCGTTGTAGTGTCCGACAATAGTTGACAAGCATCTTCTCATTACGATTACCTTTATACCTTTTTTTTCATTTGGGATTTCGATTCATTTCATCTTGATAGAATCGTTCTCTGTGTTCAACAAAAACTCTTCCAAAGTTGGGAGGAACGAATTCAAACAAGAATGTAAAAATTGAATTTTTGAGGACATATTGGAACCCATATGATAAAATCAATTCTTCAACAATGTCATTAATGCACCTTAGACTTATACTCTCTTTTTTTTTTTTTTCATTTTGTAATACATTATAAAAGTTTCGAAATCAAATAGGTTTCTTAATGTTTTGTTAACGTTTTCAATGATAAAAAAAAATGATCCGAATGTCGAAAAACACTTCGGATTCGGGTTCAGCACACTTCAAAACATAATAATACAATATTCTTGTTGAAGGGAGTATTATGATGCAGAACAGTGTTTTAGCTATTCACTTCCCAGCTTAAATTCTTCTGACTAAAAAGAAATAGATAAGATTAGGATTAACGATTTATTTTTCACTTCTATTCTAATTTTTTTATTCGAAGATTATTTTCGAATATTAAACATTCATAATCACTTCTATAGAGGTAAGATAGATGGCCATCTAAAAGATATCGGGATGCAATAAAAGACTGATATATCATTTTTTATATCAACTAGAAGCCCTTATATTTTAGCTCGTTAGAAATGATAATGAATGTTTATCATAATTAGTCTTCAAATAAAAAAAATATGATAATCTGATGAGAGGAACACATGCTACTCTGTTCCTCCAACACAAAATTATCTTTCTCCTGCAATTAATCTGCACTTTTCTGATATCATTTTATTTCATTAATTACTACATCTAGGACCTAGCATTAAATAAAAGTGACGCTAACCATATTAGATTTAAACTGGTCATCGAGAAATGGACATTCAACTGTTACACCTTTCGGATTAGACTATTAAGTTAGAGGATTAGAAGAGAGTCAATCGATGATGAATCTAAACGAGCAGATTAGGATGCTGGGCTAAAATTGGATTTTTTTGAATCTCTTTTTGTACTAACTTGCGTGCATTAAACAAAGCATATATGTCTTGAATGAAGATGACATAGATCTATTATATCTCACTCACCAATTTAGGTACTTCAACATTTACTAGGCAAACGTTCAAAGCTCCCAATTAATTACAAATGACTCATATATATAACTGTGATTATACCTATTTGGACTAACGGAGCTTTGGGGCTCCGTTGGCTACACTGAACCATCCAATTCATCTCGTATTCAATCCTTACAATCCAAAATCCTTCGAAAAATCCTCAATGCTCCTTATTTTGTCACCAATAAACTTATCCATAAAGATCTTAATGTTCCATATGTTGCTGATTTAGCCCACACCAGATACCTATCCTTTCATAGTAAGCTCCATAATCACTCAAATCCGTTAATTTCTCAACTTGCTTCCCACTCCATTCCCGATAATCCTCCGAGGCGTCGGAAACGAAGATGGCCTAGAGACCTTCTAGTGTAGAATTTTTTAAGTTCTACTGATGAGTAGTTATCGTTCTCAATACATTTACTTGATGTATAAATTTTGTACAGTTGTAAATTTTAATAAATGTATATTTATATTATAAAAGACAATTTAATTAATTGTTCCACGCTTTTTAAAAAAAAAAAAATAAAAAATAAAATATTAAACACAAGTATTAGGAATATTGAAATTTTAACAATTTTTTTTTTTTAAAGTAATATTTATTTATTTATACAAATAAAATAAACATTTAACTGTTTTGATCAGTAACATATCCCTTCCTGTTAATTTATTTTTATTATTTTTTTTTTTTAAATGGACAATTATCCGGTTTTCAATTCAACACAAAATAAATGTAACCAATTATTTTGTTTGGTTACAGTACTGATGGAATTTATTTAAGAATATGAAAATATATCATGCACACTACTGAAGTGTATTCCTTAATTTTATCATATCCAATTATTTTTATTTCATCAATTTAATTTTATACATATTGCATAGGTAATGTTCATCTAAAACGATCAGGAAAACTTTCATTATTTCTATTAATATAATTATTACAATTTGTATTTTAATTTATTCATTATTTTGTAATGCAATATGATTAATAGGGCCCTAGACTGCATAATTAAAGTCCAAGAAACATTTCCGGTTTTTCTTCGATAGTTGCTTAAGGCAGGTTACGTTAAAGTTGAGAATAAACGGCCCGTATCCTAGATTGATTATGATAATATCTGTAACACCCACAAGGGCTCTATGGGCTAACCAGAGCAGTGGATATTTAACAAGGACGATTTTTATAAAGTTTTTTATGCATAAAACCGTGTCAAGGGTGGCATATCCACCAACGCCCCGTGAACTTTAAAATTCATTGGGTTATGAAACATACCCATTTTTAGCGCACTATTTTATCTCTATGTAATAGAAGATACGGTACTTATACGTATTTTTTTCCCTCTAAACATTGGTATAATGATCGTAAATACAACTCAATTTGCATAATTATTGCCCAGATAATAAATCTGTACAAGTTTTTTTAAATTTTTTTTTTAAGATTTTAGATTTTAAGACAAGAGACTTAGGTTGTTGTACTCACTCTTTAATAGACGACCGATTTTGAAATATTAAACCAACTGAATAAATGAATGAATAATGAATTTATAAATTATGAATTCTAATTTATTTATTGAAATTTATACAGGAACTGGTATCACACATCTATGATGGAGCTAAAATACTTGATACTTTATTTTCAACCAAAAACATAAAACCTTATGACACGTTTTCCCTTTATATGTCCGTACCAACACTTTTTTTTTTTATCACCCCCGAAATAAATGATAATTGCAAAGATCTTGAATATGTATTTTTCTTTTACTTGATAACATTTTAAGGTTGGTGGTCTATATTTGATTTTCAAAGGGCAAAACGAGGCGATTTGAATTTTTTTTTTATCATATTTTTTGAAATATTATTTCGTCATAAACATTCATTAATGTAAACGTTTTGAAAAGAACTATATTATGTTTTTCTATATAATCAACTAATATAGTCATGTATAAAGTATCTATTAGGCGGAACTTATGATCTCTCAAAAGGGAGGAAGGGAGAGGGGGGTGAGAGAGATAGAGCGAGAGAGAGAGAGAGAGAGAGAGAGAGAGAGAGAGAGAGAGAGAGAGAGAGAGAGAGAGAGAGAGAGAGAGAGAGAGAGAGAGAGAGAGAGAGAGAGAGAGAGAGAGAGAGAGAGAGAGAGAGAGAGAGAGAGAGAGAGAGAGTGAGAGAGAGAGAGGGGGAGAGATTAAATTAATTAATAATAACCTCAAGCGAAGAAATATACTTCTTTATGTTAATAAAGTGGAAATTCTTTATTTCGTCACTCGATAATTCGTCTTATTCTGTAATTCGTAAGGGTTTTTTTGTTTTTAAATTGGCAACTATAAATAACAAAATTAAATACCCATGTAATTCACCTTTTCCCCTTGCTACTTATTTAATCTTCAAACCACCTCATTTGGTTTGTCACTAAAAAAAAGTCACACGCCTATATTTATACATTTTGTAAATCATTTCATATAAAAAAAAAAGAAGCAAAACAAGCCTGGAGTCGATCCCTCCATTGATGTAGTAAGAGATTAAAGGAAGTATGAGTGGAGTTGACGAATTCCAGGAATTAGTTAATACTGGAAAGCTCTTCCTACAAAAGCATTAGCATCTGGCTCAGCAACTTCTGCTCCAGTACAGGTTATAAAATGAAAAAAGAGAAGCAAGTGGTTAAGCAGCTGGTTAACCATGGATAGTACGGATGTAGGATATGAAAGTTTCAAATGAAAATTGAATTTTAGAACAAGTGCTGAGAGCTCAAAATGAAGCTAGTGATGAAAAAGATGACGAAGACGTTTCTAATTCTTCCACTATTCCATGCCAAGAAGTAGAGGAAATGTTAAATAAGTGCATTAAGTGGTTTCGAGCAGCAATGTGAATCAGATGTTTCACACCTGATGGGATGGAGGAAGTGTTAAGCTTTTTTTTTTTTGTGTTTTTTGTCATTTTCACTCAAGTCCAATGTGTATAATGTTCATCTGTTCGTTTTTACATTCAATAAATTGCAAAAAAAAATTACAATTATATAGTTTAAAATGCTTTTTTTTTTGTTACTTTACCTGGAAAATTCTGTAATTCGTCATTTCCGTTATTTCGTCATCCCCTTTCCCCCACTAATGACGAATTATCGAGTTTCTACTGTATATAAAAAAGCACTTGAGGTACACATGATTGTATAGAAAGATCAATACAATTAGGATTGATGAATCAATTGTTACTTCTAATGGAAGGATTTTATTAAAAAACTACCTTCGAATGCTAAACATTCATCTTCAGAGGTAAAGCATACATTTTCAAAACATCAGCACTATGTTACATGTTTTATTTATACTGGATACACTAAACAAATATTGCTACTTTCCTGAAATCTAACAGATATCTGAAATATATCCATCGTGGAAGGGGGAAGGGTCAGGTAGTTTAAAATATTGTATGTTTTATAACTGAAGTTGAATGTTAAGCATTCGAATGTAGTTTTCTAATAAAATAATTCCATTAGAAGTAACAATTAATTCATCAATCCTAATTGTACTATAAACAAGCGTCACGGGGAACTCTGAACCAAGTTTATCCTCATCATGCATGTAAATTACCAATAATCTTTTAATGATATATTTTGTAAAATAGGGAAATATTTGTAATAAGAAATCTGAGCTATTGAGTAATATTTAGATGTCATTTTAGAAAATTTTATTTTGCCTTTTATCCAGAAAGAAAGATGTGCATTTTAGTTTTGAAGAGGCAGGATAATTCGAAATGTTTGCGGAAAGGAGACAACCTTAATCCTCTGATGCTTAACAATCTAAATCAGAGATAAGGCTAAGAGTTTGCCTAAGAGGTAGGGAAACGGTTGACACTGGAAGCTGTCGTTGGGCAGAACATATAAATCGTGTAGGGTCCAAGATAGCTATCTGTGATGGTTGTCAGTAGTGTTTATAGCTGCTCTTCGGATTTGTGGGTGGCGATTAGTGTGCCTTACAAATTAAAACCACCGCCTACCCCCTTCCCTGTTTTATCAACTCCCTTTTAATTACACTACTAGCCTATCTGTGCTTTGTCTGTTCTAATTCTAACAGTGATAAATTGGATTATTTTATTTTAAAAATCTATTTCTTTTGATTCAGAAATCAGATTTTAGAAACGGGACGGACTTTATTGTGAAGGTGGGTTGAAATTGAAGTTTTAACAAAAAGTGTTGAAAGATTAGAAGATACTGCTTGTAAGGATGTTTCGACTATGCAAGCTAATAATGACAGTTAAACAGGTAACTAATCTGTAATTTACAACTGTCGAAATTCTCTGGATTATCTATTTATTCGCTAGAGTAAAAAAAAAAAAAAAATCTCGTGAATAAAGTAAAATTATTATGCCATATAAGGATAAATTTAAATCAACATCATACGGCAGATCAACATATTTTATAAAATATAATTGTAATTGAGTTCTGAAAGTGATTTTGATAAATCCCATTATTGTCATACCTTATTTCAGTAGTAAGCTAAATACTGTTATAAACGAAACATTAGAAATATGTATTTTCGTATACATAAAAATACTTATTTTTAACGACTATAGAAGTGCATTGAGAACATTTTTTTTCTCGGAGATAAGATGAAACAAAATTCCTAAAACTAATCACGATTCCAGCCATTATTTTTATATGTAGCATAAGATATTAAACTAACATTGAACGTAGTTTTAGACACTATTTGAATATTTATGCACCATCATTACTTTTACTCTTGCTAGGGCATAATAAAAACAAAATAATTTATTTTGCATAATAATACCGAAATAGTTTAATTTTTCGTCGTTTCAAAACTTCATGATTTGATTATCTTTCGGATATCTATCTATGAATTGTCATTCATGTTTTTATAACCCTTGAAGGGAGCATTACAATTTTCTTTTTATTGTTACAATATACAAACAGTAATATAATACTAATTATTATTATTATCCAATTGTAATACTGATACCTGGTGTCCATAATAAAATGACTATTTATTTCATTTGCTATTTGCGGACCATCTCTAGTCATAATATATGTTCATTATATATTTATATATATATAACATTTAATTTATTACGTTATCCTAACAACCTTCAGACGGCAACTAATTTATTAATCATATTTATTGCAAGTTAATTTTGACATTTAATAATACCTTATCGAATGTATCCCCATGTAAAACACGAAAGCGTATTCTGTAGACAGTTGTAATTCGTCTACCTTACCTTATTCGGACATAATTTTATTCATTATAATTAATTTAATGCTGATTAATTGAGACCCATTTACAGAGTTCACATTGATTCATATTGATGAAAAATATCCATTAGCTCAAGGCGCCTGGTAAATTTTAGGTTGATTGGTTCATTATTGAGACATGCAAAGAGAAAAAAAAAACTGATAACAGAAGAAAGCTGGTGTCCTCCAAGCGCAGCCTTCGTGGGTGCCAGTAATAAATATTTCCTTTCGTAATGTTTACATTAAGTAACATAAGTTTAAGAAATTTTTATCTAATTCGCCCTTCTCTTATATCAGAAGCATTCACGTCTAATTACTGCAATGCTAAAGTTTTTCCTGTATTGCTGGCCATATTTTTTCATTTAAGATTGTCTCTTCCAATAAAGCGATAGATGTATTGTTCACCATTCTAGATGTATTCTTCTATTTATCATGTTCGACTTTTAATAGGTATCTCGTGTATTTTGTTGGTATTGTGTTCAGACTTTTTATTATTTTCATAAACAATTGATTACACTCTTTTCAAATTAATTTGTTAAATAACATTATACTGGTTAGTAAGTGAATGCTGCTTTGAAAAATTCCTCACATTTTAGGCTACGTGCTAACCGGATCATGTTCACATGATCTCTATTGTAAACTAATATCTAGATATAGTAAACTATACGGAATATTCTATAGTCAGACTATACGGTATACAGAAATATCAATATATAGGTGGACCAAACGAGGAGACAACGAAACTAGACGTCTAGTACTTTCGTCTAGTCTTGTCTGCTATTGGTATAGTTGAATTTGAAAAAAGAAATGCCGCTTGTCTTATAGCTATCCACAAAAGAGTAAATGCAAGAAGAAAGAAAAGGTCTGTTAGAGGACAAAGCAGTAGATTATGCGTCGGAATGAATTCAATACTGAAGAAAATTTGTTGTACGAACTTCGAACAGAGGATGGAAATTGCTATCGAAAATTTGTTCGAATGATTCCTGAGGACGTTGATTATTTATTTAAAAAAGTTGAGCCACTAATTTAAAAACTTGACACAAATATTCGAATAGTTGTATCCCAATTTTCTTTTTATTATCACCCACACTATTTGCTTTTATTGCTATATGACTTCTGCAAAAGCTGCTTCCTTTTCCACCATATATTGGTAATCCTTCTGGGTAAAATTCCATGATAATCATTCTAACGAACGAAATCCTCCTCTGGTTCACCAACTTGCTGCCAGCTCTAATAGCTATCAATTATACGCTACCCATTCTTTTTGGATAGCTTCTTGTTGTACAGTCTATAAAGATTGCGTTCAAACGGGGATAGTTGTCTACTATAGTCTAGCTTAAAAAAGAGTAGCTTATAATTCAACTACAGGAATAGTTTTTACACGAGCCACACAGCTAAAATTTTAAATGCTCGGTTTTAACGGCATTATAATAAACTATATATTTATTATATTGTAAATATATAGTTCATATTAGCTAAACTAATTTGTATTTAGTTTTATATTATCATTAATAGATCAAATATCTTAAAGGTTGTTGTTATGACTACCGACTTCCGCTGCAGATCCAGCTGGCTGTCAATGCAATATGAGTTCTAGAATTGTCATGATCACAGTATTATTGTCTTCATCATTGATTGTTGAATGCAGACATGGTCCCTCCAGTTCTTCGACCACTTTCGAAACAATTCCTTACTGTTATTATTTTGTTTTGTAATCTTTTTATTTAATAATTCTTAATTAAAACTAATTTTATTTATATTTTTCTAATTGTTTTTTTAATTTTAACTTTCAGATTCAAGGAATAATTATTTATTTTTTGTTGTTTTGTTATTTTGTTACTCAGGGCTGGATTTGAACGAGTGATCTATGGGCATCGCTTTATGGTACTTTATGGGTTTATACGAATGATCGAAGACTTATTCGAAGAGTGTTCTTGGCAGATGTTTCTAAAATGTCTGTTACAGAAGTATAAAACATCAATACCGCTATTAACTAACAATACCTGGTATCTGACATGTTCAGTTAGATCCGACAGACTTGACAGTCGTAACATGTTTAAGAATGAAATAGTTCCATAATTTATGGACGACTTGCGGTCCCTACACATGTTCCACGGCTACAGCTTCATTTCGCATGCCTCACTACTGACAGCCCACATCAGCCGACCAATTACCACCGCCATATGTAGCTATTTCCTAACAACACCTCCATATGCGGTCCTGTTTGGGATATCGGAATGTTGCTTATATACTGTAAGAACCATTAAAGTATCCTAAATACCCAAATTACCATATTATCGACTTATGAAGCAGAGCAAGGACTCTCTAATTAAATTTGTATTAATGATCAATCAGCAAGATTCTTTGATAATGACATAAATAACTTGGTTATCAGTTCATTGAGGCCACTTAATGTCGTGATTCCAGTTGTTTTATCATCATATTGAACATTTATTTTTTTTACTAAAAAAAAAAAAAAATTATAAAATACAATTAGTGTTAAATAATATTTATAAAGGCACATAAAAGTTATAAGAATAAATATTATAATAAAAATAAATAATAATAACTATTAACCCAGAAAGGATCTTGGGTTCAGAACTTTGGTAAGGATGCACTGTTATCGCACCAGAGGTTCTGAAAGGAAGAGATTTGGTCGAAATCACGCTTATCCGCGAGACTGTTCCCCCAATTAAGGGTACTCACTTTATAGAGGCTGAGTGTGCCTCAGAAGGATCTTCCGACCTCGAATCCGACCGATCCACGACTTAAATAATAGAATATCATATAAACACACAATATAATATGATACAAACACAAGACGTTGTAAGATATTAAATACAAGAAGAGATGCTATATTTTGTTTATCTACCTTGTGTATATATATATATATTTTTTTTTATTGCACTAAGTTTTTACAGGAGTTATTAATAGATGCAAAATATCTCTTTAGCTAATAGCCATTCAATAAGTATTACAAATGGAAATGGAACGGTTATACTAAAATAAATGAAATAATGACACAATATTTTATTTTTAACCTACTATAATAATCCACAAAAAGCAGTAATTAGAAAGAACTGAGTACTATTTTTTTTTTACAATTTCAAATGTAATTCTATAATTTATAGTGAAACTAACACACTGAAAAGAAATTGGTTGAAAGATGAAAAATAAGATTATTGAGATTCACCCATTTTCATCTGTGAAAAAAAAATAGTCCTGAAGCAATTACAGTGATGAAGGAACTCCAGAAATCCAACAGCAAGTGTGAAGAATACTTGGACATTCTTATTAAAATGCAGGGCATGATTATGAGAACAATTGTAGTCTCGAAAGTCGCCAAAATAGTTGTTTTTATTTTTGACTGAACCTCAAGAACCTTACTAATCGTTTAATAGTAATAGTCAAGAAATTTATCCACATATATGTATGTATTATATTATCCACATATATAATGTATTTTTATTTTATTTCATTTTTATTTTGTTTCGTTTTATTTTTATTTCATTTTTTTTTTATTTAGTTATTTCATTAATTTAGTATATTTTTTTTTTTTTTTTTTTTTTTTTTTTTTTTGTTTTTTAGTATTTTCATTTCTTCAAAATAATTGACAATGATGTAATTAATTAAATTTTGCATTTGTAATGAGCTAAGCACACAATATGCTTGCATGCATGGGATATAAACGACTCTTTATAGGGTTACTATGGAAGAGAAAAAAAAAAAAATATATATATATTTATATATATATATATATATATATATATATATATATATATATATATATATATAGTGATATATATACTAAATGTTGTCAAAATGACAAGTCTGCCGACGATTGCTTGTTCATTGTGATTCTATCTAGTGAGCAATAGATAGATGCACCTATATCACCATCATATAATAACGTTTATGGTTCTTGCAGAACCCTGGCCTCCGCTACAATTGAATGGATCCGCCGAAAAACGTTCGAAGCGACAAAATTTCCAAAAGTGGCGATTTTAAAGGTTTTAAAATGTATAATAGTACTTCATATTATGGTATAGTACTCCATTATGTGATTATACATGTAAATATAACAAATTATTAGGTATATCTAAAATTTATTCTACAAAACTAACAAAAACTTTAGATTATGGTAAAAGAATATCTTTGGACTCTAAATCATATTTAGTCAATGAAAAAATTTTGTTAGTCCCTAACCATACAAAATTGTTAAAACCACTCCGAAATAGGAAAATCTGTTCTAAATGCACTACTTGTTCTTCTTCATTCATATTTCTAAATTTAAAATTTCCCCCTCCTAGGTTAGCTCATTTTATGGACTGACTAATTTAAGAAATGACCGGCCTTTTGAACTTTCTTCGTTTTACTTACCAATGAATTTCTATTGAGAGTGCAACAGCTTCTAATTTTACTAACCTTTGGTACACCAAAAGGGCATTAGATAATTTAAACAATTATCATATTTTTGATAAACTAAATTAAACATCATGTAATTTATAAATTTTTAAATTTTTCTAAGGACTATATAACTTGGCGTTATTGCACTATTCCAATATTATAGATTAAATATTATTTATTTAATGGTACTCAATCATTATGAAAATATTTGTTGCCTGATAAATCATTGGTGTAGATACTCATTATAGTAGTTGAGCAGTATAGTAGTAGTGGCCTAGCACTAAATAGTTGTTGGGCCACTGACTCAGTTACACAAGAGATCAGCCAGCTAATTGAGTAACAAATAAACTGAAGATTTAAGTTAGCCGGTATTGTAGGAGTAGGTGTTATTTGCTGGGCAGGGAACGGCTTCCTCCTCAGATACTGTATCTTATCGTATCTTATCTTGCGAAATCGCGCCTATAGGCAGAGCGGACTTTTTGACGTGGGCAGGGAGCTATAGGTGTTCGCTTGCAGTTGCAGACAATGGCAGTGCATTGGCAACCAGCAATTAGATCGGCTAAGTGAGAGCCGGGGTCGAATGCCTTCGTCTTAGATTACCGTAAGGGATTAGATACTGGTTGCGAAGCCATTAATAAGTACCGGCCAATGCGTACGAGAATGATTCCAATCGGTGATATGGTGGAATTTCATTCAATACTGCAATAGATGATGTAACCGGTCGAATCGATCATCATTTTGAAAGCCTTTGAGTATTAGAAGCCTATAGTGATGCAGATTTTTATTGTAACTGAATATGATTCTAAATTACTACTCATTTTTAAAAAAAAATATTTATTGATATTTACAACTGTATACAACAAATACATCAAGCAAATGTGTGGCAAATATGATATAATGTCAATAACCTGTAAAGAACTACCCATTAGTAGCAGTTCAATGAATGTTTTAAAGATTTCTCAAGAACATTGGATGGTATCAAGGCCATCTTCTATTCAGAAGCCTCTCTTGGTTATCGGGAATCAAGTGTGAAGAAAGTTAAGAGAATCATGAGTGGTAGAATAACAACATAGAGAACATTAAGGTCTGTACAGATAAGCTTATTTGTGACAAAGAAAGGATCATTGAGGATTTTTACGAAGTATTTTGGATTGTGAGCATTGTATACAAAAATAATTAGATGTTTTAAATTTACATTTACTTAATTTAATTACTATAAACTGTTTTGGTAAAAGAACCATGCCCATAGAATAACTAAACTCGAACTAAGCCATTTAAGTAATTATCTAATAGCTATAATATTCTTTCTCAGCTCCTATAAATTTAATAACAGTAACAAATTTTATACCTTTCCTTTCCTTGCTTCTAGACAACACAAGCAACAGGAGCTTTTTCATTTTCAGCTTTCAGGTTATCTCAGATGCTATTTTTAGATCTGGCAAGATATCACGATTTTTTAAGATGGTGTAAGGATATTCAGCCATTGTTGTCTATTTTAATAATTGATTAAATTATTACGTTTTTTACAACTAAAGGATATCTTTGGCCACTTCCTTTCCTAACAAATAAGTTTTAATCCTTGAGATTCGCCAGGATCTAACTATTTTTGACGGTCGCAGGATAGTCCGCCATTGTTGTGATTTTGAAAATTCACCGTAGATACCATTTTTTTTAATTAAATAAATTGTTGAAGGAATTCAGGGTGGCTTTTATTTTTAATCCTGTGCCTTTTATGTCTCCACTGGTTCTCTTCTTTCTATTGGCCGATTGCATTTTTTCTACTCATATGCATATGCCTGGTCTACCTTCTATGCCTTTCTTTTCTTACACTCATAAAAATCTAAATTTATAAAATCAAGCCTTTAAAATCACTTTTATAGTGAATTCTTTTCATATATCCGCTCATAACAATTTTGAATGTTCTCTCTTAGTCATAAGAGATACCCTCCAAAAAAAAAAAAAAAAAAATGTCCTTTTGTTCTTAACGATACAAATTTACATATAAATTTGTTTTAAGGTAAACTGAATTTTTTTTCTTATTATAATTAATGAACATTTAATCTTTTTTATTAAGGTGAGTCTGCTATTTATTAAACTGAATTTTCTTATTCCGAAAATTGATTCATGTCCCTTAATTTATTAATAGAAACAGTAATATTTAACGTTTTGATAATTAAAGTAATAATATAAAATAAACGTTTTTTTTTGTTTTTAAATCAATATCACTGAGATACTTTAAAATGCAAAGTTCATAAGATTTTGTTCCTTTTGAAATGATTAGATAAATTAATAAACCGCAGCGCGTTTTATTTAAAGTTATATCAAGGAGAACTTAATTGGTTGCCGTAGATGGCAACTGGCACCTTGCAGTGATGTAGCTTTCGTACTGGAATCTAAGCTCCATCGGCGAGCTTTAACAAACATGTTTTTATTTCGTTACTATCTTAAGTAGTTTGGACGTTTTCTTATTTAGTTTACTACTCATAATTACCTTCCAATATAATATTATTAGAATTCCTGTTTATTTATTTTGTACATATTTTTAAATCAAGGTTTCAAATCAAAGAAGGAAGTTGGATGTCTTCTTACACCTTCATGTCTTTATTTAATTATATTTTATTCCACAGTAACTTGACTGAAATAATCCAATATAACAGAGGATCTTTTTTAAAAAAACAATTTTTTTACTTCAGAATATTTTCTGGATTTGTTGTTACAAAAGTCATTTATTATTCATGGACACAACTCTTAGTTCCAACTTTCATAATTAATCCTATAAGAATGTTTTTGTTCAACTAATCATTCAATTCCGTGTGACTTCAGCGGACTATATTTAGATTTTTAAAATGTACGTAAAGTGTTAGAAGAAAAAAAATTTAAGAGCACAGGCAGCCGCCGAAGAAAATCGTGCAACAAGGGGAGAGTCAGTTATGTGCTCTTTGATCCGTTTGGGAAAAAAGTGAAGTATTGTATTTGGTAGCACCTCCTTTTTTTTTTTTTTTTTTTTTTTTTTTTTTTTTTTTTTTTTTTTTTTTTTTTTTTTTTTTTTTTTTTTTTTTTTTTTTTTTTTTTTTTTTTTTTTTTTTTTTTTTTTTTTTTTACGCTTTGGTCATTTGTGTCATTTTTCTCTGACATTCGTAGGATAGTGGGTTCAAACCCTTACTTTGAATATGTAGATAGTTTCGGAAGAGTTTTGAGTGCAAAATACCCCGCATTGGTCAACGAGAACCAATATATTTTGAACAACAATATATGTACCTGCACATAGTCTTGACCAAGGAAAAATTATCAAAAATATTAAATTAAATTCCGAAAAATTATAATTACTGAAATGAAGTAAACGTTTCGCTTTATCTTGCATAATGTACAGAGATGGCACCATCAGAATATGGAGTGTTTAGATCAGTGGTTCATTTTTAAAAGCATGACTTTTGATTATTATTATAATTGGTTGTGAAAATTTCTTTGCCTCAAAACCGAATGAGTGGTACTGGCATCAAAATCAATTACTGGTAGAAATGTGATTGAGGTAGTTGAAAACAGTGGACTTTTTTAAAGAGTAATATTCTATAATTTAACTTTAGAAATAAAGGTTTTCTAGTGCCAAACTTTAATAATAAACTTCTTTTTTTTTTGCATTTAAAGAACTTTAAAATGACTTGATGGTAAAAATACTCTGTGAACGATGAAGAAGACACATATATGCTTCTTATATCTTTTTTTTTTTTTTTTTCAATCCGTATTTTCGTCTTAATTAATATTTTTTTCGTAAATAAAAACAAAAAAAAAACATATCTGTTCAAACTAAGTGCAGAAAGCTTAATTTTTACTTTTTTGATTCGAAACCAAATTACTTTGAAATGCATTAGCACGGATTTTAAGCTTGCGTAGAAGTTTATGAAATATATTTGTTTCCACAATGATATTTCACTTTTAAAGTTATCCTAGACTCTGGATGGGTTAAAACATTCTATGTCAGCAAGTCAAATGATTTTAAGTTAGCGAAGCAATCAACTTAAAAGTTAGCAAATCAATCAAGCTAAGTCAGCAATCAATGATGTTGAATATTTCATGTTCACCATACCTTATCATTACTGCTATTTGCTGCCTTCATAGATAATATTACGATAATAGTTTTAAATTCAAACTAGGAATAAGTTAACTGATGTTAGAGTCTTACAAACATATCGTTTCATCAAAAATTTACACCAAAATTACGTTTTAGATTAAGATGACCTACATAAAACTAAAATTTTAATAAAGAGTTGTGAATCGCCTAAGGCGTGACATAACCAACCTTGCGGAACTGGTAGATTGCAGGCATGGTATGGCCCTTGTTGTTCTGACAGTAAATGAGGTCTCTGCTAAAACGCCTAAGGGTTAGCGCCGATAGCATCGGTTATGGCGGAGTTAGCAGAAATAATAGAAAGTGCTGTCAGCCCGGCCGCTACGCCGGAGAACTGAAGAGTGGTAGTGGTCTTCGGTGAACTTCTGGATTCCGAGTAATGATGAAATACGCATATTAGATGTACTCTACGTTATCAGATTATGGACTAGATTGTGAAAAAGTTCTGCTATGAAGGAAAAAATAATTTACATATAGAATAAATATTAAAAATTACTAATTACGCATACCCCAGTTACCGCGATTCCTTACAAGAAATACTCTATTCCTTTATTTCCACTTAATATTCATATAATGTAATGAGTATTTAACTACACTAGGTAATGAAAACAGCTTTTAATATATTTAATAAAACAAAGTAATAAAATTAAGGTTTAATATTCTACCATATTCTTCCAGTGCTACATCCTCCAACAATTGTTCGAGATCCAGTGTGGCTGCTATCCAGTTCCTTACACTCAACATGGACCTAGCATCACAAGCCACACCATCATTCTATAGCTGCCGGCGTCTTCCTCTACTTCTTAAATCACGCATCATCACTGTCAATTTCTCTTTGGCAGGTCACTCTCAGTCGTTCGAGCAACGTGCCCGGTGCGATAATGAATAAAGTGAATATAGTTCTATTAAAATTTTAACATCCAACAAATCTTCGAGTTTTATAACATTTGACTTATACAAAAAATATTAAAGAAACTACGCTTGTCAAGCCCAATCCAAGTTATGTTGATTATTTTGGATAATAAAAAGCATGTTTAACATTATATTAATTCTTTTTATTATATGAAGATTTCGCTTATTAAAATTTATTTTTATAAATGACTAGTATGCATTAATGACTGCGTACTAGTACACATCTTATCAAAATAACTATTAAGAGATTTTACTAGCATCGGTTATATAAACAAAAACGAAGGTTTCATGAGATAAAGATAAGAAGCTAATACACATAAAATGTAAACAAAAGCTAAAATAATTATTATAGTGTATGTACAACTCTAGTGATGTAGTTTAGTAAAAGTTGGGAATAGTTTTAAAATTTGATTTTTCCGAAACACCTACTTTTCTTTAATTTTATCCATTCCTTGATCTTCTAGTTCTGATGATCACATGACTGGTAAGCTCACTGCTCTAGCTTTTTTTCACGGATTTGTGTAAAAAAGTGTGGCTTACATTACAAAAAACGGCCAAATGCAAATTTGAAATTATTCAATAATTTGATTCTAAAGTCTTACAGATGACCAGATTCTTTCTTCTTCAGAATTTCAGTTTTTGTAACTTTAGCGCAATAGCTCTAGTTTACAGTTCTAAGGTAAGGTTTGGGGTGTTGAACAATGATCTCATTGAATCTGCCTTTGATCTGCATAAATGGATGAAAGATTTGGTCCGAGTGAGTGTATAAATCATATAGTATGGCTGTATTTATGATTTTTTTTTGTTTTATACTTTATTAGTATAAAATTAACAAAAAATTATTATATATATATAATAAGTTAATGTGTAGTAAATGTTTACAATAACTTGTATCTATTAGTAGCACCTCAATAACTGTTTTACATTAGAAAGTATCTTGATAATGTAGAAAAGTATATTCTACAACGAAGGATTTTCCATTATATTATATGGAATAGATACGAGCATTGGAAATTAATTTTAATTTTATAATTATATCTTCACTGCCCTCCAAGAACAAGGGACTTAAACTGATTGCTTGCCAAGCTGGTCAATCGGCAGTGACATTCCTTTATCTTCTGACTTCTTTAATTGCTTTAAGTTCATCTTTATGTCATCTAACCATCTCATTCAATTACAACCTCGTCTTCGAGTATCTCCCCGCTTATCTTAACGCCGAAACGTCTTGGAAGACGGCCACTTCCCTTACCTTCCACATGACCGAGCAATCTCAAACTTCCTTCTTTTTATAACATTCACAATATCTGAATGGTCATATACCTAATTCATAATATTATCTCATCGAGTGTCCTCATTTTCGACTAAATCAGAGTAGATAGGTTCTTATATTTGTCTAAGAACTTTCCTTTTCCATGTGAAAAGTCTTCTTTCCATTAGTATTGTAAGGACCTAGGTTTTACTTCCATATTAATTTAATTTATATTCTTAATTGTAATATTTGGACATTATTTATGGTTTACAAATGTTTGAAAAGGTGAATGAAATCGATAGCTCTATCATTGTTATTACCCTTGAGTTTGAAAAACACTTGCTTGAAACGCACTTGAAACTATCAATACAACAATAGTTCATAAACTTCACTAAAGAGTACCTGACCTTGTTTGTCATTCATCAACGATTAAGGTAAATGCGGAGAAAGGAATTTTACCTCTGATCGCTCACCTATTCAATAAGCTGACCAACAATCGTTCGGCAGCACCATCAGGGTCGGTGCAGTCCTACCCGTCGATAGTAAATGAAAAACTAGGCCGTTATATTTAATATAAAGGAAAAGCTCTTTTGATTGACCGGCCTCACTGGCGGTGAATGCTCAGCAACGTGCGGGCATCTGGTCCAAGGATTGTTTTCATTGTTGATCTAGTCGTGTATCTAATTATCTAGTTGAGCATAATGGCCCACAGCTCAGAAACAGGATTGTTTACATGACCCGTATTTAGTTACAGTCTTGTTCTTCAATCACTCTCACACGTTTTAGGAAGGAATTTATAGGTACATTTATGTTGAATGCTATAACAACTTAGCAATAAACAACTTGAACATTGTTAGGTTCTATAGTAATTGAAAGTAAAGTAAGTTCCATGAGTACAGGTAAGTACTCTAAATTAACGAGTAACTTATAAAGTGTTTTGCTGAAACAAAAATGTGTAATAATTTTACATAGTCTGTACAAAAAATAATAATCATTGTTTGGGATTCCAATTCCAAATGAAGGAGTTCTAACTATGATTTATAGATTTACAAAATGGAAACTATAATCAATTACAGCATCCAATGCTTGAGCTAAAGATCTTTCACCAAACATCTCTTCAGTATGATACCTAAGCATCTCTTTTCGATCGGTTTATCACTTAAACGTTATATTGTACTTCTAACCCTATGTTACCCGAAAACAAATAAAAGAAAGAAAAAAAAACTAATAATATGCATAAAAATTAGGAAAAACATAAAAATGAACAATTATTAACTCTTATTACAGTGCTGCTGATTCAGATAAAACATTTAATTATTATATTTTTGAACAGTTGTAGATAAATTAATTTTTTAATGTATTTTTTTAACAGAAATTATATTTATAGGTGTAATTTTCGATTGATTATCTGTATCCCATAATTCTGCCCTTTTTATTTCAATTACACTCCCTCGTTATTTCTGTATTAAATGCTAATAAATAAATCGGTCATTAAATTTTATATGATCGATAAATATTTAGTGTAGAATAATAGAAGTAAAAAGCCGAAGTACTTCGTGTCTAAAAATGTTTCATGATAGATGAATTATTTATCAATTTCTAGTCGTCAATTGTTTGATAAACTGTATTGATGTCAAATATAAAACTTAAGGTCAGGTTTATACCCTTGTTTGTTCGTGCTGGACATGCATCAATCTATGATGCAATTATGAATAATCTGTTGATTGATCTTCGGCATTAATTGATAGTTTGGCATGATAGCAAATAAATATAGCATTGTAAAAATAAAAAAAAAATTAAAAAAAATAAAAATAAAAATAAAAAAAAGCGTTTTCTTAACCAGATAAACAATAACGCTATTTTGAAGTAAAGTGATTCCAATTTATCATATCGATGATAATAAATAGTATTTATTTATATATATATATATATATATATATATATATATATATATATATATATATATATATATATATATATATATATATATATATATATATATCCATGAACTTGGGATGGATTTTTTACCGACTATACTCTTAAATTATCAGCCTGAAATTAAAATGGGGCACTGTATTTAATTAATGTATTTAGTCGTTAAAATTAATCTACTTCGACAAAAAAGTGAAACTTAAAAACTCAAATTGCAGTAATGAATCCCAAATATTTAAAATTACGTTCAAATAACACCGCCTGTTTAAAAGCTGGTGAAGTGAAAGGTGTATCAAGGCACGATTACATATATTTACTATCTCAAACATTTTACATTGACGTTATGAAAAATTGTATAAATCAATTTAAAAAAAAATTAAAGTTGAAAATTAGGTTGTTTTTTGGGGTTTTTTTTTGTATAAATATAAAGGTCATTTTAAGTTGGGCCTATTTTTGTAAATTAAATTAAATATAAAAATAATTTTTTGCCAGGCTTCTTTAGTATATCTGCCATAAACTACAGGAATTGCTGATTAGCAATATTATTTTTTTACAATAAATTATGTTTCACCAAGTTGCACCAAATACTCAAGAAAACACACAATTATTATTCACTTCAGATTTTTTTTGTTGTCAATTCAATCTTGTTGTTGAAAAAACTCATATCTTTGATAAGTATAATGTTCTCATACAATTGTCGTTAACAGCATACATACGTTTGGTTGTAAAACGCTTAACTGTACATTCTATTCTTTGCAAGAAGTGGCTTCAAATTCGTTTTAATCGACCCAAATAAAATAGTAAGGAACAATAGATTAGAACTACAAAAAATCGTAATCCTATTTTACTTGATTCCATGGTTGTTAGACTGTAGAGGAGCTATGACGGTATTTTGACCTGTGAGGGTTTGTCTACCACGTTTGAAACTTTTTTTTTTTTTCTGTGTATCGGAATAAATTAAACAATTCGCACATTTTATATTTATTTTTAAAGCAGTGTTAGTTGAATGTCCGGTAAACCACAGTTTTGAGTAAAAAGGTAAATGTCCGGTAACCACAGTTTTGAGTAAAAAGTAAATTACAAAGTCTACATTCTTTCTCATTGTGAACGGGTTCTTAAACTCCAAAACATGAGACAATTTTCTTTTCAGCCTCCATGAGACCTCTCTAAGTGATAGCACATTGAACGAGCTGACAGGTGGTGATGATATCTCAGTTTCAATTTTTTTTTTGGACATTCCCCCTTCTAGCATAACGCCCTTCAAATGTAATAATCATAATTGATAAAAAAAAAAATTAATATATTTTTTGTTAGACTTATTTCTACTAATGAATTCTCTTTCCAACAAGGTAGCTTAAATCAGACTTATGATCACGTCTGTGTTAAGATATCTTCAAGTTCAGTCCTCTTCTACTGACTTGCCGTGATAGGTGCCTTCTGATTCTTGGCCTCTCAAAGACCTGTCTCAATACTTGGCTTTCCTTCAATCTTTCTAAGACATAAAGTTATAATTTAAAACAATTAATTTAATGAAAAAAATTCATTTGGCAAGAAATATTGAGATAATCAAACAATTTAGTCTTTCGTATTGAAATCAACTGCATGTCAATAGTGCCAAGATTAAAAATATAATGTAATAATTTAAAATATAAAAAACGAATGAAATAGGACTGGTCTCGAATTTTCGTTATTAGAGCATTAGCGAACATAAATCCTAATGTCAAAGTTAACTTAGGTAGTTAATTATTGAGTGAATAATCATTAAAGATAATCAATAGTAAAAACACTGAATAGCAATTTCTTTTAAAATTTCCCAATTGACTCGCTAACTGCCTATTTTAGCTATGATAGTAGAACAAAGTATCCATTACATTCAGGGATACATCACCATCGCCCCGGACATCTGGAAGTATCGTTTCATAAAGCTCTCAGCGGTGCGACTCCAGTGAAAGGTCCTTCAAGTCTGTTATTAGGGCTGAAGCAAACAATCCTTAATGTATACCATTCTGCTATAAATCAATATTTCGGCCGCTAACATAATATACAAATAGTAGTCAATTTAATTTACTGCACGGAGCACGGGGATATCATCTATTAAATCTGTTTTTTGTGTAATTTATCTGTCCGTATGTCAGTTGCGATTGCATGCTCTCTATCTTGTTCTATCATTTATCTCTGTATCTTGGGGGCAGATCTGAAGGGGCTTTTTATAAGCCTTATCCGGATTTCGGACGACTTACCACTTTCAGATTGCTTCCAGTAACCGGAATTTTTTACCTCTTGACCGACATTCTTTGCTGATACCACACCTATCAATGAACTTTCAATATTCAATGCAAACACTTCGAACTAGAATGAAATATCCTAAATAATATATTATTGTTTTGTTTTTAAATCATAATCACTATACCAAAAAAACGTATCCGAATTATATGTAATAGATATTTCCTGGAATAGCCTAGTGCCTTTAGTTAGGTTACCTTTTAAGACATAAGTTTAAATGGAACTCAGATCTCCTATTGTTTCGATAGTAATATTTCAAAACTTGATGCGTCCGAAACTTGAAAAAAATTGATTTTGTACTTGCAGTCTTGCATCATACATTAATGATCACAGGGAATCAATTTGTAATTCGAAAGGAGCAAACGGGGGTGCACTTTGGTCACATCCAGATCTTCCTCCACCCGAGGAACACGACATTTGATATTTCTAACCTATACGTTCTATTATCAATTGTTAATATGATCAAAAGAAAAAAAATCACTGCGGTAAGAATCTTAATTTTTTTCTTTTACTTTAAGCACTTCTCCACGAAAACGTTACTTTTTTATCTATAACTCCAAAACTATTTGTACGATCCAAAACTTTTTTTTCAACTGAAAGGTGGTTAAATTTAATATCTGAAATTTTGTTCCAATCCGCAAAATAACCAGGCCAGTACGCTACAAAACGCGCACTGTTTTTAAATCCAGTTTTTTTTTTTTTCATTTTAACTCCGAAACTATTGTAGTCCAGTAAAATAAGGGTTTGGCGAAGAAAAAACTGCGGAACCTTTATTCTCAACGGATGTTAACATTTTTTGGGGTGCTGAATCCGAATCTGAAGTTTGCTACCACGGCAACTATCGGCTTCATATTCGAAATCGCAAAAAACCGCCAAAAAAAAAACCCGTTATTTTTATTCTTTTATCTATAACACGATAACAAAGCTTTTGTCGAAGAAAGTCTTCAAATATTAACTATAGCTGGAACTAGTAACTACATAATGTAAAAAAGAAATCCGAAATCGGACCATTTTTCGCGAAGTTACGTTATTGGGAAAAAATGGAGAAATTGGCCAACTGGCCGTCAGTCCCACAGCTCCACAAAAACACGTTTGTCTTACTCTTTTGGCTGTAACTCTGAAACTTTTTGTCCGATACAACATTACTTTTTTTCATCTTAATGCTGATTAAATTTACTATAATAATCTATAAATGAAGTTTTAATCAAACCCCGTAAATGGTACATGCCAGTCCGCTAATAAAAACGTACTGTTGTAAAATCCATGTGTTTTTTAGCACATTTGTAGCTCTAACTCCTCAAATATTTGTTCGATCCCGACTTTCTTTTTTCTATCTCAAAGCTGAATTAATTCGCTATCAGATGCTATATATTTAAATTATATTATAAACCACCCAAGCTAGCACGCTAAATGTGTATGTTTAGGCAAAATATGTAACTAATGACATGTTTCATTTCATATATAGGATCTAATTGTAAATTTGACCACCTTTCAGATTGAAAAAAAACATTTTGAATCGGACAAATACTTTCGAAGTTATAATATCCTATATAATATAATATCCCAGACGCCTAAAAACCAGTACTGTTGTTAAATCCATGGTTTTCGGCACATTTTTTAACTCCAAAACCATTTGTCCGATCCAAAATTTAAATTTTTATCTAAAAGCTGATTAAATTTACTATTAGATCATATATATGTAACTTATAATTAACACCGTGAAATACCCACACCAGTCTGCTGAACATGTCATAATTCACATATTTTGCCCAAACATACACATTTAGCGTGCTAGCTTGGGTGGTTTACAGGATTTAATATAATTTAAATATATAGCATCTGACAGCGAATTAATTCAGCTTTGAGATGAAAAAAAAAGTAATGTTGTATCGGACAGAAAGTTTCAGAGTTATAGCCAAAAGAGTACGACAAACGTGTTTTCGTGGAGCTGTGGGACTGACGGCAAGTTGGCCAATTTCTCCATTTTTTCCCAATAACGTAACTTCGCGAAAAATGGTCCGATTTCGGATTTCTTTTTTTCATTATGTAGGTATTAGTTCCAGCTACAATTAATATTTGAAGACTTTCTTCGAAAAAAGCTTCGAATGGTTGCCGTGGAAGCAATCTTCAGATTCGGATTCAGCACCCCAAAAAACATAAAGATCCGTTGAGAATAAAAGTTCCGCAGTTTTTTCTTGAAAACGGCCTTTTGGAGCCTTATTTTACTGGACTATTGGTCCGATCCGAAATTTCTTTTTAAATTCTTCCTCTCAATAAAATATTAGTAATTGGCCGATTGTGACGGTTTGATTTCATCAGTACTTTAGCACAAAATGCCTACAGCATAATCATATTACAAAAACGTTTATTGTAGCTGGATTAGTACTAGGCCTCCATAATTCAGTTTCAAATAAATCATACAGAACCAAAATTGAAAAGCTTTAGAAGGCAAGGTTTTTTGCAAGATGGAAATTTGTTTTTACATAGGAAATTATAGAGCAGGTATTATGTTTTAAATGCTTCACAGTTATTTTATGGTGAATATTGTTTTAATCGTTTACGTCCTCGTCACATTTGGCACAGTAAAAACTATGAATAATATTGATGGCGGAAAAATTGCACTAGGAGGTTAAAGACACCTGGGCCGGCCACTTCAGTCGATAATGCTCTGTTATTTAGATGTAAATATTGACATTTCGCTTTAGCTGTTGGCAACGCTGGAGATACGACGTAGCTCTATTTCTGTCACTGCGTATGGTTTGTTACTTCTGTTGTTTCCAAACTGCTATTGCCGATATTGTTTCCAGTCTTTATTGGGGTTCGTTTCAGCTGTTAACTTCACCTATCGAGGGTGAGCCATAAACCGAAAAGTTGTTTCTCAATATCGTTTGTATAATTTTGCATTTATTGGCATGTTTATCCTCTTTCTTAAAAAGCCATAACCTCCCAAGTTTGCAGTTTTAGAATGCAAATTGTCGTAAGCTGATTTCGTTGTTTCGAAAACATATCTGTTTCAACTATTTTTATTGATATTTTCAACAGAGCAACAGCTTTGTTTATAATTTACGGTGAGTTGTAAGAGTCCATAGAATGTAGAATGTTGTTTAAAACCTAATTACTGAACACAATGTCCACATCCTTCCTTCCTTTTGTAGCACTACAACCAATGAAGGTCAGGACTTTGCTAAGTTTATCCAACGGTTATGAAAGATTTGTACGAAATCACACTCACCCACCCGAATGCTTTCATGGTCTGTCCGAAGAAAAACGTTTTCCTTGATACATTTATTTTCCTTTTTGTTTAATTAAGTGCATAATTCCTCTTAAACAAGTTCATCATATTCAAAAATATATGACAAAGGTTTATTTATATAAAAAAAATTTACGCGTCCGGAAAAAATTATTTTATATATCACTAATCAGTTTTGGTTAAATTGCATTTTAAGTACAGTACAATATCGATAATCCGAAATATTACTAGATTACAGGGTGTAGAAAAAAATTTAAAAAAAATATTGCACTTTTACTGTTTAATAATGCAATGACAGTAACGAATATTTAAAAGTGGTATATAAGCTCTGTTTTTTTTGTTGTTTGTTTGTTGCATGTTTCACATCTATACTCTACCACTGGTCTTACAATGGTTTTGTAAATAAGATTTTTCATTTCAAAAGATACTTAATACCTAAGAAAGGAAAACGAGTTTTCGAGAACAGATTTTGGAGGAGAAGAAAGAATGAAGAGATCATAAACCTGTTTGGAGAACCCGACATCGTGGCGATGATAAAAAGAGCACGTATAAAGTGGATAGGTCATGCGGAAACTATAGGATGCCAAAGAAGATGCTTTACGGGAAACCGGATGGCAGAAGGAGAGGACGTCCCCAAATCAGATGGATGGATGATGTGGAGGAAGATCTGAGGCGGTCGGGGGTTCACGAGAGATCACAGGATCGAAGAGCTTGGTTGGCTGTTGTGAAGGAGGTCCGGGTCCCTGTAGGACCGTAGTGACGATATAATAAATTCGTGTGTTGAACGTACTAATTAAACTTGTGGTACATATTTTTAAGGTTTAACATGTTTTTTTTTAAAGATATTTCATGAACATTTAAATTTATAAACTAACTCATTATCACATAAACGCCTACGTGAAAATATATAAATCTACATTCATACGATAATTAATTGAATTTTTTTTTAAGACATGAATTTTTGTTTGATTTGTAACTCTAAATGAGAGTTCTTTAGCTTTCTCCTTTAATTTTTTTTAAAGCCATTATATGACTAACTTCACAATTATTACATGTCCCAAAGATAACTTAATCCAACAATGTAATTGGTTCTCTGAAAGGGGTATAAGCGCGAGTGTTGGATTATAGCAGATGTCGGACTGTTACCAAATTACCCAAATTGTACTCAAGCTCTAAACTGAAACATAAGATGATAGTTCATACCAGACTTAATAGACAAGAAACTGCTCATCGTTTCCTACCACTCCAATATTTACTTGACAAGCGTTCAAAGCACCCACCTAATTAGAAAAGACTAATTTAATTTAAAGTAATTAGACCCATTTGGACCTACGGAGTTGAGCATTGCTCCACTAAACCTTTCAAGTCTTCTCGTATCCAATCCTTACAATCCGAAATCCTTAATGCTCCTTACTATGCCACAAATAAACCTATCCATAAAGATCTTAATGTTCATATGTTGCTGGTTTGATCCAATACAGATACCTTTCATTTCTTAGTAAACTCCATTCGAATTCGAATTCCCAACTTGCTTCACACTCCATTCCCGATAATCCTCCGAGGCGTCTGAATAGAAGATGGCTGATAGACCTTCAAGTGTAGAACATTTATTGAAGTGCTACTAGTAGCAATAGAAATAGAAATAGAAAAATTATTTTATTTTATGAAAGAAATGAAATTAGTTACATCTGGTCAGAGATATGTTGAATAAATAAAATGAAAAAAAAAAATGGTAACTGGTTCTTTACATATTATTTATTGACAAGTCATTGTAACGATTTCCTGAAATTTGCTTATTGTATATATTTATACAGTTGTAAATATCAATAAGTTGTTTTAAAAAAAGAGGTAATAGTAAAGTAACCAGACTTAAAATTTAGCTTCTGCTTTTTTTGGTTTATTTTAATTTGTTGTATAGTCGGTCATAGAATTTCACGATTATTTTTTATTTCTAAATTATAACTACGAAATAATATGGTATATATTACATTTGGTGAAGCTTATAGACATTTAACAAATTGTTTCATTTAAACGGATGCAGAACATAGTAAATGTTTAGAATCAAAAATAATGAACACACACAACTCAAGAAGGTAAGAACCAGTTACTGCTGAAGCTTGTACTGAACTTCATGACATAATCCAGTCCTGTAAGCAATTACCGAATCACTTGTGTGGAGGTCCGATCATTTTTCACAAAAATCAGTGAAGAATGATGGTGGCTCTGTGTGATTTCACCTTTCCAGCGGGGCCACCATAAATCATAAAGCCCCTTATTGAGATTATTTACGGTTAGTATATTTCCTAATATAAAGGGTCTAACTGCGCATGCCTACTGTCAACTAGAGAAATCTTTATTGCCCTAATAGCGAGGCCATAACGACGTTTGGATTTGCAAGAAAACAGCAATGCTGAACAGCTCAGTATTTATCTTTATTATATATTTTAATTAAACTTAAGTAAAATTTCAAATCCATTTTATATGAAAAGGTATTTTTCTATTTTATTATAGGAAGATACTCTCCTTTTTATCTAATAGCATATTGTGATAGTTTTACACACCTTTGCCTATAGTCCTGTCTTAGTTGAATTTTACCGGGCTTAAAGTTTATGTATTATATTTATTATTAAAGGTTATTTCTGATATTTTCAAGATACCTAGCCAGTAGTAAATATCATAAAAATGTTTTTAAAGTAAATTCTAAAAAAAAAAAATATCAATATTTTATTAACACTTTTCAAAGCCAAAAATTTAAATTTCATATTCAGCCGCTACAAAAAGTTAATAACAATAATCACCGTATTTTTTTCACTCCATGTTTTCCTCTTTTTTTTTGAATGGAACAAATTCTTTCTATCCTGTCATAAAGAGAGGACCTAATTGCTTTAAAATAATCAATGCTATGCTTGTATATTTGAAGGCCTCAGTCTGCAAGCCATCGCTTTCTGGAGCCTTATAGTTCTTTTTTCTTCTGAGGTCATCTTCAAACTCTTTGATCTTTGAGTGCTTGTGATTGTTCTTCAACTGCGATCGAATACTCTTCAGGAGTATCATAAAATGCCGAATCAACGAACCAAATAATTTATACATAATATTTATATTAAAAAAAAAAACCTCGGAGGTTTAGAACACTATGCCACATTTCCGTAATTTTACAAGAGAGCAGTTTGAATCGGTTTTATTTTTAAAAGAGTTCATTTCTTCAACTGTTTATTTATTTTTTGTGTAACCCACCTTATAATTAATTGGTCTAGGACATAGTATTCTATACCTCTTAGATAAAGTAAAAAACGGTGAATAAGAACACGTTATAATGTATTTTTGGTAAAAAATGGAAAGAGTATTCCACATATCCGAGGCATATATAAACTATAAATTAGTTCTACAAGTGGTTTATGAAAAAACTCATTGTTTCCTTATTAATCTACCAACTTCAATTTTAAGATTAACTTTAAATATCATTCTTCTGAGTTCATTTAAGAATGAATGTTATACTTCGCAAGAAAAAAAACTTTTTTTATTACCTGCGAATATTCAAAAATTTTCATATTCACAGGTTACCAAAACTCGTGAAAGTAGAAATGATATAAGAAGACGATGATCAGGGATGCAGTCAAAAAGAAAAAACATGTCCAAGTAAAAAAACAATAATTGTGTGCCAACGTTTCAGCATGCATTACAGGTCTTCTTCAGGACCACTCGAGAGTCTGGAGGACTCGTTTGTTTTCTCTCCTATGTGGTTCAGTGGCCCTGAAGAAGCGGGTCGGAACGTTGGCACACGGTCATAGTTATTTAACTTGGACGTGTTTTTTCTTTTTAAATGCATCCCTGATCATATTCTTCTTATATCATACTTAACAGTCAACTATTCTCTTCTGATTTAGGAAAATAGATATGATTGTAATATATTATAATACAGAATTGATCATATAAAAAAGAAATTCACCATTTCATTAAAAACACTCTTACCAATTCATATCATAACATTCCTTAAAAAAATTAGAATAAAGATCGTTTCCCTATATAACCAAGTAAACACAAAACTATTCCACGATATGGTTAAACGTTTGATGATCCAGCGTAATATTGTTAGTAAACATTTGATTACATAATATAGTACACATTGTTGATTTCCTTGCATTAAAAGCTAACGGTAATGTAATAATTGAGAAATAAAGTGCAGTGAAATGGAAGTATTTCACGAAATAGTGCTCAGTTCATTAACCATGTCATGATGTACCTCTACCAAATTAGTTATTTTACAATATGGTGAAAAAGCAACAAAATCAACGATAGATAAAAATGATAAACTAAGTAATTCATATTTGACTACACCGTGGAAAACGACTTTTCACAAAAACGTAAACTAATTTATGATATGATCATCTCTGCCATCTGGCCACCGCAAACAACAAAATAAACTTTTTCAAGAACCTTTTGAACGTTTGAAACTGATTCTATTCGTTAATATGCACCAATTTCCATAAGAATAAATTATTCTGCTTTCAGAGTTTTAATAGATAGTTCTATAAAATAAATGCATTAAACTCTTTAAAAAAATATGCATATTTTTATGCATTCATCAATATTTTTCAAAGTAAAGATTAATATTATAGTCATATCTCAAAAGTATTGAAATATTTATAGATTATTAACGAAACGAAAATTAAAATCCACTTTAATGCAGCAGCAATTTTCGAAGGACGGCGTATTAAGACTGAACTTAATAGGACGAAGTATAAAAAAAATGACCTAATTTACTCATTTCTTCAACAACCAGAAACTTCTTTGGGAGCATAATTTCCATTTTTTAATAATTATTTTTTTGTCGACATAATTGCCTTTTAATATACTTACTCATTACAGACAAAATTAAATAACTCTTTGGCTCATTTTTCATACACTATGAAGCCATTGGTTCCTGAATAATTTCTAATGGGTCAGCTTGCTAAAATGGTATCATCAGAAACAAGTTTTTTGAGGGCGGGGCCTGACTGTAGCAATAAGAATTCATCCTGTTTCGTTTAATCCCACTTTATGTAATCCATTTGAACGGACTGCATTTACATCATATTGCTTATCTAGAAAAGTATTTATCACTTTTTAAAAGAACTAGCTCTTGTTTAGCCAAGTGTGTAAACTTAAAACAGCCACATTTTTATGTTACTGTCTTAAATATAATTAGGAATGATGAATTAACTGCCACTTCTACTAGGATTATTTTATTAGAATACTAGTTTCGAATGCTAAACATTCATCTTCCTTACCTATGGTGTCCCTTCTTTCACTCATTCCAGCAGACCTTCTTATGGACAAATTAGAAAGAAAAATCATTCACTCAGATAATTCAAAATTGGCTCAACACATCAAATCGGTATTTTGATAACATAATATCCCTATGATCTGTGACGAACAGGCGAATCAATAGTTTGTAAACGAAATTCACCCATCTAATTAATAAACATTAGAATTAGAGAACAACAAAACTTTAAATTTGTTAGACATAGAAATCTCTATAAAAAATGAACAGCATGAATTTGGTATATACAGGAAACCCACACACACAGATGTAGTTATACCCACTAAAGCCAGAATACCACTAGCACATAAACTCACAGCCTTTAATAGTATGATTTATCGCCTTTTAAACATACCATTTAATGAACAAAATTATAATAAAGAAATCCAAACCATATACACTATAGTTAGCAATAACGCATACAGTAAAATCGCGATCGACAATATTTTAAAAAAATTTGAATAATATATACATAACATCCTCAGAAGATAAAGCTACCCTGAAGAAATATATTTTGAGACCATATTACAGCCAAATATCCACCAAAGTCTAAAAGGAATTTAAAAATGATAAACCATTGTCATCATATTTTCCTTAACCTTAAGACGAAATAGACCCTTTCCAAAAAAGCGGTGTATACAAACTAAAATGTAATGTTTGTGAAGCTAAATACACGGGATAAACTGGACGATAGGTAAATCAAAGAGTAAAAGAACATTTGAGAGCATACAATAATGAGACCCAACATCACAATTTCGCTATTCATCAAAATGAAAATAAGCATAAATTTAATTAGGGAGTAAAAATAATACATCAAGTAGAAAATAGCCTAAAATTAAATATTTATGAATCATTACAAATAATAAAATTAAAAACGAAACAGATTATTGTTCGAATGACCAGATAAACATTTAAAATAGTCCCATTTTAAATTTGTTTTCAATAAGAACAAAAAAATCCAATAAGTCATGAGAGAAATCCCATAGTAAACCTCAAAAATTTAACCTACCTGCCCCCTCCCTTTTTCCAGGATGGATATCTTTATTTCAGATATCTGTTAGATCTCCTCAGGTGAGTACCAATTTTTCTTTCTTGTCTTACATTTTGAATAACTTTAGTATATATAATCCAAGGAACATAGTGCTGATTACATACAAAATTTTGTATGTTTTAGAACTGAAGATGAATGTTTAGCATTCAAAACTAGCATTCCAATAAAATAATCCCAATAGAAGTGGTAATTAATTCATCAATCCTAATTGTTTTGATCCTTCTTTACCATCATGCTTACCTCATGGGATGTCTTAAATATTTTCAATTATTTTAAAGTTCATACCAAAGGTGTCTAGATGAACAAAGCTAGAAAGTATATGAGATTTCAGAATGAAACTTACTCTGGAATATTGGCACAGGCATAGAAAGTATAAGACTAGATGGAAGATCCTCCTGAGCTTTTATATCCACGGATTTTCTGAAATATTTGCTTATTTAGTCTTTCCGGGACCATTCTTATCATATGTCCATAGAATTTCAGTCTTCTGACCCGGATTTCCGTTTCTATGTCCTTTGTATCTTTATAGATTTCCCGGTTGGGTCTAAGCCTGTATCCTTCTTGAGTCTTTTTGGGGCCATAGATCCTTCTCAGAATTCTCCGTTCAATCCTTAGTAGTTCTTCCAGACTAGGAATGCAAGTGGTTTCTGTCCCGTATAAAATCACAGGTTTAACGACAGTGTTGTAGTGTCTTATTTTTGCTTTTGTGGACAGGGTTTTTTTGTTGTAAACGTTAGTGGTTGCAAAAGATAGTTTCTGTAGTTTAGTTATTCTTTCCTTTATACTTTCTTTTTCCGAACCGTTGCTACATATAGTCTCACCTAGGTACTTAAATTTGTTTGTTACTTTTATTGTTCCGTATTTGGTTTCCACTGATTTTTTTTTTTTAAGTCTGGGTCGGTAGTCATTAGTTCTGTTTTTTCTTAAGAGATATGTAGACCTGTTTTTTCCGAAATTTCTGTCAGGATGTTTATTTGTTCGATCGCTTCTTCTTCCGTTTCCACTAAAAGGGCAAGATCGTTTGCGTAGGCAAGGCATCTTACTTTGACATGGTTGTTCTTGGTCCCTATAATCACACCCGTATTATTAACTTTCCATAGTTCTTTCATTATTTTATCCAATACAACGTTGAACAATGTTGGGGAGAGGCCGTCTCCTTGTCTAAGTCCCGTTTTTATTTGGAAAGGTTTGCTGCTGATCCCTCTAAATCTTACCTTGGATTCGGTGTCCGTTAGTGTAAGTTCTATTTGTTTTCGAGTCTTTTGATCTACTCCGTATTTATTTAGTATTTCCAGTAACGATTTTCTATCCAATGAGTCGTAAGCTTTCTTAAAGTCAACAAACGAGATGTAGAGGTTTTTTTTTGGTTTTGTCTTGTAGTATTTTATCAGAAATTTTATGCTTAGGATTTGTTCTTGGCACGATCTTCCCTTTCTGAAGCCTCCTTGATATTCTTCGATTTTAGGTTTATTTGAGGGTTCAATCTGTTGGAGAAAATTTTGTAGCTAACGGGTAGTAGGGAAATTCCTCTATAGTTATTAGGGTCTGTTTTTGTTCCCTTCTTATGCAATGGATGTATTAGGGCACTTTTCCATTCCCTGGGAATTTTCTCTTCTATCCAGATGTCCATTATTAGCTCTGTGATTTTCTTCCTGGATTCATCACTTGTCAATTTCCACATTTCCGCCAGTACCCTGTCCTCTCCTGATGCTTTGTTATTTTTTAGTGTTGCAATTATATCCTCTATTTCTTCACCGTCAGGTGGGTCCGATTCTACCTCTAAAGGGGTGTTGTCATGTGTAATTATTCTTTCTTTGGGTTCATCGCAGTTCAAATAGTCTGCCAGTATGTTACAATGTTCTTCATTTGTTTGAGCCAGTGTCCCGTACTTTCTTTTTAGTACTAGTCCTGGAGATGTGTAACCTTTGACTTTTTGTTTAAAAGCTTTATAAAATAGCCTAGTGTCGTTTTTTCTAAACCTTTTCTTTATTTCCTCTAGGTGCCTGTTGAGGATTTCTCTTTTTTTCCTTCTTAGTATTTGGTGTGTTATTTTCCTCTCGATAATATACTTTTGATAGTTTTCGATAGTTTTGTTTTGGTTCCAGTTTTTCCATCCGTCCAATCTTTGCTGTAATGCATCTCCGCAATCCATGTCCCACCATTCCTTTTTCTTATATATTCCCTGTGGTGCTATTTCTTCCGCAAGATCCGTCATGTTCTTTGTAGCTTCTTCCCAATTTTGTGGGGGTTTTAATCTTTCTCGGTATTCTTGTGTTTTTTCTCTTACTAGGATTTCTCTGTCTATTTTCTTTGTTTTAGGTTTTTCTGTGTGCTGGATCTATGTACTCTATTTATACATTATTGAAAATATTCTATATTTTTTAACTACAACTAACAAAATTATTTGTTATTAGCAATCATAATAGAAACCTAAATTAAAAATAATAACCTATTCAAAATAGGTATTCTAGTACACCTAGTAGGCTTTTCTTCAGTATCACGTATGTTGATTGTTATAATGATAGACACGTTCCGAATCCAATGACACGTTTGAAAAGGGGAGTGCTGGGATCTCTTCAAATTATTTTGTCCTCCCTTTCCCACAAGTCAGGGGGGTGGGGTAAAAAGGTTTAGTTAAGACTTCCCAAAACTGAGTGTGCTTATATATTGAATATCGTACGACTGTATATTAGTTTAAATTCTTTACATTAATTTATTTTTATTACCGACCATTTTAACATTTACTATAAAAGTGTTCAAAGTTCCTAATAAATTAAAAAAGACTCCCATAGATGACAGTTATCGTTTTTATTTGGACGAATGGAGTTGAGCTTTAGTGTTCTACTAAACCTACAGATTTTTCCAATCGAATCGACTAGTCTTCCAACTTGCTTCAAACTTAATTCTCGATAATCGTCCGATGAGTCTGAAAAGAAGATCGCTTCGGCACCTTCTAATATAAATGTCTTACTAAAGCGTTACCAGTGGATGATTCACAAGAATTGACATAGTATTGCTTATGGTTCCAATAAACTATCTTGTATGAGGCTTTCTATGTAAGAAAATATTTTATTTTCGAGTCGACTAAATAATATGTTTAAATAAATTAAGATTAACTAGATAGGGTCCCATTAATAAGAAATAGAAATATGATTTATGATATAATCGTTATTATTTAATGTTCTAATTTTCCTAGTAAAAAACAATTACACAAGATTAAACTTTGAAAAGTAATTAGGATATGCAAATGCTGGTCTACTACATGGTAAAACAAGAACTGAGAGACATGGAGGTAAACAGATAAATCTTAGGAGAGGCAAATGTAATGTAGATTAATGACAGTACAACTTAATCCGATCTTTAGAAGCTGCCGGGATTCCACTCAAACATTTTTTTTTCTCAATGAAGAAGGTGGAAATGAGAGATGGTATCATTGTGCCCCTATTCAAAGAATGCATTTATTATATCCACAGCCAGGTGGTCTTGGTCCTCTTTAGGAAGCGGTCGTCATCCGTCTTAATGGCGCTCGTCGGCCAATCAAATTATATTCTTTATCGCTGCCTCTGTAATCTATAAAGGTCACCGTCATTTGCTATCATTTTCTTTAGGCATCCGCCATGTAACGTGCGTCAATCATAGTGGCAGTTTTGCTATTACAGGAAAATTATTGTGGGGATCCCCGCTAGCTCCATAGTAATCAGCTTATTTTCTAATTTCGTTTACTTCAATTTTTTTTTGACAATGAGCTGTTATTTACTTATTTTTCTTGTCATTATTTTCATTATAAGGAAGTCATTAAACCTGTTATAAAGTTGGATACTAATCCCATAGACTGGGCATCACCGATTTATGGTTTATCTAAAAAAACTTAAATGTATAAACCACGAACATTTCAATCGCAATCATCTTGACTAATTACACGACCTCCATGTAAGTAAAAGAACACTGCATACAGGCCTGCACATACCTACTGTACTGGATCAAATCAATACAAAATATAGATTATTCCATGATAAATTTTATGACCATCTTAACTGATTCATACAAAACATATTTATAATAAATATCCCTTTTAGTAAAAAATAAACATAAAATAATATCAGGAGGAAATACCGAACGGTACCGGTCTCCCTCATGTCAACATTCGCTGATAATCTTCAGTCTGAAGACAGGTACGAATAAATACAAAATGTCCACAGAACATACTATTCGTTGATCGAATTAGGAATAACATGTAAAATAATGATTAGTTAGTTTTAATCACAATACTAATATTTTTAAAAATCATTTTATATATATATATATATATATATATATATATATATATATATATATATATATATATATATATAGAGAGAGAGAGAGAGAGAGAGAGAGAGAGAGAGGTAGATGCATGTAAACCCAGCATGGCATTATAATGTCTAAGGCATAACCATATAAATATACATATAATAATACGATGTTTTACTTTTTTTTTTTTTTTTTTTTTTTTTACCATATTTTTGCTAAGTAAAGAATAGTTTTATAATATACCAGCATTCCCGCTAGGCTTAACCCGCTCTCTTAAGTAAATAATTTAGATTTAACTGATATTTCAAGTTTTATTTGTTTATCGATAAAAATCATGTCTTGAATTATGCGATTCAGCATATTTTCTTCAATGGTTTTTTCACGCCTAGCGGTATTTTAACCTGGTTAAAAAAATTCTAGGGCCCATTAGTCGGAAGAGCAAAATACGTCTATTTTTTTTTTTCAATTCCAAAATCTTTAACAAAAAGATCCGTGTAACCCTACAATATTTACCAATTGTATTTTTGGTGTGACATAATGAAATATCCACCCACTCTAGAAACAAATATATGAAATATTTAATACCTTGTTAACTAATTGAAATTTATATGTTAGTTAAACAAATAAAGCAGTCAGTTAAAAAAAGATTGCTTAATTGTTTTTGAATCTCCATAATTATACGTGACGGTTAAAAACTTAAAATTGCCTTTATATATATATAAAAATATATATATATATATATATATTATACTATCTCTCCCATGACCTCTATTCCTGAATCTCATAACAGGTGTTTGGTCCAGTACTTGATAATTACATGGTTTTTACCGACTAAAGGTATCGTGCTTAATACTTTCAGGATCAAATGAGGAGTAGTCATTCCAAACTGAACATGTCCAGTTTAGAAAATTTGCAAAACATCTACATCAGTCCTTTACAATTGAATTAAATAAAGGAAATAGTAACAATGTCTGACCGTGCCGTGTCTGATACGCTACGTGTCGGATAATATAAAACAAGACTAAGACATTTCTCGAAAAGAATATTTTCGGACCGTGTCTGACCGTGTCTCTACGGGTCTTTTACGTAGTGTAAAAGTATATAATCAAATATACTTGTAACAGAGTTATTTTATGTAATTTTATACATCGGTAGTTAAATTTAAAAAGAATAATCTTAGCACAATAGTGGTTTAAAAAAGCAATGTTAAAACTATCAACTATTTGTCTTTTAAATTAATTTTTAATTAGATGTATTATAAATTATGATGATTTTTTGCAAGATGAATAATTAAAACTGCCTTAAAAATAAAGAAATGAAAATTATAAAAAGATATAGTTGCTTAAATGTTTCATTTATCTATCTATGGGCTCCTACGTCACAAATGTAATTATTGATAATACCAATTATTTTTGTGATAATATTAAGAAACTGCAGACAACTTAAATCTTTTTGTTTGAAAAAAATCATTGGTATCAATGATATTTAAAGTATTAAAAAGAAAGCCAGCGATATTTGTACCAGTGATTCACAGAGAGATATATGCTTTATTGATATAAAAAACATACTGCTGCTCAACTTTATTGGGCTGCTACACACACAACCTACCTATCTATCTAACTAAAGATAACACAGTGAATCATAATATTTATAATTCTAGAATATAATACTTAATGCTGAATACTAGACAAACGTATAACGAAAATTTTTTTCTTTACTTTTTTTCCCCTCTTTTCCTATTTATTTCATTTCATTCTTTCCCCTCCAGTATTTACATTTCCCTCGCTTTTTTTTGTTTTTTTTTTTTTCTTCTATCTTCCTTTTTTTCTACAATAAAAATATATTAAATATCGAATTTTTTTTTTAGTTGGCATAACTGTGTATTTTGTTACTGGAAATTATATAGGCATTCTTATTTTATTTATACGTATACAAAAAAAATGAAAATAAGCAGACACGTTATGTTCTTTTCGAATAATATCTTGTATAATATAAATCAATCTTTGACGTAGTTTCACAGTAATCCAATACAACCAAAAAACCGGATGAAATTAGGAGCACTTAACAGGTGGCACCACTTAAAACATACCTTTCCTGTTTCCTATCAGTTTTAGTGGAAATAAAACCTGGCAATTGAAAGAAAGTGGGTTTTAAACAAAACAAGTCCTGAATGCCGGAAACGAAGCTAGCCCGCCATTACGAGTGGATAATTAGTTTCGATCAACGAAATAGTGGAGAGATCCATTTGATACGGATACACTTTGCGTCGTTCTGAAAATCACTCACCAACAGATTAGAAGAAACACAAGATAACTGAGTAATCTGACACTAAACTCCTTCTTTTAGTTGTTTTAAATGTATTTTTAACACTGGAAAAAATTATTAGTATGGTAGAAGTGAAGTTTCCTAGGGAAAAAACTGAAACTAAAACTTTCAGTGGCATTCCACTATTTCCGTTTTTATACTTTCCCTTCAAAAATATTCAGTGCGATTCATGCACTACTTATAATTAACAAACTATTTTATTTATTAAAAATATCGGATAAGTAAGGTTTTTGTGCCTAAAATTATACAATTTGACGATAGCAAGCAAATAATGCCCTATTGCCATGTGGCAAACGTAGGTCTCTATGGTGCACTGGTTAGAAGGGAGTAACTTACCCAAAAATCACCTGTTAATTTTGTTTGCCATATGACAATCCTAGAGTTAATAAAAATTGTATACATTAAAATTCACTACAAATGAATGAGAAATCTTCAATCAATTTTTTTAAATAAAAGAAAAAAAAATAGTGTTTTGAGCAGTATTGTGTTTGCAGGGTTTTTTGGAAGTACAAATTATAAAATATGGCTTACACTCATTGCCTGCTGATTTAACATAATAAAATTGGTGATAATTTACACACAACAGAAAAAAATAAAATAAAATATGATTTTGTCTCATAATTTTGTTTAATTCGTAAATCTTTTTATTTATGGTAAGAAATGGTTCATTTATACGTTATTTATACAAAATCTGCTACAAATGAATAATTTTTATAATTTATTAACAAAAGAATATTAAATAAAGAAAAAATAAGAAATTAACACATTTTTAAAACATTATTCTTCATTTTTACCAAGTTTTCTGACAAGGAATGTTGTTTACTGATTAGTTGGTGTATCATCTCGTTTTCGTTTATTATATTCGAACCTATTCACAGAACTCGATTTTATTCAATTATAGTCGACATTATTTAAAACAAAATAGACAGCATATTTAACTTTCAAATTTAGTATTTAAGCTTATGTTAAATTTAGCTGGCAAAGCTTTTTTGATTGATTTTTCTTTACATCGTTTCCGTTATATCATTGCCGTTACATGCTCTGCGATTCACTTTAAAGCAATAGTTGTATCATTATATATTATTATATAGAGAGAGTTAAATATATGCTTTATTGAGACAATAAACAATAAACATAGTGCTGCCCAACTTTATTGGGTTGCTATAAACACAGCATACTCATTTATCCAATTAAAGACAACAATATAATTTAAAATTTAGTTATAGTTCTTTAATATAATACCTAATACTCAAGCAACATAATACTAACTAGTTCCCGAAGGCCAATCGGTATCCTAAAAAACTAATACAATTTGACTATGGTTGCGTGAAAGACGGGTTCTTGAAGACACGCATATGAATTGCTTCAATTTAAAACTTTTTTTTTCTTTTCCCCTCCTTCCGCAGAAAATACTTCCTAGGCACCTAATACCTTTTTAGTTGCTATCCTTTTTCTGCCCAACGTTCCTTCCTTGTCCGATCCTCTACTTTTTCCTCCCCCAAGTATCCGCAATGCTTCTTCCCTTGGAACATTCAAAACACTACTCTTCTTCATTTTTTCAATTATAAGGATGTTCATTTTTAAAATTTATTTTTCTATTATCTTTTTCTCTCTTTTTTCCGCCCTTCTTTTCCTATTTCACTTCATTCTTTCATTTTATGTTATTTCCCCCCTAATATTCACATATCTACCACACATTCATATACATATATGCACATAAAATCAGGAATCAGATAAATTGCTACATATTTAATAACTATAAATTGCAATGGGCTATCCTATGCACCATGTATGTGGTGGTGAATAATTCCCAGGGAGTCCAGTATTATATTTTCGGCCATTATTGCTATATTCCTCACCTCCACGCCAAGGTCCTCCAAAAAGCTGCTTGTTTTTTTCCGGGAGACTCCGCGAGACCCAAACCATAATCCTTTCACGGAGAAATTTCCATTTCCGACGGTCTCGCGGAATTTCTCTTTCAGTAAAGGGATACATTTTTCATAAATATCCATTTTCTCCCTTTCTACTTCACGTAGAATCACGTGATCGAGGTTATTATGTTCATACCTTACAGTAGGATCCACTATCAGCGCTGTCCGTCCGTTCTTCGTCCGTCGTGGATCATCTGGTATCGATGCAGTATACCTCGTCAAAGCAGGTAAAGCCTTTATTCTTGAGGAGCCTTATCAATTCATTCTTGACCATGTGGTGACGGCGTGTGATCAGGAGTGAGTTGTTGGGACATTTTCCCAGCACATGGGCTGGTGTTTCGGACTCTTTGCCACACTTGCGACAAAGGGACCCAACCTCTCCTATCTGTCCGCTGGCACCTGGGACTCCACGCAGGGGTGCATAATTGTTGTTGAGTTTTAGGGAGTTGGTCCATTCAGACCCCGAAAGTATTAGTTTTTCACAAATATATCTGTTTATTATCTTCGCTTCAATAATTAAATGCTTTAGGTACTAAGATATCTAAAATTTAAACTGTAGGAGGTTTTGAAGTTTGCATCAGCCTTTGTTGGAGTTGGCCAATCAGCTCTTGTATTAACCAAACGTGCTCTCAGATTATATGAATCGATATTATCTTCTTTTATCGGAGCAAGTGATGAGTAGTAAAGGAAAAAGAGTCCCTCATCATAGCACTCTTTTTCATTTTTTACATAAGGTAGTCAGGAATAAACAATTTTTTTTTTTTTCTTCAGCTTGAGTTTGTTCGTCACCCCTCCAGTTAAATCATATTTTCAATGAACAAATTTGCTCTTCCAAGTTAATCTCCCCTTCATCCATGAGTACTAAATGTTTATTGAATTCAAGCCATCTCCGTTTACTGGATTAGTGAATGATAGAACCATGCCAATACCACATTGAGTTGAGCAAATATTTCTGACAATATAATGAAAACGTCATCTGCTGTTTATCTAATCACTAGTGTAACACCGTCCAGATTTTGTTAGTAGCTACAATGAAGGCTAGAAAATTGGGTTGGGATGTCGGAATAATTTAAATATTTAAAACCGACAGCTTTCTAATCAGAAATTAATTTGAAAATATATTTTATATAGCATTTTCCGGTAGGACCTAGCGTTTAGAAGCCATATTGTTTTGAATGAAAATAAAAAACACGTTTGAAACCCCTATTTTCTCTCAACTTTATTTATTTAGAATAATCATTAATTTTTATTAAATTACTAGCATCTTTGTCACAGCTACGCCCGCTCTCATAATTAAAGAACTTGGATAATTTTAATTAACAATTGAAGTTGTATAAAAATCATGTATTGCAACATGCAAGTAATAAGCATTATTTCCTCAGTGAAGTTATCACGCATGTCTGTATTTTTTTCAATTTTTAAAATTGCACTGATTAGGTGGTTGAAGATTACGTAAAAGCATAATCAGACATCCATTTTTTTTAATTTTAAAGTATCAGGCTATCAAGAAACTTGCATAAAATGAACTGTATTATCAGTGCTTAAAATAAAAGGCCCATGGATCCTATTTTGATCCAAAATATCAAAAAGCAAAGGATCGATATTTTTTATTTTAAAAAATTATTATAAGTAATTTTATTGATTTCATCTGGTTGTATTTTAATTTCTAGCCATAAAAGTTTATGACAGTGTGGCAAACCTCGTTTTGTCACAGAACATTGTGCATTTAAATGTTTATTATTGTAAACTTCACTCTTGGAAACCTTCTTAAAACTATGAAAATAGTGTAGTTAAAGTTTGGTACATTAAAACAATTCAATAGTTTTAAATTTCACTGGGATCCTTACGTCACAGAACATAGCTTTTTTTATAGCAATTTAATTAAGTTAAGCCAATTTTGTTGTAAATTTTGAGCTCTATAAAACACCATAACTTTGTAACCTCTCTTAAATAGCGATCGCCAGCTATCGGTCAATTTTCGAACTTTACTGCGCGCCACATATTTATTCCTTTTTAAACAATTATTTAATTAGAAAATGTAAATTTTATTATCGTTAAACCTTCCTTGAACTATGAAGACTATGCAGTGAAAATTTGGTACTTATTGGTTTAGTAGTTTTCGCGGTTAGTGATCACAAACGAAAAATGGCTTGTCCTTTCATATAATAGTATAGATATAGATTAATTTAAGTGAAGTGATAATTCTAATTCTAATGTGTGAATTGATCAAATGAAGGAAAAAGTTAAGAAAGATTTTGAAATGTAATCAATAGTTGATTTGGGTGTAATACCAAGACTGACGGTTTTAATCCTGCACAAAAAGCAATGTGCATACAAGTAGATTATCAAAGAACACTAAATAGACTAGAAGCGGCAAACGCTAGTTGAGGGATGGCACCAGTTTTAAGAGGAGTCCCCCCTCTCCTCTTACCCCCTTGTGCTCAACAACAAGGGCTGCTTGTTCGTTCGGTCTTTGGTTTTAACCACAATAAAACCATTTTATGGTTAGTACGTTTCGTTGTTTCTATTACTGATTCACATTCAATATTTGTTGCTTCCTAAGTAATTAATTTTCGAGTTAATATTGTTGTATAAGTTTAAATATAATATGCCTTATTGTGTCGCGTTTGGTTAAAAAAAACGATAAACAAATAGTACCTCCAATAACATTTCACACGTAAGTTTATTATTCCTCTCATTATATAAAACAATCTTTTCTCAAATAACATTCTTTTTGAATTTAAAGAACATTAAAAATCTCATAAGCAATTACTTATTTTCCTGAAGAAAGAAAAATACGTGTTGAATTTAAATGCATCAACCCACATCTTTTTTGTGGTTGAATAAAATTTCAAAGCAAACACTAAGTACCTAAAAAAGTTTGCAGAATATTTTTTAGGAAAAACAGTTTTTATAAAATTAGTGTTTTATTTTCTTTAATTAGACCTCGGAATTTTATCCTTTCGGGTCAGCATACCGTCAGATAAAACTGAATGAAAAAAGTGTGTTCAAATATTAAGAAGAAAGAACTGGAAGTCCACAAAAACCAGCCGCTTGTGCTCCAAGCACTTCAAAGAAGAGGATTTTGACAGAACGTCTCCATTTTACGCAAAACTAAAAAATGGCAATGTCCCGTCAGTTTTTGATAGTTTTTACCAATATCTGAAACCTAAAATTACTCAGGTAGTAAATATATTTTTCAGTTACTTTGAGCACGATAGGTTTATGTATTTTTATATTTATGTTGTTGTTTTTTTTAGTAGAGACGAGAAATCAAAAGGCACACCTCTCCGATTCCACATGTAAAAACGCTCGACAAAAGGAAATTTTAAAAAATGTTCAAATTTGCGGACGATAAGTTGAGCGAATTGACCAATAAAGTCAATCGAACATCTCCCCAACCTAAACAAATGGCTTCAAGTTTTAATGCTAAACAGAAGGAACTGTGCTCAACTAAGAATTCGCTGAGAGAAAAAAGAAACAAGCTTAAGAATCTTCAAAAAAGGACCAACAAATACAAAAAAAAAGAAAAAAAAAAAGAATTGTGATTTAAAAAAAAAAATTATATTAGAATTAAAAAAAAGAAAAGAAAGGAATTTCCTGGCCACTGAATATACCGACATGCTAGAGAATTCGTCGAACATATCTTATGCTCTTTATCAGAGGCAGTTGTTGAAGTCCTCCAGTCCCAAACTTTTAAAAATTTATGACGATACTAAGGGCGTTCTCAATCACACTAAATTTTCTTTTTCCAAAATTTTACGATATCGTTCGAGACCAATTCGATACATGCCTACCAATGTAGGCGAACGATTGGCCGATGGTACACTACTGCATCTGCTGGGTTTAGCAATGAATTCTTAAGAGTGCTTAAGGAAAAATGCAAATAGGAAAAATTGATCTTCACCCTGATTTTTGACAGGATGACGATCAGGAAACGCTTGTTTGGGATGGATCAAAGTGTTTTAGATTCGTGGATTTCGGCTGTAAAATGGACAACGAGGAAGCTCTTCGTACCCAAGAAGCAATCGTTTTTCACCTCGTTGGAGTAAATACCGCTTGGAAGTTTCTCTATTAACAGAAAATCATTATCTTTCGATATTAATAAATGCAGAGTGCATAGGAAAAAAACTTTTTTCCACAATAACACTTTTTAGATGAATTTTTTTTTTTTTTTTTTTTTTTTTTTTTTTCTAAGCTCCGACTTTATTATAAATTCATAAAAAGGAAAAGGATTCAGGGTAATGGATCATTTATTGCCTTTCGGCATTTTATGATTTATTTGTAGCTCTGCCATCTCTGGAGGGTCTCAGTCTCCTGGAGGCAATCCGTCTACATGTCGAGTGCGGAAGATATACTGTGCCGGCGATGGTGGGTATCGGGTCAGTCCGTATGGTCTGAACCCCTTCCCTCGGCGAGTACGTATGCTAAGGGGATCATGCCCTGCCACCTCCCAGGCATGGGAGGCGGGGCTATGTCACTGAAGAAAGGGTTGGCACAGTAGCTCAGCCCGTCAAAGAATTTGACGTGCCGGCGACTGATAAAGGCCGGGATCGTGGGCATCCTCAGCTCCTCGAGGATCCGTGTGTTTTTGGCCCTCTCAAGGCTGGTGCCGCGGACGATTCGTCGAAGGACGGTGTTGTGGAACGTCTGGAGGGCGCGTAGTGTAGTTTCGTACATATGATGCAGCAGTGGAGCACCGTGGAGGAGGGTGGGTTTGATGATGGACTTATAAACTGGAGTTTCAGCCTGAGGGATATCTGGGGGAGAGGTATGGAGGTGATGGAGGCGGTATGTCCGCGCCCGGGCCTGCTCGATTCTGCTTCTGACATGCGTCTAAAAGGTGAAGTGCCTGTCGAGACTGACGCCAAGGTATACGATGGAGCTGGAGATGGTCTGCTCGATGACATCCACTGTAAAACTCTTCGGCAGTTTTTGAGATTTGCCGCGCTTACTGAAGGTAAGTCTTTCTAGAGTTCACCTTAATGCCGCATGTCTTCAGCGCCTCGACGATGGAGGAGGTCTCCCTCTCAGCCATCTTGAGGGCCCGGCCGGGGTTGAGGCTTGACGCGTAGACCGCGATGTTGTCAGCGTATGCAGCCACTACCGCGTCAGGGTGCTTTATGGATACGACTGGTGCCGTCAAGATGTTAAACAAGATTGGGCCCAGCACTGACCCCTGAGGTACACCACAGGTGGTGGGCACTGGCGAAGACAGGCTCCCACCGACTCACACAACGAATGATCTTCCGCTGAGGACGCATCGACAGGGCTTGACGGGAAACCAATCCAGCGAGATGAGTGCCGTGGCCTTGTTCCGATGCATCTGCTCGATAGTGTGAGCCTGGAGTTTGGCCAGATGATGTTCACACGCGACACCTCGCTGGAAGCCTGTTTGCTCTGGTGGAATAACAATCTTCAAGGTGGCAGCGGTCAAGGATGTGGTAGTGGATCAGCCGCTCGATTACCTTGCTGATGTGGGAGAGGAGGCTGATCGGACGATAATGCTCCGCAACATTCCCGGACCTCTTAGGTTTCAGGAGTGGTACCACCACAGCTTTCTTCCAGGTCACAGGGACGTAGGCGATCCGGAGGCATGAGTTGAAGATGTTAAGCAGGAAGGCCTTGCCCCTCCTGGGTAACATTACCAGCAGCGTGGTGAAAATACCATCCAGTCCGGATGCCTTCTTCCCTTTGATGCGGCGCAGGACTGTTTCGAGCTCCTTGTAAGTTGAGAAGATGGCCGTCTCATTGGGGCTCGGTAGTGGTCCAAGTGGTGGCTGCGGAGCATCACTCGTTCTCTCAGCATCCTTGGCGACATATGCGCGGGCTAGTTGTTCAGCCTGTTCAGTAGATGTGAGCAGCTGTTCCCCATCGGTCAGGAAAACCGCCCTCTTTTTATTGACAAAGGTTCGGACCAACCTCCAAAACTGTCCATGGTCGTTGTGAGTCCGTAGACGTTGGTCGTGCTACAAGGCCGTCTTCCAATCGCTCATGAGCAATTTGCCGGGTCATGGCGTTGATGGACGGCTTCAAGCTATAGTCTCTAGTGCGACAGAATATGTTCAACTCCAGGATGTGCGGGGTTGGAGGTCGGAGGTAGTTTGGTAGAGGAGCAAACTTCGGGATGTTGGCGTTGACTGCATCAAGGATGGTGGTTGTGATGGTCTCCACTGCTGCATCAATCTCACCAGGGGTCAGGCAAGGCGTCACCCTAGGGAGACACTCCCCGATCGAGGCCCGGTACCCTTTCCAGTCCGCTTTCTGTAGCCTGTGCTTTGTAGCCGGTGGTGTGGCTGGAGTACCCTCGAAGATTTAGAGTACAGGGCGATGATCAGAGGTGCTGAACGGTAGTGCCCGGCAGTCGGTGACGCTGTGCATGTCCCTGGTGATCTGGAGGTCCAAAGTCGATGTCTTAGTAGGGTCGAAGTCCGGGCGGAAGGTGTAAACGCCAGGGTGGTAGACCTGGAGTTGCATCCTGGTGATGATATTTCCCACTGGATTGCTGCTGCGGCACAGCCACGCCGGATGCTTGGCATTGAGGTCGCCCATGACGACAAACCTGCTACGCGACTGTGCGTGAAGCAACAGGTCACGAACAGGCGTATTTGCCGCCCGGGGTCTTCTGTAGACACAGGCAAACGTATACCTGTGTTTGAGCCGCACATCCACCGTGATCATGTGAACACAATCACAGCAATCCACTGGGTTCAGGACGAGTCTTGATGACAGGTCTTTCCTCACCAGGATGGCATCTCCCTGCCTTTCACCATCTCTGACAGCCTCCCTGTAGACGTTGTAGTCCGTGATGTATAGTCTGGTCGTTGGGGAGAGCATGGTGTCAGTCATGGCCACCACCGCCGGTCTGTATTGTAGCAGGAGTACCTCCAGTTCGTGTTTTGTAGTGCCGAAACCTCGGATGTTATAGTTGATCTCTAAGGCTTCATCCATCATGTTTTTGAAGGAGTCTGGATACGAGCCCCATCAGGTTGGTCATAGCATCCATCATCTGGTCCATACTATAAAGTAAGTTGTTGTCAACTATAGGAGCGGCGTATGGTACCACCTCAGATGGTTCCTCGACGATGACCCGGGGCTGGCTGGTTGACTTCTTCGAAGTGGTCGACGGCTGCTGCTGCTGGTCCCATCCGGATGCCTCCGCGAAGGAGCGGCTGCCTCGTGCAGGCTTGGGCTGAGGAAAGTTCTTTTCGTCCATTATCGGAGCCGGAGCCGGAGCTGGAACAGAGCCCGGGGCGTTGTTGGTCTTAGCTCTCCTTTGTTTTATTAGCCCTTGGCGGTAGCTGCATTCCTTGGAGAAGGCGGCGTGTGGTCCTTTGCAGTTAGCGCATACTGGAGCGGCTGTGCTTTTCTTCCACATTGTTCAATGAGGTGTGGTCCTTCACACGATGGGCAGGAGCAGGTACGGCCACAGTATTTCATGCTGTGGCCGTATTGCTGGCACTGACGACACTGAACCGGGCCCCCGTCTTCCTTAAAGTTAGACACCCGGAAACGGACCATATTGATCTCTTTTAGCTTCTGGATCGCCTCGATTTTCACTGTGTGCTCTGTAATGAGGAGGACACCTTCAGTTGCGTACGACCCGCCGGCGCCTTCTCTTCGGGTGAGTCGTCGTACAAGTTTAAAGCCTGGTAGTCTGGCTGCGAGGTCTTCAGTCATTTCCTCGAGGCAATGATCCAGGTCGAATCCGTGGAGGACAAAGTTCTTTGACCTCTGGGTTCCCCTGGGCGTGTAGGAGTGGAATTGACACTCTTGGTCGCTGCGAAGCAGCAAGGTAGCAGTATTATGCTCCCGGGCGGTATTAAGGTTGACCCTGGACTCCCGCTGGGAGTTGTTAAAGCCAAATTTAAGGATCCCAACTTTTGCCAGTTTCCTCTTCTTATTTATTTAATAAACGTTGAATTATTACACTAATGCAATTTTGAAATGTTAGTTTTTATTGTAGCAAAATAAATTTAATATGTTATAGATATTGTTTGTAACTTGATAAAAATATTAATAACATAAAGGCGAAGGTATGAGGCGAGATGAGGGGGTGGAAGGAATGGGGGAGAGTGGTGCCAATCTCTCTCCTTTGACTTGGCCCGGGTAGCGCTTCTAGTCTATTCAATGTTCTGTGTAGATTTCCTGTTGACACCTCTCTCCTCATTTCCACCATGAATATCTGTTAGATTGTTAGCATGACCAACTACTTCAGAAAATAACTATATAAAATCAGAAACAGCTTGATTTTAACGAATTAGTTTTTTCCTCGTAGTTTATGATCGGAATATTTCATTCGATCGATATTTCAGCTTACTTTAGAGGGTGAAAGTATAACAATCATTAGAAGTTTTTTTACTACGAAATAATTAATATTTATTTTTATATCATATTTCTATCCTGATATGATAGTCCGTTGATAAAGTTGTGATTGTGAAAGCTACCTTGTTAAACAAGATTTTCTAATCACATGATATTTAGCCGTTTCCTGTAGGCCGCTGCATGCATAATTCTACATTGAAAATAGAATATTAAATATAGCTCTAATAAATATTACTAGGATAGAGATAATCTTTTTATTTTAGTCAATTCGGTAGGCTGTATACTATAAAAGTTGATTGTTAAAATTATTGGAAACATTCCATGAAATGACAGTTACTCAGTAAAAAAAAAAAAATTTCTAATTTTAGCATAGTGATCATTACGTTTTAGTTTCCTTCATTTACATAGGCCATTTGGGGAGTCTATACTTTTTTGATGTAACGTTTTTTTCACATACAAAAATGTAACATTTTTACACGCTCTAGCTCTGTTGGTATTGTTGAGATCGAAAATTTGCCGACAGTTTCCTTATCAGAAATTGAATGCAGACTATTTTTTATTACATAGCATTTATCGCTAGGACCTGCTGTATAGGATCTATATTGGTTTGAATGACAATTCACGTTTTTCTTACATTTTTCAATGTTTAGACATTTTTAACACGCTCTAGGTCTGATGGTGTTGCTCTAATCGAATTTTCGTCGACCATTTCCTTATGAGAAATTGATGGAAAAATATTTGTTTCTACATAACATTTGTCGCTTGGAACTACGGTTTAGGAGCTATATTGATTTTAATGAAAAAAGTAACGTTGTAATTTACTTACAATATAATATTTTGACACGCTCTGGCACTGTTGGTGTTGCTCGAATCAAAAATTTGCCGACAGTTTCCTGAGTAGAAATTCAATGGAGAATATATATATTTTTTTTTTATATATGACATTTGTCACTAGGATCAACGGTTTAGGAGCTATGTTGATTTGATTGAAAAAAGCCACGATTGAAACCCCTACTTTCTCTAAACTTTGTTTATTTCGAATAATGATTAATTGTTAATCTATACCACTTTGTAAATGGACAAGCCATTTTTCGTCTCTGGTCACTAACCGCGAAAGTTACAAACCATTCTGTACCAAATTTCAATGACGTCATCTTTATAGTACAAGGAAGGTTTAGCAATAATAAAATCTAAATATTTTCAATTAATTCGCCATTAAAAAAGCGACAATATTTGGATAATAGTTTAAAATAGACCAATAGGTGGTGAGTGTCCTTCTACATGAGAGATTACAAAGGTACGGTGTTATATAGGCATGAAATTGATACAATAAACTAACCTTTATTCAATGAAATTATTAAAAAAGATTTAGATATGTGACATGTAGATTCCAGTGAAGTTTGAAAATTTACCGATATGTGGTTAGAACCGTTCCGCAATGGAGTTTACAATGGTAAAACTACTGAACCCATCTATACCAAATTTTAACTAAATCTTCATAGTTCTAGGAAGGTTTAACTATAATGATATACACAATAATAAAATTTTAAATGTATAATGTTGAGTGGCAGAAAATAAGTTTTTAACACTCTCATGTATATTTTTATGATTAAAAATTAAAATCCAACGAGATGAAATCAATATCAGCCAAATATAAATTATTACTGTCCATCTGGATTACCAACTCATACATTAAACTTAAAAAATGGATGTCTAATTTACGTAATTTCAAGCACCTAATCAGTGCAATTTTAACCAGTTTTAATATTACTGCTATGAAAATGAAAATATGATTGAAGAAATAATGCTCAGTTGCATAATTAAATACAAGAATTATGCTTGTTTATCGATAAACAAATAAATCTTGATTTATAAGTTAAAATTTTTAATTTTTTTTTATTAATAAGAATTATAATTAGTAAAAAACGCATTTTTTTCTACAATTGCATATATTTTTTTAGAGCCCTGAAAATGGCCATCTTCGTCAAACTTAATACGAAAGATTCAAAATTAATAACATTTTAGTAGGTTGTAAATGCATGTTTAGAATCGAAGATCAGAAGTTTTCGACATCGAAGACCTTGAGGAAATTTATTGAGAGGAATTGCAAAAGTTTTGACTTTTGTTCATTTTCTGACGAAAAACTTTATTCCTATAAGTTTTACTGTAAAATATATCTATTTTGTATTGTGGAATATATTCATATCTATTTTGCTTTTCTTTATACAGAATTATAAGCAAAATATTCTACTGCTTTTGACTGTCATAAAAAAAAAAAATACTTTTCGAGATTTCTTACCTTTTCAGTGAAGGCAAATAATTGGATATGCTTGATAGATGTACACTACCTACATACAAACCGAGCCTGATAGAGTCATTTACTATCCTTTATCAAGAGAACGTTTGTTGTGCTTTTTCATAAAAAATATAATAAATAAATTAATAATCATTGCAATTGGTATAGTTAGTTCAGGTAGGATTAGAAAATGTTAACAAACAAAATGTTAAAACTTCCATTTAGTTCATGAAAGTATGAATACTGTATTATTTGAACGATTAATGTATCTTCTTTTCAAAGTATCATTAATAAATTTCTTACGTTGTTTTATTTGAATTTATTTTAAAATTCAAACTTTATAGTGACAATAAAAGGATACAATGTTGTGTCTAATAGGGTACAACAGGTATAAGTGCTATGGAATATATACTGACAGCAAAAATTCCACTCAATTGATTTTTTCATCTTTACGATTAAATGTTTCATTCATTTTTAGGGGGTTCATGTCCTCATTCACATTATCCAGGGCATGTAAAAGTTATTGCTATTGATAAAAATTAATGAAATAAAAGCAAGCAATATTTTAAAACAAAATTACAATGCAAATTTTAAAATGACGAAACTTTTATTTAATAAAATTTATATCTGCCTTTTCCGTCCTTTACGTCATATGGGGGGTATGGGTGTAATGTAATTTTGAATAAATGTTTGAGAGAAATGCTCCACCAAATGTAAAACTATAATAATTTATAATATTTTAATTTTTCGTAATTTTGTTATTATTTTCATTAATGTGTATTGTTTTTATTGAATTATTGCTCTTAATAACCTGAATACGTTTCATATACTCTGGCTAAAGAATATGAGGATATTAACAAATTTATAGAATTTAACTTTTAGCCAAGGAAGTAAAAAAAAAAACATCGGTGGAATTTTGCCCGTCATTATTTACTAGAGATGGGCCTACTAGTCGGTAAAGCTGGCTGGTCGACGACAAGTCTGCAATTAGTAAAAAAAAAAAAAAGTGCTGAATATTCGGTCATTCTATTAATTTATATTTCTAAGTTTAATTATAGCTTGTTTGAAATGAAAACAGGTCATTTTTTTATTACAATTTTTATTTTAGGTTTATCTTTACATTTTTTATCCTATCCTAGATTCCAATCACATTATCCCAGGCCACCAGTTTGGATTCCAAACATCACATTCCATAATCCAGCAATGTCATCGTGTGGTGGACGCTGTCTCCTCCGCATTGGAGCGCGGAATGTACTGCACGGGAGCCTTTCTCGATGTAGAAAAAGCTTTTGACCGAGTCTGGCACCCGGGACTGCTGTACAAACTACAAAAATTCCTACCTCCTACATACTTCCTTATCATCCGTTCCTATCTTAGTGATAGAACTTTCAAAGTTAATCATAACTTTTCCTACTCCTCTGTCTTTACCCAGTATCCTAGGTCTAATCCTCTATACGGTGTATATAGCTGACATCCCGACGCATCCTAGCACCATCCTCACCACGTATGCTGATGCCACGTGTGTTAACAATAATCCCTTCATTGCCTCCCAGACACTCCAATCCCATATCATAAAACTTCAAGAATGGTGTCAAAAATGGAGAGTCAAAATAAATCCCATCAAATAACCTTCACCCTTCGTCATAAACCTACGACTTCCTGTCCTACAGTATCCTTTAACGATGTTCCACTTATCCCCGTTGAACAGATCCACTACCTTGAACTCCATCTGGACAAACGTCTTACTTGGAATCCACATACAAGACTAAAACGACAAGAAACTGCCCGTCGTCATCGACTACTACAACATTTACTAGACAAACGTTCCAATCTTCCAATTAATTACAAAACACTCATTTACATAACAATAATTAGACCAATTTGAACATACGGAGTTGAGCTTTGGGGCTCCACGAAACCATCCAATTCATCTCGTATCCAATGCTTACAATCCAAAATCTTTAGAAAAATCCTAAATGCTCCTTACTTCGTCACAAACAAACTTATCCACAAAGATCTTAATATACGTTACGTTTCTGACTTAGCTCAAACCAGATATCAATCCTTTCATAGCAAACTCCACAACCATTCAAATCTATTAGTATTACAACTTGTTTCTCGTTCCATTCCAGATAACCCTCCGAGGCGCCTGAAAAGAAAATAGTGCTTCATTATACATATAGAACCTTTATAAGTGCTACCAATAGGGTGGCTGCTTTAAATACAAGTGACGTGTTATTTTGTATCTATTTGATCACATTTACTTGATGTATTATATTTTATATTGTATATACAGTTGTAAATTTCAATAAATAATTTTTTTTTTTTAAATCATTACAATTTATTATAAATTGTAGGAATAGGAACTCTTTTCAAAATATTAATTCCTAAGTAAAATGTAATATAGGGTTTGAAACACGATAGGAAACTGGTATTTTAGAAATTTACATACGTGTTTATATTTTAAACATATAAGATATTTTTGTGTTATATATACGATAACACATGTTATAAATACGATATCTTTTTTGACATGATTGAATACCGAATTTCACAATTAACTATCTAACCTTATTTAAATAAATTGCTGAATTTTGCTCTATTTTTCTAAAAAAACAAAACAAAAAGCACTCCATTTACACCTGACCGTTTGAAAAAAAAAGAAAAAGAAAATATATGATAAACAAAAACCTATAGCTACAGTAACCTATGTACTATAAAGCTATATACGAAGCGTCTAGAACATTTCTATGTCACCCGAATTCCAACGTAAGCAATGATCAGCTTGGCCGACTAGTTGACAGACTAATCGGCCTTTTGCCAGCCTACTAGTCGGCCAGTGACTAGACGGCTAAAGTCATAGTCGGCCCATCTGCAGTATTTATTCTACTGTATCATAATTTGATGATTCGAATGTCATGAAACGATACTTGCTGTTGTGGTTGTTCTATGCGCGATTGATAAAACTTATGAACTTTGAGCCTTGACCAAACTGAATGTGCTTGATTTATAAGATGTATAACTTAAAATACGAGCCAGTGGTTTCTTGATGCTGTCTACACTTCTTTTTCCTTTCCTCCAAGGAAAATAAGTGATTTGGAAGGGAAAATCGCACCTTCTTGTCCCGTCACCAATTACCTCGGTGGTGACCCCATATGAAGGATATCGAAGATAGGGAATGCGGTCCACTTGCTCTGAGGTGAGTGGTTTGCGCAAGGCAGCTCGATCCCAACAATAAATATAAACTGCAAACAGGGTCCTTCCACTCCCGGCTCCTTACATAACAGCCCCTGTAACCGCCGCCTTTATTTCCACTCCAAAGAAACAGCTAGTCCTGCGGGTGGTAGCAGCCATCTCTGGACAGAGGTGACCATTTTGTTCACTGTGTAGCTGGAATATTTCATTAATTAAATAGTAACATTTTACTATTCCATTGAATGAAAAACATTTGGTTTCTATTAGAGAAAGAAATATATCTAGTTTCAAAACCAAAAGCTTTTGAATAATCGAAATTCTTTTTTGTTTCGTATGTATAACCAAATTATGACTCACCTAAAAGATTATTAAAATTCAGGGTTCTAAAAAATATTTTAATAGTAAAAATTGATGAAATTTATAAACCAGTATTGAAAAAAAAGTCGACCTAATGTAAGGAGATCACGTGTGAAATTTACTTTACTGAGTTCGATACAAAAGTTTACTCGACATTCTGTTTTGAGGCACTCTTATTACATGTCCTAGTCATTCCTCAGTAGTACTACTAACGTAACCCAGCTGGAAAAAATTCAAAAAGTACCTAACCTTAGGGGAAGTCGCGGGTAGATTATGAATACATCCAATTTTGTGGATCTTGATCAAAGCCCTGTTGGACTGTGCATAAAAACTGGCGAAAACATATTTTACATCATCATTTGTTATATAAATGAAAAGCCAATAAAAATTACCAGTATTATCTGTATTATTAATTTGTCTTTTAATTTTATAAGGTTTAGAATTATACTTTAAACAAATCTATTTCTCAATTGCTAAACTCGCAAAGTGGCCTTATTATCCCTTTTTTTTGTCGCGTTTTTTCATTCTTTATGAAGATGATTCAAGAATAAATTGAACCTGGTAAAATCTACCCTAGTCGGGCCTTGGCTTCACAAAGAATCGACAGCCATTCCTGTCTTTCTTCCGTCTTCCTCTTCCAAACATTCACTCACAGTCTTCTCAGGTCACCCTAGACGTTGTCCAGCCACCTCAGCCTAGGTCTCCCTCTTATCATGATATAAAACTTAATTAACAGAATAAACCAATGTTATTATATAAACAACATACACAATATTATAAAATGAATGGTTTAATACATATGGTACTTCCAAAATACAAACATGAAAATGATTAAATGGGTGTTGGTCTATATATTTACAAGAATATTACATATTTATAAAAACCAGTACATAATAGTCTGTATAAGAGTCACTATCATTATTATTTTATAATCATAGCCCAAATGATATAATCATTATTATCATTATTTGTTGTAAGTGCCACCACTTGTGATATAGCCCTAGCACTGCTTACTTTTTCATTCGATGAATTTTGTATTGATTGGTGGATATCCAGCAACGAAGGACTTCTTGTGGCAGTGCTGTTAGCTGACTTTTTGGCTTTATTTTAGGTTTCAATCCAAGTCAAAATCCACCGTTGATCATCTTACACTAGCTGATCTAGAAGGTTTCACAGTAACAATTATATAATCTTTACGTGAAATATAAGGTATCCTCGACTCAATCAGTCACCGTATGTTACAAAAATTCTTTAACAATTTTTTCCACATGACTTTAGTTTTTCTTGTATTCTTTGTCAAAAATATGGCCAATTTATTTTTCATTTCTCTAAGCGACAATGCCTGTGTTGTTTCTCAGTTGTATATCGATTTTAGAAATAGAAATATACAGGGTGAGTATCTCTTAGTGTAAAAAAAAAATTGTTTGAAACTAGATCAAAAATGTAGCAAAATTACGCAGACCTCACCTTTCTATTCTAATCCGTTGCAGATATACGATAAATCAAAGACTTTTTTGAGAAAACCACGTTTTTTTCTATAAAAGCTGTAGTATCACCATTTTGTTTGAATATTTTTCAAATTTTGACCACATTTTCGGATTTAACATTAAATTTTCTATAATAGCTAAGTAAATAAATCCTAAATTATAGTAATAAATAAATATATGTAATAACACAAGATCCTTTGATCTGGTGTCGCTTAATTGACAGTATTCCTTTATTTTCTATTAAACAATATCTTCTTTGCTTTTTAATCCATTGAAGAGTTTAATATGTTTAAAATGCACATTTCCATTAAGGGATTGTCAAAATGTTTTATTTACACAAGTAATTGTAATTAATTTGTATGCCAAATGAGAACACCATGTTTTTTCGGTTTCAAAACTAAATTTCTCCATGAAATCGAAACAAAATCATAACGTTTAACATATCATTCGAAAGCTTATTAAATTTTCAAGTTTTTGTGAGAATTGACGTTTTGTGGATATTTTCGAGCGTGTGGGGTGAGGTGAGCGATGAAGTAATATAAGACATTGTGACTTACAGGTACTCAGCTATTATAGCAAATGTAATGTTAAATCCGAAAATTGGAAAAATGTTTAAACAAAATGGAGATATTGCAGCTTTTATAGAAAAAAACGTGGTTTCCTCAAAAAAGTCTTTGATTTATCGTATATCTGCAACGGATTGGAATAGAAAGGTAAGGTCTGCGGAATTTTCTACATTTTTGATCTGGTTTCAACCAATTTTTTTTTTTACACTAAGAGATACTCACCCTGTATAAATATATAAAGACTGAACGATAAAACATAACACGATATCAGGCAAAGAGAGAATAGAGAATCACAGGATCTACTCAAAATGATTCACTCCTTTTTTATGATTCAGTAAAGAGTGGAGTGTTACCAGAGAAGTGGTAATAAAAAATTAATTGTTTCCACTTTCTCATCCCAATATAAACATATTGTATAACCAGTAAATATTAAAGAATAAATGAATCATAAAAATTTCTCGTCTCGTTTTTGAATTATGTTGTTCTCTTATTATCTTATAAGATATCACAACCTGATGAAGCTGCGGCTTCTCGAATTGAGGAAAATACCTACTTCTAAATGTGACCAATCTGTGATAAAATAATTAAAAAAACAGGTACCTTCAAAATTATTTTTCGAATCAGTATATTTCTCGTTTGCTCTTAATACCTTTTAAATACTCACAATCAGTATCCTTCAAAATAACCCTCTGTAATTCAGCCGTAATTGTGGAATTTAATCTATCCAGGTTCGAACTATTTGTTACATTTTTCGACATTAAGAAATGCCCCAGACCTTGTTATTATCTGGAACCATTAATGAAAGTATTCCATATTTTGAAAAATATTCTCATTATATTTTGTAGATAAATATTTCTCACAAAAATGCCTAATGATTGCAATAGAAATATTTTTGGAAGCAGGGACTGTTCTTTCTCTATGTTGGTGAAATATACTAAGATCGAAATCCTGTTTAGGGATATGTAGCTGAAATAACATTAATTATCCATTAAGACATTCAGCTATCCGGTTTTGTAGCTTTGGGAAACTTTATTCTATTCAGCTGAGTAACATTATATCGTTAAAAAAAACTCAATAGCGCTCTAACAAGTTTCGTTCAGTTTACACCAAAGATATTTAAGAGGTATTTAGAAGCTGATAACTATTGTAATACAGTGTGCCTAAATTAAGTTTATAACTATTAACTTTTCTATTCAAAAAAAGAAAGGCGAAAGAAAGACAGGGATGGCTTTCGATTCTATGAGAGATCAAGGACCAACTAGGTATGTAGAAGCTGATATAATATAATATGTAGCTTTAGTATGTAGTATGTAGCTTATTTTAGGTATGTAGCTCTAAATATAATATAATTTATAGCTCAAGTAAATATTATTATATAGTGCAAAAATTATTACAATAACTAACGATTGGTAGCACTTTAATATATCTACTATTGAATTATATTATTCAATAAAATCTACTTAAGGAGGTCCCTAAGCCATTGTTAAGGCGATATTAAGTATTATTTATTTTCAATTTAAATGCGATGACTTGTGTTTATTTCTATTACTACTCTGTTTATTTCGTTAAGTCCGTCTCCTGTTATCTGTTTATGTATACATGGCCCCATCTGTCATTATCAGCGTTAAGTTTTATTTTAATAGTGGTTCCGGTAGATCGCATTTCAATGCACTTTACTATTATATTATTTAACCTTTTGGGACCACGGACTTAGCCATTTTTTAACATGCCTGTCTTGCCTAGTCTTCCCCAGACCTCTCGCTATTGTCTCCATGCTCCTGGCACATGTGTAAAGTTTCCGTTTTGTTTTCTTTATCAGTCAAGTGGTTTGAGCGTTCGAAATTCGGTCCGACGTCAGTCGTCAAAAATTTCAACACATTAAATGATCAGTAAAGCGGTATAAGGAGGTATAGAGATTTCAGCTTAATGATCAGTAAAGCGGTATAAGGAGGTATAGAGATTTCAGCTTTCCACGTCTCAACGAAGAGAAAATCCCATTTCCTTGTCAACATTTCGCGGCGTCAGAGCTCTCGTTGTCGCGATTTTGAAACCAGGAAACGGCCAAATTCTCCAAGAGAAGACACGAAGTATGGTAAGTGGAATTTTAGTTATCTTTCTACTGCCGCAAACATGCTTATAGTTTTTTCTTTTTTGTTTTATATATATATATATATATATATATATATACAGTCCACATTTGCTTATTATCATTTTATTTCTTGTTTAGTCAAGCTATCAGAAAATCCTCTACAGCCATCTTCTTTTCATACACCTCAGAGGGTAATTGGGAATTGAGTAGGAAGCAAGTAAAGACAGTGGATTCGAGAAGATTTGAAGCTTCTCATGGAAGAATAGGTATCTTGGCTTGGGTATCAGGATAGGGTATTAGGTTATTAGACTTAGGCCAAAAATGGGACATTTAGGTCATTTTGGATAAGTGTAATTTATGACGAAATAAGGAAAATTGAGGGTTTTACGAGTATTAAGAAATGTGAGATTGTAAGCATGATTTTTTTTTTTTTTTTTTGAAATATAAAACAAAAGCTCAGTAAAGACCATACTCCTATTTCCTTGTATTTCAGAGTTTCCTCATGGCAACTGTACCTATAGTTTATAGTATTTTAAATTATCACTTTATTTAAGTACATAAATAAGATCAAATTTCTTTTACTTGTAATTGTCTCTTCTTATTTTTGGAACAGTTGAATTTTTGATACTACTAACCAAACAATATCTGATCTGAACATTCTTTTTTTTTTTTTTTTTTTTTTTTTTTTTTTTTTTTTTTTTTTTTTTTTTTTTTTTTTTTTTTTTTTTTTTTTTTTTTTTTTTTTTTTTTTTTTTTTTTTTTTTTTTAAACAATTAGGAATAACTACTCGAAAATATGTCGATTCTTTGGAATATATCAGATCTCAGCATTAAACAAAATGATCTATTGTTCTAATATTCAATAACTTCATTGAGAATAATTCTAAATATTTAACAGTGGCAATCAGTTTTCTAATTGTATTTTATAATACTAACTTTGAGTTTATAAGTTTAATTCACTATGAAACCATGAACTTCTAAGAATATTGTCTAGATCAGTATTTTGAGAAAGGTGATGAGTTAACTGGGACTGCTATATTTTTTTTTTCTCGATGAAAGGTTAATACCCATTCCACAGAGATTGGATAATCCAATCTAAATGTAAATTCTGGGCGTTGTCATTGATAACAGAAATAAAATGTTCTCTAAAATCTCTATCTCCGTGACTATATTCTGTAGTTCAATAGGAATTTATGAACATAGATAGCCCTTTGACATCATTTTTACTGCAGGTATAACTTTATGTTATGTTTTTATTTATTTTTATTTTTATTTATTTTTTTTACGTTTCAATAACAGAAACAATCAATAAAATTGGATTTATATAAACTAAACGAAGCTCTGAAATCATGTTCTTTTTGTATTCTAAATAGAAAGCGGGGAGTGGGGAAAAAATGTAAGTTAAAATGTACCTCTACCCATAGAAGTAATAGAACATTGCAAACTTGAAATATAAAATAATTTAGAAAACGGAACTTTTTGGTGGTTGAATTGAAAAATTGAACTTTGAAATTGATCTAAATTAAACTTTTTGAGTCCGACATTACTCTATGGAGCACCTTCCTTCATCTGTCAATGACAATGACAAAACGGTTGGAATCATTCCAAAATGGAATTATTAGAAAAATTGTAAAGGGAACAGCATTTGAAAAGAAAAAGCCAAAATTAATAAATTAAGAGCTTCTTACTTACAATTACTGACAATCAAAGAAATTGTAAATCTAAAACATTTAAATTTTCAATGAAAAGTACCACTGTCTGGGAATAGCTTGTTCAATAAAACTATAGAAAGTCCAGTTCTCCAGCTTTGGCAGAAATATGTAACCATGCGTAAAAATATTTAAGTTTTTAATTTTAGTTTAAGTTGTTAGGCTAGGCCGGCTCAAGGAAAAGATGAATCCCCATTATCTAATAATAAATAAATAAAATCAAAAAAATTTCCAATCGTTTGTAAAAAATTTCCAATCTAAATTTATCACTTATAAATTCCTTAAAACGTACTTTAGTCACAGTACAAGGAGAAAAAGTAAAATATTGAGCATAATAAAACAAAAAAATAAGTGGTTTTAAAAAATTAAATTAAAATTTAAAAAAAAAACAAAAAAAACACGAAACTTATAGGTGCAAGTTTTTTATCATTATTAATTATTATTATCAAGTATAATTAATATTATAATTTTTTTTTCTTGATCTTCACACTGTGGATCCCCTCCCTATGTAACGTAAACGATTCAACTAAAGAACCTAACTGGATGTACACTTACATGCACATTACACGATAAGAGGGCAGACGTAGCATAATACTTCACGATTATCCCAATAAAAGTGATGAAGCCCAACAATGTCCAGAAGGTTGAATAGGAGCTGAATGTGAGATCTCTTTGTATACAATTAAGTATTATTAACAAGAGTAATTAAAGCTCTACTGGGCGATTCTCCTCCTCATGCCTTTCATTCCATAACCTTTTCATATGTTTTTTTTGTATTTCCATCACATTTTTAGGTTTTAATTTATTATATGATGATAGTTGTGTATTTAATCAATAAATACAATTAAAAAAAATATATTTATTTAATTATACAACCTTTTTTTAAATCTATTTTACGTAAATTTATTTGTAAATTTTCTTTTCTATTTGTTTTTTAACCTTGTAACCGACATTGTAATTGAAAGACAATCTTGCAATATCGTCCGGAGGGGGGGGGGGAGGGGGCTTACCTCTCAATAGCCAGGGCAGGCAGCCATTTTGGAGTGCACCGTATTAGAAGTATATAAACCTCTTATCAGTTCAAATATAGAATGCAAGTCACCAGTTGGGCATAATGGGCGTGGCCGGTCAGTGTTATGATCTCGCCCCTCAAGGAACAATATACGGGAAAGGCTTCTCCATAGTACTATAACTCCATGACGTCAGGCGTATAACCTCTTTGCTTTAGTGCAAGTCGCCGACGAATGAGATTACTCTCTCGAACTCCATGAATATGATATGGGGCTCTGTATTGCTATTGTTATTTGAAGCTTACATAAGTGTTTTTACTAGTGGGAAGACTTCACTAGCAAACATCCCTGTGGTGCTGTGGTATGGTGTCAAATAATTATATTTGCCCAAGTAGAGATACATTATATGTATTAAGAACACTTTTATTTTTTTTTTTCCATAATTGTGTTAAGCATAGTTTATAATATTCCTTTTCATTTAGTATGTATTTAGGTCTAACATTGCTTTAAAAAATGTTAACACTTCTTTTATTCATTTGTAAATATAAACATATGTTATGTATCCAAGTATTTTATTAAGCCACCCATCATAACAATCGATTACCTACCAAAGAGGTAATAGACTCTTACTGTTTCTGCTAGGAAAGACTACAGGGAGACATTAAACTGGGTCTAGTATTACTAAGTAGAACTAAGTTACTTCCATACAAGTAACAGACACTGTTGATGCTCTGATAGATAGTCCTTATGAGCATTCCCAAGATGGCTTTGGAACATGTTTCGCATATTAAGCGCTCTGAGCTAGCTCCTGCCTCATTATCCGTAAGCTACATGTTCACATTACTTCTAACCTTATTAAAGTTAACCTCTTATTGTTTAGAACGCCTACTGTCAACATTTATGCAAAAGGTCATATTAAGGTTTTCTACGGTAAGATAATGTAAGGGAAAACAACAGATGGTAATTTAATAAGATAATGCGGTTTTTTTTTTTTTTTTTTTTTTTTAACTTCAATGTTTCAATCTTGTTTAGATAGACATAACTGAATCTGGTGAGGAATGTCAGTTACAGACTTTTATTAACTTGTGTAGAAGCCTGTATCATTTTGTCATTCAATCATCACAAAAAAATCAGTCAAAATGCTGAAATAAAAGCGCTGCTGGGGTGTGTGTATTATTTGGGAGCAACTTCTTTGTTTATTAAGTGAAGTTGTGTAAGTCTTGTATGGCCAATTCTGAATCGTGCTATGATAACTTCCTCTCTGCGGCTAGTATGCAGACACTGCTCCACATTCTTAGGCCGTCCGCACGGTGCAGCAAACAAAACGTTTGCAAACGAAACAAAATGGTTGCAACCAAGCTAGTCATAACTGTTTGCCTTCATTATCTCCGTACACTTGCACAAACGGTGTACATTGCTCCATCTTCTGGGATCACAGTTACCCTGAAGATAGAGCAATGTACTCCGAAACATGTCGAAGATAAATAAAAATTAAATAGGAGTTATGCCTTTAAAAGAAATACAAATAGTACAATTATTTATTAAATATAACACGTTGGTCTTTAAAAGAATTGAAGAATTTAATATTTTCTTTTCCTCGGTTATTTTATTCCTTTTATCGTTAAAATGAAATTATTTTCTTCTTTTTCAGAATCTATTTTTCAACAAATAATATTTTTCAAAAACTGTATTCGCAACACACTAGTGATATTGCTAGTCTTTTTTTTAATATTTTGCTATATTATTTTTATATTTTGAATATTTTGCTTCCGGGATGTCTCTCATTGTATTCCAACTATAGTCAGCCAGCACTGCGGTGCTCCACTTGCCTTGGTAACTTCATTCCATTGTAGAAATCTGTGATGAAAAGACGCCTCAGGCTGGTCACTGACATCACGAAGAGTTTCTGGTCCACGTGGGAGTCCAAGAAATGAACTTTCAAGGACATGTTACATCCCATAGCTTGGTATGATTTGACAAGATCACTCACAATATCCCTGTAGTTTTCTGTTTTATGATTTACAAGGAAAGAAGAAGAGAAATTTTTGTCATTTAACTTTTTTTTTTTTTTTTTTTTTTTCAAAACACTATTTTACAAGTCTTATAAAAAATCGTCTCTGGCTCTTCAACGTCATTTTAACACCAAAAACTGTGAGGGAGATTTATACAATTCCTTGACATATTGGAAAATTTATAGCAACCTATAGACCTTGAGAAACAAGGAAAATACTAAAGATGAACAGCAGAACAAACACTTGTCTAATCACTCACTGTCAATTCAGTACTGGCTTCCCTCTTACAAAGGGTGAGATCTAAGCATGTATGAATACATCTGATCATGTATGGACTAGCGTATTGTTGCTGAATGTGTTATGATCTTATTCTTCAATTCGCACAATGGGTAGCACTAAATAATTTTGTTGAATCACCTAATAACAAATCATACAAAACTATAAGGATAGCTAAAATTATGAAATAACAAATGTGTGTCACAAAAAACTCTGCTTGATGGAAAAAATCTAACATCATATTCTTATTCAGGATGTAAAATATTACCCGAATTTCTATTAAGGTTTTTTGTGAAAAAAATCATGTTGGTCAATGAAATCGGTTCAAATGATTTTCGGCATACTTTAACAAGCTATTGGTATTTTATTCTATTCCCTCTATTCAATTCATAAGTTATATCAAAGTTTATCTTAAAAGCAGACGAATTCAATTCATTTAAGTGATTATTGATATAGAAATATACAATAAACAAATTCTAATGGATACATGTAAAATTATATAATGCACAAAAATTCAGTTGTGATCTCTGTTTTACCTTACATCAACGAAAATAATGTGGTACCCCGTTCCGTGCCGCCATAGTTTGTGTTCACCATCATATGATATTGATTTTTTTTCTAAATTATTTTTATTTTTAATAACGTTTTTAAAGTAGTTGATTTTCTTAAAGTGTAACAAAAAATAGCAGTGTCACGGTATTCTGCAATACCTACAGAATCTTGAAAAAAAAAATTAATCACCAACATTTTAGAGTAATTAAAATAATAAATCAATAACCTTGGAGAATGTTGACAGATACCAACTTTCGAAAAGTGATGTACTTACTCATGGTGTCATTGCAATCGCCTCTTACCAGTACGTGATATGCTAGATCTGATTAAAAATATAAATCAAGAGGCGATTTTTCGTTTTCGCGAAGAGATAACATCAAATTTTAATGATCCGAAATTAGCCCAAGGTGCTCAGTAATAATTAATTTAAAATGTCAGCTACTGTTCGTGTGGGCAGTCACTTTGTCTTGCTTGAATAAATGTCATGTGTATTTTCGGTATTATTTGGTTTTAATCTATTAAATTATCTGTTATATCAATATATTATAATACAAGTATCACAAACATTAGACAGTAAAGAAAACAAAAAGAATAGACAGAAACCAGAATTATTATAAAATAACGAATGTCTTATTTCTTTTTTTCTCTTATTAATTAGTTTATTGCATTTCGTAGATAAATAAAAATCAATCTTTAACAAATCATAAATGAAACCAAAAGTAAATTAACAAAAAAAGCTATGGTTCCATTACTTAAAAATATGATTACTTAATAATTGATCTTTTATTTTTATATCGATAGCAATCTTGTATTGCAGAGAGCATGCAAAAAAGAAAAAAGAAACTAATAAGACTTCCATATAATGGTATGAATTATATTTCGAGTTTTGTCTTTTGATGTTATGAAAATGCTATGATTGTTTTTATTTTTAATTCCAGTTCTGGCAAGTCCTACATATAATTGACCATGAGAGATACAGTCAGTCCCAAAATCTACTCCAACGATATTATAAGGCTGGTATTCTAATTTTTTTTATTGTAAAACCAAAAGAAACTTTATCTAAAAATTGTAATCTTTAGAACTAACAATAAGATAGAAGAACAGTAGGAATCATTGCGATTCAAGGAATAAATGCGATTTCAACAGTCTATTTTCCAACTTCACTTGTATCCACATATTTATCCCTTTTTTTGGGGGGGGGGGATCAATGATCTGGGAAGCAAATCCCGAAAACCGAAGATCCTTCTAATATCCTAAGCTGATCGTTTGTCGGTCTTCTAAATTTAGCCCCATCATTTTCCTCAACTATATCGGACCACTAATAACATTAGTGGACAATATTATTGTCCCTATAACTCAAAACACTATGCAACAGTTGAAATGGATTCTGAAGGTTTGGTTTTTAAATTGTGATAGGTTTACTGAGAGTTAAAAGGTATGAATTTTAGCATTAAGTGTGATCCAGGAATGTCAATGTTCAAGGATATTCAGGCATAAGTTGGTATTCGTACACAACAAAATCTTTATTTTTTTTATTTGCCTAACATTTTTAATTTTATTATTTGAAATAATATATCAACAACCTATGTAAAGGATAACCTTCCTTGGCAAATATGTGGAAAGTTCAATATGATCGAAATCTCGCTGTCACACTTTCGGTTTTTATTACTATATTGTGTGTATCAGATTTTCTTTTTCCTTTTTTTTTTTTTTTTTTATATTTGATATTTGTTATTACATTCTCGGTATAAAAACATATTAAATTATGCTTTATATTAAATATATAAATCAGATGGCACAGAAATAGTTAATTAATTTTATAGATTGATTACGAAATCATATTTTTATTGTTTTTAATACACAATCATTTTACGATAAAATTGAATATTTATAATTCTAAAGTTATGGCTGATGCGATTGGATCGACAGCTATTCTACAAGTGAAGGAACCGAAGGAAGATTTAAGACAGTTATTCAAAAAATCTAAGAGGTTAACTATTGAGGAGATGATAAAAAATTCAATTATTGCCGTGAGTTCGAAGAAAGGTGCTACGATCGGCGCGATAAAGAAGCACATGTTAGGAAAGTATCTGTATGACGTTTCTAAGAAGAGAATCTACATCGATAAGTTCCTGAAAATGGCCGTGGCCGATGGAAGGCTGACCAAGAGGAAAGGGACTGGGTGTACAACAATTTACAAGATACGGTTTCCCGGTAAAATAGGAAAAAGGAAATCTGCCGCTATGAAGCCATCTACAAAGAATCTAAGGAAGTGATAATTGGTTTAAAATAAATGAATAAAAAAATTAAATATAGAGATAGTGCAGTAGATTAATTTTAGTAATATTTATGTGAAAAGATAAATAGTGGTAGCAGTTTCTGCAGCAATGTCGGTGTGAGTAAGCAGTGTCATCAGGGTAATAAAATGTATTCTTAACTTTAATCTAATTTAAAAAAAAAAAATTGTCAATTTTCTTTCTTTAGTCACCAAGTCAACAGCATGTATATAATGTAGTAACAATTTACATTATCGAAATCAGTTCAAAATCTATGAAATTGGAAGATCATTATTGATTCACAGAATATCTACAAATAAGTTAACTTAATATATTGATAATCATTAATGATTAATTAAAGTTATTTCCAACCAATTTCCATTCTTCAACAAATGCGCCGTAGAATTTCATAACCAGACAAGTCCGATTACCAGATTTTAACATAGTACATGTTTTTGCGGGAACTAACTCGGTGTTACCATCCGTCCGTCAACTCTCGAAACAATTATTTTTTTTGTAACTCATTAATTACATTAAATACTCATTTACTCATTAAATTATTAACTAATCTTAATATTTCTAATATTACATTCCCCGCTTCAAGGTCACACTAGAGTCTAATGTGAATTTATATTGATATTATCATTAATAATTATATAATAATATTATTTTTATTTGTTTCTATACACATAGTGGTATCAAACATTCTGGGGACCAAACTTGGTCAACCATCAATGTTTATTTGGAATATAAAAAACTTTGGAACTATTGTTGCAGCTCCCAACAATGCCGTCTGTTGCATTTTTTCCAGAACTGTTTTTGGCAGTTCCAACTTCTCTATAAAGGAAACTGTGTTTTTTGTTTTGTTTTTTAACTTTAGCAAGTGTTAAAGTCTTTTTAAAAGTCTAGGCGACCAGTCTAGAAATTATAGATGCTGGCATGAAAATTAAAACTGTGTTGGCTCTTGGGACCCTTGGAAGTAATGAGTATGGCCCATAGGCTAAACATTTTGGAGACCTCTGACTTAGACTACCTAACCAACCTAGAAAGTCATCCACAGATATCCAGCTACGAAGACTACAATTCGTATAGAGTTGTATTGAGGGTGTCTCATGAGACAGTGAGACATGACTTAGCAGGAGGGTTACATCTAAAACTTTTTTTAATAAAATGGAGCATAAGTTTAATAAAGAAGGCTAAAAAAAAAAGTCTCTGTGTTCTCTTTCATTTTATTTTATTTTTATTTATTTTTTTTTTGTTGTGTCATCCTATTGTCATTTGTAAAATAATTCATTATGAGTCATTATCTAGTGATGGGGCTCACAAGCGGTATGCTCCCTATGATCTTGATATGAAGGGGAAGTAAAATTAACTTTGGTCAGAATATGTTGGTTAACATATATATGCCACCTCTGTGGTTTTTCTTAAGTTTTTTCAAAAAAGGGGTCTATCGAATACCGAAGGCTGTCAAAGAATTTGACGTGTCCCCATGTGATAAAGTCTGCCATCTTTGGTAAGTCTAGGGTTATGTGCAGTACGTCAATTCTTGTTCTATGTAATACAGGACCCTGAACTATCCTCAGTACTCCCATTAGAAACTATTGGAGTATTTCTGCTGTTGTATGTTGTGAAGTGTAATCGTATGTCCAGGTACTCGTATTTCTAGAGATTGTATAGGTTTTAGGGAGTGAGCGTTTATTTTTCTGGGTGAAAGTCTAGTAGAAAATGAAGAGTCGGTCTTCATGATTTATTTTTTCGGTAATTTTATCGCATCTGCCTATTAAATCAAAGGAGAGGTTATGCTTATATGGTGAACAGTTCTTGCAGATTCCGAATTTTATAAACCCTATTATGTCTCATATCTAAATAGATACAGCATTACCTAGGTACTAGCAGATCAATACTCCATGTTTCATTCTGTATTAAGATTTTATTTACTCGAAATCATATATTATAAAATATTTATGCTAGATTCGAAATTCAATTTTTAGGAGAGTAATTCAAATAAATCCATATGCATATCCCTTTACGAATAACCGAATTCAAAATTTTTTTTGTTCAACCTTCGGCTATTATTTGCGACTCTCTTTTAGAAACGGCCTTATTTCTCTTGTTCGACGCCTACGTAGGTGAGGAGAATTCTACCAAAACATGTTAAGTGCATTTATGAACGCGAAAGCGACAAAATAAAAAATACGATAATACTCTATTGACGTTGACGTAAAATATTAAAATCTGCTACAAGAACCACTCAAGATGCTGGCAAATTTATTTAAGTCCCGCAGACCATGGTATAAACAACCAACAGCTATAAGGCTGGTTGTATTCACTGGCTAAATAAACCGTATTTAATAAAAACATATTATACTAAAACATATTTTAATTGTTAAACATTGATTATAAGCTTATTTTTACCTGATTCATGAAATGAAGTACAAAAGTATAAAAAAATATATATATACGTATGTGCAATCAACTTTTTAAAATATATATATATATATATATATATATATATATATATATATATATATATATATATATATATATATATGTCTCTTATGTTTTCCTAGACTAGTGATCCGATTGCGATGAAACTTTAGGAATGCCCGTTATGGAACCTTCAGAGTTAGTAAAACTTTATGATTTTTTATTTTTTATTTATTTATAAATATTTTTTTGTCTCTATGTTCTTATAGACGACGTGCGGGTCGTTTAGAAACAGTTAGTTTTCAATGACCATCAACAAAGCACAAGGACTGAATTTGGATAATCCATTCTTCTCACATGGACAGCTGTATGTGACTTGCTCACACGCCAGAATACCTTTTTTTTTTTTATTTCTTTTTTGTGTGTGTACGCAACGGAAGGAGAAACAAAAAAATTTTGTATCCAAAATCACTTCAATAAATAGCTTCCAATTGAAAATTTGAATTGTCAGATTTTTTTTTTTGATAAATCTACTAAAAGTACATAATGATCTAAATAAATTGAATATTTTTGTACATTACAATAAACATTATGATTCGGAAATAAAGGTTTCTATTCCTGTTCGGATTGAATACTTATAGGTAAAAGAGGATAACGTCTGTCGGGTCAGCTAATCGCACTAGTACACTCGTAGTTAATCACTGATAATTTATCATAGTTTTTATTCATTGTTGGTGATTAATTTCAATTGTCTTAAGTTTTCAATAGCTCAAAGAGGTCAGGGGCCCGTCAACCCTGAACAATCATGACCTTAATGTGAACTATATTTAAAGACTGATAGGTGGTCATGTTACTGTATTTCCAACTAAGGTAATTAAGGATAATACTTGGAAAAACATTCTTTCAAATATAGCCACAGTGATGGTGAAATGACATGATTTATTGTAAAAAATAAAAAATAAATAAATAATAATAATATTTATATTTATATTTATCTGGGGTAATTTAGGTATCGGTAATTATTGAAAAAAAAAATTAATAAAATAATGTTAATCAATCACAATATTCATATATACCCACAATAAATAATAGAACTAAAGAACTATCCAATTTAGTCTAACTCGAAAAAAAAATTGATCTTTAAACTTTGGAATTCGAAAAATTAACTATGGGAAAACGTATATAAGAAAAAATAACTAATGGTAACGGTTCTTCACGACACTGAACTAACTCATGCAAACATTTTTAACTGTACTAAAAATAGTTCATTGAATGTAAATACAATTTTCATTGATTTGGTGTATTCATAAATATTTTAAATTTACAAGGAAAATAAGCAGAGATATCCCATCCTTAATTTTATTATTTAAAAAAATATATAATCATATCCTTTGCCATATTATCAAGTCCTTAAATGTATCGTCAATCCTTATTAAAAACATATTTCTTGTTTACCAGAATATTTGATGTGCTATCATGTGAAGGACTATCATATTATAATGTGATGCCATTTACAGCCTACATATATTTTAAATTAAATTTAGTAACAAATATTAGTTTGATGGACTTTAGTTCGATTGTAATGTAATAAGGGATGCTGGTTCATGCATTAATTCTACAAGCGATGAAAATTTGGCGAGAGAAAATTTATTTATAAAATGGATATTTGAAGGGGCATATAACCAAAAAAGAAAATTTTACCCTTTCAAGAGGTATCTAACAAAATGGTACAGTGTCGAGAAGAAATAGGGTTAATATCTTTCCGTGATTTTTTTTAATTAGTGGCCGAGCCACTGTGAGGGAAACAGCGATCTTCAAGCGAAAGTAACAGAAAAAATTGACTTAAAATAGATAAGTGTATAAAATGATTTTATATATTTTTTATTTAATTTACGCACTCATTGTTTGCTTTGCCGTTGATGCAGGCTTATTCTAATAGAAGCAAAGAATTTTTTTTTCAAGAATTGGCTGCTACTATTAGCAACTTTTAAAGTTATGTCTTTTTTATTTCAGAAAAATGAGGCTTTTCCAAAAAGAGGTTTGGCGGAAAACATCATGCGACAATAAAAATAACAGAGTAAGAGAATTCTTACTCGATTCGTTAAGGCAAAACAAAGATATTGAAGTAGAACTGTCAGAAGGTTCGTCAAACGTTGTACAAAATTTAACTTAATGAGACGGTTTGGTGTAATAATAAATACAATGTCCAGTGCATTTAATATTGATACCGATAAGGTCCAAGTATATACAAATAAAACAGCAAAATTGGTTGTTGGTTTATAGTTTTGGTACTCCCTGCCTTTCAATATCCACCGAATTCTAATACATGGGGCAGAGATAGTCGAGTCTGCTATTCCTATAAAGGTTGCTACCGGGTTGCTCACAGTAGAAGCACTCAAGTCCGTTGATAAGGACCTGCGAAGGTAAAGACATACAACATATCTTACATTATTTTACATTTTTTATTAAATTTAGTGGCATCAATACCCTCAAAATTTTACTCTCATGTTTAAAAGTGAAAAAAAATTTTTTTGTTTCCTAAATAGTTATCATAGGAGAAAAACAAATAAATAATCATATAATCCGTGGTGCTTTTACTTAATTTAATATGCTTAGAAAACATGAAATTTCAAATCTTATGGTTTTGTGAAGAATACGACTTTTTCACTCCTAGACTGGCTGTTTTCCCCACTGTGCGTGGTGGCCAATGATGAATTGTTAGGCACTTTTGCATTTTCGCCATCTTTGCGACGCAGATTCGAATCCGATCGATGCTGATTCAATGTCCGATCGACAGATCGATGTGGATTGAAATCTCAGATTGATTTCGTGTTAGACACTAGAATGGGAATTCAAAAGATTGGTTGCCTCCAGGATTAACTCCAGTCTATCCTCCACTCAGTGGTCATTTAGGCGTTTCTAACAAACAATTTCATAATTGTTAAGGAACAAATGTATATCATACTATAAATCCTACTTCTACTTGGAACTAACTAGTTTAATTAAGTCTATATGAATTTTTGCTTGCCAAATTTACGGACCCACTAAAAAGACACATTTTAGAAAAACACAAACATTTCGATTCTAATTCTTAAGGACAATAACAACATGCCAACCCATGCGATGATTATTGTCTATATTATATTAAAATTGCTGATTGTAATATTTTATTACAGTTAAAGTAAATCAAACAAAAAATTCTCGTATCTATTTTATAGTTCCTTATCTCTGAGCAGTAGTTTTCTAAACTTGCTAAACTAATCTCCTGATTCCAACAACTGCACTGAATTCTGCCGAGTGTAGGTAGATGTTCGACATTTCCCAACAGATATAAATCTTGTAAGAATTTGAGAAATGCCAAGCTCTAGAATCGATTCAAAACGCTGCAATAAATTATCTCCTTAACTAAGTGCGATTGTAATCAGCTTAACTATTTGGCTTCGGTGTAGGTATTTGCAAGTAGAAAGGCCACGCTTTACCTCTGCAGTTGCAAAGTCGTACTTTTTATATCTTGTATCTTTTTATATCGCTAACCATTAGATATCTTCGAATACAATGCTATCCTTTGGGAAATTTGCATAAAAGAAATACGATCTGAACTATAGCGCATAATGGAACAAAATATATGTCCTTGCGTTTAACTTTCTACAACTACAAATTGCCTCAGTAATAATCTACGCTCACGAGCACATTGGTATACAGATTGCACATGAATAAAATACATATCATAAATTGTTCAGTGATATATCCAATATATAAATTTATACACTTTCTGTTTGCTTCATATCATGATAAATAATGGTATTGATTGATAGGTAGATATTGATCCTTGGCAGCTTTATTTCGCCCTCAAACAATATTAAATGTTTGAATATAGAACCAATTATGGCCTACTAAAGCATATATATTAATCTTTCTTTCCGATATAGTTAATTTTATCTTATATTTATTCATACATCACTTCAAAAAATAAATAAATAAAACCTGTAATGCTCTGCGACAATACATAAGTCGTGGGTTCAGGTGTTCAGTGAGGAAATAAGGGTCGATTTTCGAAATTGGATAAATCCACTATTTATTCTCCTCCATCATTTGGTATGATATCAATTCATGAAAAATATCACTAATTATAAGAAACTTCATTTTAACTGAAGTTATTACACTTTAAAAGCGGAGAGCGAACCGTTGGTCTTACAAGATGGGGCACTTACGACAAATCGTACGACTTAAGTAATGCAGGTAAGGAAGGGACAAGGGTCACATGATGTCCTCTGTTTATTTAACTTTATAAATAGCTTGTTTGTTTTTTTACCTTCTGTGGATTTTATTAAATTGACTTTTGGCCGCCTAGATTAGCTAAATACCCCTATGTGCGTCGTCCTTGTCGTCCCAGCCCAATACTAAGCTTTTGGGAATAAATTTCATGTCTTACCATTTAAACGCGTAAAGGTACAATATGACACGCGCGCCATATTACTCCATCAGCTCTGCGCCGTACTGTGAAGAAAGGCTTGAAACCCGAAAGAAGTTAAAAGCTAAGATACATACAAATGAAGCTAAAAGGTAGGGAAAAAATGCGTAACTTACCCTATCACTCTAAATTATTAAATTACAACGTTAAGTGGTCAAAACATAATCACTTTCTTGAGAGAAAATAACGATGTTACAACTGCACTAAACGTTTTCACAAAAATGAATGAAACAGCACATGTGCGGAGGGGAAATGCTTTTCTCTATGAATCGTGTTGTGGCCGCTAGGTTGCAGCACCTTTCTAGTCACTCTAAATATCACAGTTACTCCCAGACAGCTCTGCGTCATATTACCCCGCTGCGTCATATTACCCTACACCTCCCTAAAAATATTTAAAAGGAGCATTGAAAGTTTCAAAGGATTTTGGATTGCAAGGATTGGGATACAACATGAAATGGATGGTTTGGTAGGGCCCCAAATCTCAACTCCGTATGGCATCTTACATACCAATCTCAAATTACCATCCAGAACCGTCAAATAAGGCTTCATTAAAGTAAAGAAAACACAAAGCAAAGCAATTAGTAAGATATATTTTATACTGGGAATTTTACCAACATCAACAACAGGAATAGATTAGCGAGTAATTATCAGTAATCCCAGTATGGAAAAGTGACACCCTGTCTAGATTTATTTAAGTATTCAGGAGAAACTTGTCTCTATGATATAGTTATCAATATCGCATAAGTTTTCATATAATAAATATTTAAAAAAAATTGAAAAATATGCGTCCAAGCAGAAACTTAAAAGTACCAAGACAAGCCCTAGACAATAATCTACGAAGATATTATAGATATGAAAAATAGGTTGACTTAGTAATTCATATTTAGGCGTGCAAAGATTTTCATAAATGACAAGAAAATTGATTTCGTAATTATGAAATCGATTCTAGCCTTGTGCAGATCGGTTTAGGAGATAACTGGTACCGAGGCCCTGAAGAAGAAAAAAAATCAAGCCAGTTTTTAAAGAGGGATTATACTAAAAACCTCATTAAACACTAAACTGTATCTGCTTGATCTAGATACCAAAGACCCGTTAATGTGTCAATTATTAATTTTTTTTTTATAAAAGAAACTGTAATTACTTTTTGAAACACAATGTTAGTTTTTTTTTTTTTTTTTAATAAAATTACTCTTGGATATACTAAAAATACAAATTTATTTGTAGATATTTGTTTCAATTATTAATTTATAGATTTTTAATTTAAACAAAAAACATTAATGAATTATTTTTCACCTCAATTATATTTAACTTATTAGAGGGTTAGTTCCAAATGTTACAAAATCATCTTCAGTTCTAAAAACATATGAACATTGAAAACATCATCAGTGCAATGATTTTTATATTTGTGTAAACCAGTAAGACAAGAAACCAAATGTAGGTTAGTATTTATCAGGAATCTTGAGGAGAGCAAGAGACACAGCTGCAATACTAAGCTGACAAAGATCGCCGAAGTTTTTAACTTATGTGAAGTTTGTGCTCTCTTATGTAGATATCTGATCATTTATTTTTGATTAGGATAGTTACCAGTTCTGCTAATATAGTTATTCAATCTTCATTTGACTTTCTCTGGATCAAAGTTCGCCTAATATTCTCTGAGTTCAAGTCTACCTATTCCCGCAAGAAATTCCTCCTTCAGAAGTGAAACGTATTAAAAAATTAAAATCTCTACCACTATAAACATTGAAGTATATTCGGTTTAATAATTGTTATGGATATACTATTTCTTTGCCAAAGGTTGAACTAAAAAGAGGATTTGCATTGCATTGCATTGCAGGACTGAATAATACTCAACTTACAGTGTTTTCCTCAATTAAGGTATATTTTCATTAAGAAGGATGCTCCAGACCCAGTAGTTACTCGGTTCTCTTTCAAAGAAATAAATCGGCCTTACCAATGTTAAAGGAGTTCTAAAATGTCCGAAAATATCAATTTTAAATTAAATTATTTTTAATTATTTAAAATATTATCGATAATCGTGAGAAAAGCTAGTTGGGAGAATAGTGAATTCGAGTGAGTATGAAGCATAAATATCTTGTTTAGGGCAAATCTGCAAAAAATGGAACATTTTCCATTAATTTAAGGGAGATTAAATATGATGATGTCCACTTACTATTCAATAAATTTAGATTGTTATGGATAAGTTTATTTGTGACATAATAAGGAGCAGCGAGGATTTTAATACGATTTTAGATTTTAGGGATTGGGTACGAGAAGAATTGGAAGGTTCAGTAGAGCCCCAAAGATCAACTCCGTATTTCCAAATGGTTCTAATTACTATCATGTAAATACATTTTTTGTAATTAATTGGGATCATTGGACGCTTGTCTAATAAAAATTGGAGTAGTCGAAAAACATTTATAATAAATAAAACAAATCAAAATATTATTTCAGAAACCTTTTTTGATACCAATATTTAAAGTAATTTTTTTTTTATTAGACTTACTCTAAAATTTCCATTCCAATGAAACCTTTCTGAAACGGCTAATAAAAGAGTTCCTGCGGTTGATCACTGAAGATTTTCACAGGTATTCCTTGACCTTCTTCCTGGAGTCGATAAATCAAATAACACATCCCTGGAACGCATTGCCTACTGGAGGACGAGCCTCACTGACGCAATAGGGTCATGTAGCCTCCCCGATTAGGTTTATGAAAGAGGAGAAAAGGTTGTTATTACAAATTTGAGATGGAGTCGAGTTGGGTGTGGTGGCTCCCTGGCGCCACATCCAAGCCACTGACCGATTCCTCAACAAGACAGAGGTTATATCTGCTTAGGTCTTCGAACCACTCGCTAAAGTTATAGTTTGAGTCTGTAATGTAACTTATAGTGTTATCTAGTATAGGAATATAATGCTAAGACGAAAGAACACTTTCTGTAACAAATTGCTGCCTTAGGCACATTCTTCTAGAATTGGCAATTTATGTCCAAGAAAGTTTTTTGCTTTTCTAGCATAAAACACTAGAGCATCAGATGTGAGATTTTTTTAAAAAAATAGATAATTCACTATCGCTTTCAAAATTTAAGTTGAAATTTAAGAAACTCTAGTTTATGAACATTATTTTTTTAATAAATAAATAAATTTTCGTATTAAAATGTAAATATATTATGATTTCATGCGTCTTTTTCTTAAAAGTTCTGTTATGCTGTCGGGATTTCTATACAGTTCTTTGTCGGCCGCTTAATCCAAATCTCATTTCTAAAAATTGGACCATGCATTTTCCTCCGTACTTCCTTTCTTGTTTTTCGATGTCATGAATGGTTCTCCCTTTTATTCGGCTGCGCACAGGGGTTCTGGTGATGTCAGTGCTATAGTGCCGCAGCTTAGCATTGAGAGATAGTTCTATTTTGTTATAATGGGTCCATGTCAGTTTACAAGCCCCTTGTAGTTTGAGTACTCTTTCCTAATTAGATTTTGTGTTTAGCCCCGTTGGTTGGATCTTTTCTCCTAGGTATTGAAAATGAGAGACTTGTTTTATATTTCCATATTTAGTTTGTAACAGATTTGTGTCTGATGATTTGGTGTCTATGAACTGGGTCTTCTCATAAGAGATTTGGAGTCCGGTTTTCAGTGCAATTTCAAGTAATTTCCAAGTGATAGTTTAGCTCCCTGCCTATTATTGGTTAGAAGGACCAAATCATCTGCAAAGGCTAGGCATCTTACATATATGTAAATTTATTTATTTATTTATATGTAAATATACTGAAATAAATAATAGGGACGGAATAAAAAATATCATACATAAAATATCTCAAAACAAAAAAAAATGTTAAATACTTCATTTGCATATTCCATAGTAACTCAACAGATATAAAACTATGAAATGAACATTTATTGATCATTTCGTAACATTATTTATTCATTATATATTTGCATAGAGATTTTTTTTTTTTTATAAACTGGTTTTAAATCACTTTCGTCACTTACAGAAACAACTTCGCACTTTTTAAGAGAGAAAAAAAAGTACACAAAATGGCTAATTAGAATATTTAAAATGAAATATTATAAAGTAGTATTTAACATACTTTTTTATATTTCTTCCTTAATTTTTATTTATTAGTTTCAACAATTATTACCTATTTTATATTATCATTTATTCATTTTTTTCTATTTCTTGTATGTTTAGAGGCTGTTTATTTTAATTTCCTTTTTTGATCCCTTTATTTTACTTTACTTTATATCATTATACATATTGCATATTGAGTCTTTGTTATACATATTATCCTTGAGTGAGGAGGCGAATAATAATTCAAAATAAAACATATTTTTAAAAAAAAAGTTATTTATCAACATTCAGAACATGTAACGTCGTTCATAACTCTGAAATTTAATAACTAATAAATATTTTTACTGTGGTTAATATTATTTGACAGAAGGCGTTTACAACCGTGTTTAATATTTATATTTTCAATACCAAATAACTCCTTTTTGCAGTAAAACGCCGCTAATTTGTTGATATATTTATCAGCGTTCTCAATCTTACTAGATCTCATAAAGCTATTACATGCCCACTACGTCCAACTAAAGCTTCCAGGAAAGTTGGAAACAACATAATTTATGAGAATAAATGATAAAGGCATCCGAGTAATTTAAATTCCTCTGATGTATATCAGCGACCTAAGCATAATCACAGACCTGTTGGCAGCTAGGCTCTGTCTAACTAATGTCTAAAAATAAATTTCCACCATAGAGCCTGATTTGAAACAGAAGAAGCTGTATCGTTTTAGTAGATGTGATTGATGATGATTTTACCATACGAAAAAATTTAATTAAAAATAATTAGTTTTTTTATATATATTTTTCGCTGAAAAAAATACATACATTTATATGTACATAAATGAGCCTAAAAAAATAAACTACAAAAAACAACATGCCACCTGAAGTTCCATGAGATTGAAAGTACAGTTTCTTGGGCGTCTCCCAATTAGAGGAGAAAATACTTCATGTAAAAGGCTACTGCATGAGATATATTTTTATCAACTGAATAGGGAAGTCTGCCCTAACGTAACATAAATGAAAATCATTTACTATATTGTAGAGAAGTTTGAATTGGTTTTATATTTAAAAGAGTTCATTTCTTTAAATACTTATTAAATTTGTGTGTAAATCACCTTACATTTAATTAGTCTAGTAGATAGAAATCTATAACTCTAAGTAAACTGAATAAGTAAACGTAATTATGTTATAGATATAAGATAATAGAGGCGCAGATAAAATGAAAATAGGCTTACTAGAATATTAAAAATAATAGTGAGCGCCATCATCTTTTTGTAATGTGTATACTTAGTGATAGTCATTTTCATATACTGTATTTATTTTCATTGGACTTTTTGTTTTTTCCCTTTTATATAAAAATATATTTCATATCATCTGTGAACTAAAAGATGTAATAGGGTCTCCTGGTTGTCGAATAAGCGAAGGAAATTATTTATTGAATGGGTTTAGCAAAATAATCCCAGTATCACATGAAAACAGCGAACTATATTCGAACTCCAGATGCAACCGAAAAATGGAATTGAAGCCAAAGCGGCTCTATGAGGTAGTTGAAATGATTATTTTCATTTTTTAAAGTTCAAATGATGAATTACCGAAAATACAAATGAAAGTTGTATACTTTGAAGGAATCGTGTATATAGACGATAGTCAATAACTGAACACTCAACTCAAGGAAAAAGTACCTTGAAATGTACACAAATTGAATTTATTGATACACATAAAGGAAGATATATTAAATTTAGTTGTTTGATCAAAATGCAATGAAATACAAAAAATATTTTTTAAAAAAAATGTAGAGTAGAAAATCTTAGATAGTAATTCTATACAGGAGTAAGATTTTTTAAACCAATGATTTGTCCTTTCAATGGATATTGTGCCTGATAAAATATATACTTAATTATATGTACACCGCTACCCGATAGTCTGTAATTTCGAGTGCCTGCGATATTTCAGTTGATAAGTACGGATTATTTTCACTGACTAGTGGACAACTGACTCCTAAAAAGGAAGGGACCGTTGGTCCAAACCTACACTATGACATTATACCCAGCTTTGAAAGGAGTTAAGCGCATTCAGATATTTGCCGATATTACTCACATGTACGGCCCAGATATAATAAGTTAGCTAAGAGAAACCGTTTTGAAAATTATGCAACGGAGTTTAAGCGAAAGTGGGGATAGTCGTATCACCAGGCTTTGCACCAGCCGAAAGGGACCATCGGCCAGAGGTGAAAATCAGGTTCCGCTCGCTGCTTATAAATTGTACCAGAGGGGAAAAAAAAGAAAGGGTGTGTGGGGGAGATAATATCCAAAGGAGACTGTATCACTTCGGTGTAATTCATATATTTTGTCCTTATTAGGCGGCTGTCTTATTGGCCACTGGAGGGCCAACCAGCTTCCGTGCTACCCGTACCTGGGTTTTATGGACCTGCCCTCTCATACTTCCTCAAAAAAAATGATCGATCGTTCTAATTTTTTGACCAGATCTGAAAGGAGTTTTTTGTTTTTAATTAATATTAAATTGGACGGCTTCAAGACTAGAAATTTATTTGTATTTTTCAGCATACAAAGTTTCACATTAATTAAGAAAGTTCTGAGGTTTCAGGCTAAAAAAATCAAACTGAATAATCTTCTCTGGTCTAAAACACGAAAACAAATTGAAATGTTGTTGATGGTTTTTTTTTTTCTTTTTTTTTTAAATTAAAGATTAAATTAGTTATAAAACGAGATTTTATCAAATAAAACCGCGGAAACACACATTTTTATTTTATTTAATTTTTTTTTTTTTTTTTTTTTTTTTGCTGAATCCTATACTTTGATTAAAGTTCAATTTAGCTTCATTTATTTCTTACGATTTTTTCTTTCTTCTATAATTATAGTTTAGCTTTTAATTTATCTAAAACTTCAGTTAATTTAGCTACTCTATCCCTATCCAATTCTTTTAGGTATGCTGTTTCTTCTTGAGGATCAATATCGAATTTTTATTCAGACCTGATTTTGTTCTGCTTTTTGCATCTAAATATTATATGCCTGGGGTCCTCCGGGAAGACAAACGTCTCACATTTTCCATTGGCTTCTATTTTCATCAGGTTAAGATATTTCTTTGTTCAGCTATAATATGTCCTAAGACTCGTTATTCTCACTATATGACCTTAATCAATATCTGTACCGGTGCACAGTGCTTCGTCAAAAATCACAAAAATCAAAAATCGAAGTATTTTTTATCCATCTGTTTACCTTTTGGTATTCTTAAAAATATCTTAGACAACGTTTTAGTATGATTATCCCATTGTTTACATATTCGTTTAAGTCAAAATAATCGAAAAACTTCAGGAGTATTTTCGTTTAGCGATTTTTATCGTATTAGCCCCGAATTATATTTAGTTCCATTAATGTCTCATTGGAGAAAAAATAACCATTCTTACCGATGCAATATACAGGTCAAGGTATCTATTTTAAAATACACTACTTTAATTGGTAAGCTGAGCACTTATTATATTCATTGTATGCGTGCAAAGTTTCGGTCACCAGTTTGAAAATTATTTAAACTTTGAAGAGGCTTTTAAAAAAATCCTCAAATATCCTTTTAAAGTTTTTGCATACTATTGTTCCTTGGTATATAGGCTTTGATTTGCCGTGAACTTTAACTGCGCTAGCCTGCGCCCGGACTATTTTATTATTTTTTGTTGTTTAAAAAACGACAGCATGACCAATGGCCAATTGCTAAAATATGTTTTTTTCACAAAAATTCAGATCGGATAGCTGTAGACACTGATAAAGTACATTCATTTAAGGAAGAGTCTAACTACCGATTGGGAAGAGAAATATCTGCAATTAGTCGGGTATTTCGTTTCAAATTCAATGAAAAATTGAATATGGTCGACAGGAGTCGTAATATATTTTGTCGAGGATATGTCTCTTGACTTTAACAGGAACTTCAATGCTAACTATTCACAAAATCAGTGCATTCAATCCAGGAACAAGCCGAACACGCGGAAGACCCAAAATCCTTTTCTAAGAATTTTCCAATAAAACTAAAAAACAAAAAGGTGGGTAAAAGGATCTTGTTCTTAACATGTCATCTGTTGAATTACGTTTTGCTGCAGAGATGTCTGGATAATCTTTGGTTGAAGAACGAAATAGATAGGACCTCTTCAAGCACTGCTTTATGCATGGATTTATGTTTATCTGATAGGAAATACGGTATATGGTTTGCTTAAGGAATGCTTTCCCAGTCTCTATTCCTTAACTTTGACGAAAAATTCCCTATTTTTTGTTAATATTATCGCTGGTGATGTTAGCGCTTGGGTAAATTTAAAAGAACTCTTGCAACTAACAGTGCAGAGTGTATAAAAATTGTAACTTCGGAGAAATGTAATGAGATCAAACTTGAATGTAAATGGGGATTCAACAACAGTTTCGGTCATAACCATTGTAAACAAATGTTTGAAAATGCATTTAGCACAAATGAATATCTTTTTTTAATAGCTATGGTGGCAATGAAGTTGATAGAAGCTAGAAATGGAAAAGACGTATAGGTAAATCTGCGTTCATCGTCTACCTTATAATACTGACCAATAAAATTAATTAAAAAAAAAAAAAAGAAACTGCAGATCTAATGTGTGACGAGAAAAAGGCAATGAAAGATTAAATTTGCCAACTCCAAACTTTTGAAATTAAATTTTAAGGCGATCAAATTTACACGTTTAGTTTCATGTTCTCAATGCTGGTTGGTAGCGTTACTAATATTTGATCTGGAACAATCGCCACCTTTATGTGTTCTATTTGCAGGGCTACCCCAGAGAAGACGAATATCTTCTAATAAAAAAAATCTTCATATCTTCTTCATTAACTCAAACACACCCCTAATGATGCTGGAAACGCAAAATTTACGCTATTATTAAAAACTTGCACCAAAAATTTCATTTTACTACCACAGAAAATAAAAAAAAAAAAATTTAATTTTTTTATAATTATCTTCCCATAACTTTTTATGGGTGCATTTCCGGACCCATGTTTATAGGAGCTTTTTTGTTCAGCGTGTGATTTTCTATAGGATTTTGAGGGTTTGCGGATTTCGTCCACCCTCACTCTATGTTCGAAGCACTGTGCGGTGGTTCGAAACCTTGGAGTTATAGTCCAAGAGCCGAGGCCAAATTTCATGACTTATTTGAAGAAAACTTTTAGACATACAGCCATTTAATGTCCACCCTCAGCAATCAATTTGCACTTGTCTGCCAACTCAAAGCGGGGGCGTTTCAAAATGGCGACCTCCGAAAGGGGGTAGCAAATATCAAAATATGGTATTATTTGAAGATGATTTATTTAAAGCAAACAAGAAACTGCAAACCCCCTAGGTGACAAAAAACGTTGTCTGCCAAAATTTGGAGGGGGAGTCGCACCGGCAGACAAAATTCAAAATCCGCGTTTTTCAGTCCAAAAGTTGACAATTTGAAGACGATTTATTTGAAGCACACAAGAAACTGCATACTTCCTAGATGTCAAAAAATGTTGTCTGCCAAAATTTGGAGGGGGCTAAGCACCGGCAGACAAAATTCAAAATCCGCGTTTTTTCAATCCAAAAGTTGACAATTTGAAGACGATTTATTTGAAGCACACAAGAAACTGCATACTCCCTAGATGACAAAAAACGTTGTCTGCCAAAATTAGGAGGGGGCTAAGCACCGGCAGACAAGATTCTAAATCCTTGTGAAGGCGTCACAACCGGCTGACGTTGTTCAAAACACATCCTTTTTGTCCAACAGTGAACTTTTTGAACATGATTTCCTTTTTTATTTGATTTATAAGTAGTTTTTCTCTAGAATGATTTGAGGAAGTTATATTATATTGCTTCCTACGTATGGTACAATAAAATTATTTTAATATAAAATAATCTTGTTTTAAAATTTTAATGTAAAAAATACCAATTAATATATATGAACAGTAATAATATAAATACCGGCCACATAATTAAAAAATAATAATATTTCAACTTATAAAATTATGAAATATGTACTATCCTGGAACAAAATTCGTATAAAACTTGTATAGTAGTCCAGTTAATTGATTTGTAAAATGATAGACCAAGAGCCCGATAGGAAAACATACCGAGTTATTTCACCCCTTTTTTGTAATGCATGGGTGTAACCTTTCCACTGTTATGAATGAAAATTTATGAATTTTCCAATAAAGGTGAGTGCCGCAAAAATGACAGTGGGGGAAAGGAGTTGAAAATAGTATTTCATAGAAGTTCGGAAATCGTTACTTTTAGTATATTTTGTGTTCTATTATACGTTATTCAAGCAAATCAACTTTGCAACAAATTTTGTAATAGTCATTTTGTTCTGAGATCAATAGTTTTAGAGCGGTTTGGCCACCAAAGATTGACTAACTTCATATAAGTCGCACTTCTTCGTGAAAACAAGCAGTTGGTACTTTTCTGTTGTCGGTTATAACTCTAATCCAAAATTTATTTTTTTCAACTGATGAAAATTTCCTTTCAGACATTATACATAAAATTTATATGTATAATATAATATAATTTATCTATATAATGTATATAAAGTTATTGAAAATACCCATGCCAGCACGCTAAAAATCCGTACTATTGTAAAGTTAAAGTTTTTGGCACATATTTCGTTACAACACCAAAACTATTCGTCCGATCCAAAATTTATTTATTCTTTCAATTGATAGCTGGCTAAATTTTCTATCAGACCTCATATATGAAATTTATATAAAGTCATGTAAAGTTCCCATGCCAGCACGCTAAAACCCCGAACTATTGTAAAATCCAAGTTTTTTTGTACACTTTTCATTGTAACCCCAAAACTACTCGTCCAATCCAAAATTTATTTTTCTCAACTGATAGCTGACTAAATTTCCAATCAGACCCATATATTAAATTGATATAAAGTCACGTAAAATACCAATGCTAGCACATCAAAACCTTGTAACTGGTGTGAAATCCAAGTTTTTTGGCACATTTTTCGTTATTACCCCAAAACTATTCTTCCGATCCGAAATTTATTTTTCTCAACTGATAGCTGACTAAATTTGCAATCAGACCTAATATATGAAATTTATATAAAGTCATGTAAAGTTCCCATGCCATCACGCTAAAACCCCGAACTATTGTAAAATCCAAGTTTTTTGGTACATTTTTCATTATAACCCCAAAACTACTCGTCCAATCCAAAATTTATTTTTCTCAACTGATAGCTGACTAAATTTGCAATCAGATCCCATACAAAAAACTTTTATCAAGCTCTGTAAAATACCCGTGCCAGCACGCTAAAAACAAGTTCTGTTGTTAAATACAAATTATTTAGATTATTTTTCGATATTAGTCCAAAAGAATTTGTCTAAACCAAAATTTACTTTTTTCAACTGAAAGTTGACTAAATTTGATATCACATTTTATACATGAATATTTAATTGAAATCCATGCCAGCAGGCTAAATGTGTATGTTTTGGTAAAAACATAACAATTTTACATGTTACAGTGGGCTGGCGTGGGTATTTTGCGGCATTCATTCATCATTTTATAATTTTATTTGATTGTAAATTTAGTAAGCTTTCATTGAAAAAATAAATTTTGGATAAAACAAATAGTTTTCGGGTAATAACGAAAAATGTGTCAAAAAACTTGGATTTCACAACAGTACGAGGTTTTGGTGCACTGGCATTGGTATTTTACGTGACTTTATATCAATTTAATATATGGGTCTGATTGGAAATTTAGTCAGCTACTAGTTGAGAAAAATAAATTTTGGATCGGAAGAAAATTTTCGGGGTTAATAACGAAAAATGTGCCAAAAAACTTGGATTTCACACCAGTACAAGGTTTTGATGTGCTGGAATCGGTATTTTTCAAGACTTTATATCAATTTAATATATGGGCCTGATTGAAAATTTAGTCGTCTATCAGCTGAGAAAAATAAATTTTGGATCGAACGAATAGTTTTAAGGTTTTAACGAAAAATGTACCAAAAAATTCTGGCGTGGGTATTTTACATGACTTTATATAAATTTCATATATGTAGTATGGTAGGAAATTTAGCCAGTTACTTACCACAAGTTAGCCAATCATTGGTGGCCAAACCGTTTGAAAACTATAGATGAGAGAAAAAGAAATGAATAGCGCCATATTTCTTGCAAATTTGATTTGCTTCATAATGTACATAGCTCAAAATATACTAATAGGAACGGTTTCCGAGTTTTCGATCAAACGACTAAGAACATAGGTTTACGAAGAACTACATGTTTTCCACATATTTTGTTCCAGGATTGTACATATTTCATAACTTTATAAGTTGAAATATTATTCATTTATTAATTATATCGCCGGTATTTATATTATTACTGTTCATATGTATTAATTGGTATTTTTAACATTAAAATTTTTAAACAAGATTATTTTATATTAAAATAATTATATTGTACCATACGTAGGTAGCAACATAATATAATTTCCTTAAATTATTCTAGAGAAAAACTACTTATAAATCAAATAAAAAAGGAAATCATGTTCAAAAAGTTCACTGTTGGACGAAAAGGATGTGAGTTTTGAACAATGTCAGCCGGTGTGACGCCTTCACAAGGGTTTTGAATTTTGTCTGCCGGTGCTTAGCCCCCTCCAAATTTTGGCAGACAACGTTTTTTTGTCATCTATGGAGTATGCAGTTTCTTGTGTGCTTCAAATAAATCGTCTTCAAATTGTCAACTTTTGGATTGAAAAAACGCGGATTTTGAATTTTGTCTGCCGGTGCTTAGCCCCCTCCAAATTTTGGCAGACAACATTTTTTGACATCTAGGAAGTATGCAGTTTCTTGTGTGCTTCAAATAAATCGTCTTCAAATTGTCAACTTTTGGACTGAAAAACGCGGATTTTGAATTTTGTCTGCCGGTGCGACGCCCCCTCCAAATTTTGGCAGACAACGTTTTTTGTCATCTAGTGAGCATGCAGTTTCTTGTGTGCTTCAAATAAATCGTTTTCAAATTGTCAACTTTTGGACTGAAAAAACGCGGATTTTGAATTTTGTCTGCCGGTGCGAGGCCCCCTGCAAATTTTGGCAGACAACGTTTTTTGTCATCTAGTGACCATGCAGTTTCTTGTGTGCTTGAAATAAATCGTCTTCAAATTGTCAACTTTTGGACTGAAAAAACGCGGATTTTGAATTTTGTCTGCCGGTGCGACGCCCCCTCCAAATTTTGGCAGACAACGTTTTTTGTCATCTAGTGAGCATGCAGTTTCTTGTGTGCTTCAAATAAATCGTTTTCAAATTGTCAACTTTTGGACTAAAAAAACGCGGATTTTGAATTTTGTCTGCCGGTGCGAGGCCCCCTGCAAATTTTGGCAGACAACGTTTTTTGTCATCTAGTGACCATGCAATTTCTTGTGTGCTTGAAATAAATCGTCTTCAAATGGTCCACTTTTGGACTCAAAAAACGAGGATTTTGAATTTTGTCTGCCGGTGCGACGCCCCCTCCAAATTTTGGCAGACAGCGTTTTTTGTCACCTAGGGGGTTTGCAGTTTCTTGTTTGCTTTAAATAATTCATCTTCAAATAATATTATATTTTGATATTTGCTACCCCCTTTCGGTGGTCGCCATTTTGAAACGCCCCCGCTTTGAGTTGGCAGACAAGTGCAAATTGATTGCTGAGGGTGGACATTTTATGGCTGTATGTCTAAAATTTTTCTTCAGGGGGTTTGCAGTTTCTTGTTTTTTTTAATTCATCTTCAAATAATATTATATTTTGATATTTGCTACCCCCTTTCGGTGGTCGCCATTTTGAAAAAAACCCTTTGAGTTGGCAGACAAGTGCAAATTGATTGCTGAGGGTGGACATTTTAACAATAAGTCACGAAATTTGGCCTCGGCTCTTGGACTATTAGGCTCACGTTACATTAACCTTATTACCAACAAAAAACATTTGTTTTTTTTTTTTTTTTTACTTCATATGTAAAGGGAACTATTGCCTGAGGTAATGTACTAAACTAAACTTAGAAAGCTGCAAATGGAAATCATTTAAAATATTAATCCCTACCTAGTAACAAATTAAATAAGCAATTCTAAGTGATGTAGTGTGTTATTTAATGACTCATGAGTTTATTGGCCTTAAATGACCGCAAATACCTCTGGGGAGACAAGATGTGCACTATCACATATAATGAAAAATAGGCTTAATAGAATATATATATATATATATATATATTTTTTTTTTTTTTTAATCCATTTATTTACATTTACAACTGTACAAAATATATTCATCATGTAAGTGTATTGATATGATTACAATAACATGTCAGAACTTAAATAGAACTACTCGTCAATAGCACTTCAATAAAAATTTTATACTAGAAGTTATCTAAGCCATTTTCTTTTCAGAAGCCTCGGAAGGTTATCGGGAATATAATGGGAAGGAAGTTGAGAGACTAGTGGGTTTGTGTGGTTATGGAAAATCGACAGGTCGGTGGCGAGCTCCATTCGTGAGAGGTTACAAAGGTACGATTTTATATCGAAATAGTAAATTTATAATAAAATTTACTTATTTTCAATTAAATTGTTATGTAAAAAATCTATATATATTTGATGCGACATGTGGTTCCCATTGAAACGTTAAAATCGACTAATGATAAGTGGCTAGCATCATTCTTTTACAGTTTTTGCAATGGTAAAACTATTGAACTAATCCATACCACATTTTAACTACATCATCTACATAATTCTAGGAAGGTTTACTATAATGATAATTTAAATGTACTGTGTAGTGGCAGGAACGAGGTTTGCCACATTGCCATCAACTTTTATGGTTTGAAATTAAGATACAGCCTGATGAAATCGATTAAATTGTTTCTGCTGAATAAAAGTTGTTACCAAATCAGAATGCCGATCCTTTGCCTTTTGATATTGTGCGTAAACAATGTTTCATGGACTATTAGTTGTAAGCACTAGTAGTGCAGTCCATTATCCACAAGAGTTTCTCAATAGTTACTGTCCATCTGGATTACCAACTCATACATTAAAATTAAATGTTAGAAGTCCAATTATGCTTTGAAGTAATATTCACTCAACTAATCAGTGCTGTTTTAACCAGGTTAAAAATTACTGCTATGCGTGAAAATATCATTATAGAAATTAATTCTTAATCGCATGATTCAATGAATGATTTTTATCAATAAAAAAATAAAGCCTCAATCAGTTAAAATTATCTAAATTCCATACTTATGAGAGCAGGCGATGCCGCGACGGGGGGTGCTAGTAGTAAATGAGATTCCTCCATAAACTGTTCCGTAAATTTTGTTAGATATTTATTGCATCCAACATGTCAATTACATATTCATTTTATGTTTTTTTCATTATTGTACAATTTATTAAGATTCTAAATTCGTTATTCGACAGCTATTTAGGTTGAAACCATTTCGAAAAACGAAAAACTGGGGCTGAAATTCTAAAAGATCGTTTCATAAAATTTACGGCTCCCTAAATCACTTTCTTGAAACCATTAGCCGTATATTAGGAAGGATTATAATCTGAATTGGTCCGGTCTGCCCACCCGCAAGACCATAATTTTTCATCATCTCCGTCAGAAAAGTCCAGAAATATGGTAGTTTGGAAAGAATTTGAATTTCAAGGTTTCAAGATTATGACGTTTCTATATCACTAGGTGCATAAACAGGCTAATTGAGAATATGATACATTTTTGAATCGTCTTACCATTTATTTGTTACAATTCCTCTAAGCTTGAATTATCTTTTTTTTTATATTCATGAGGCATAGGATTCTAAAACCAAACTCGAATATCCATATTTTTTTAAAATATTTTTTCCACTAGGCTATTTTTAAGTGGAAGGTTTTATCCCAAAAAGTTGAATTACATTAAAAAAAGAGCATACAAAAAATTAGGCCTCTTCCGAATCCAGCCAGATCTTTACCTCTATCGACCAGCTTATTTTCAAAAAATGTAAAAAATGGACTCGGCTGCATTTAAAATTCTACGCCTTACATGTGGTTAGGAAAATTGGAATATAAGTAAATTTACACTCTTAAAAATATTTCCTCAATTGATTTAGTTCAATTTTGAATAACTCAGTTCCATACTGATTTATGACCATAAGTAAGTTCATGTATATATCATGAAAAATAAGTAAATATATATATTTTTTTTACTATTTATTGATATTTACAACTGTACATCAAGTAAATTTGAGGAAATGATTATAATAGCAAGAAGTGCTCTCACTAGTCACTAGTAGCACTTCAATAAAAGTTCTAAACTAGAAGGTCTCTTGGCCATCTTATTTTCAGACGCCTCGGTGGGTTATCAGGTATCGAATGTGAATCAAGTTGGGTGACTAAAGGATTCGTGTGGGAGTGCAGTTTACTATGAAATGACTGGTATCTGGTTTGGGCTAAATCAGCAACATATGGAATATTGAGGTCTTTATGGATAAGTTTGTTTGAGACAAAGTTAGGAGCATTAAGGATTTTTCGAAGGATTTTGGATTGTAAGGATTGGATACGAGAAGAATTGGATGGTTTAGTGGAGCCCCAAAGCTCAACTCCGTATGTCCATATAGGTCTAATAACTGCCATATAAATGAGTCTCTTGTAATTTATTGGAAGCCTAGAACGTTTGTCTAGTAAATGTTGGAGTAGTCTATAACGAAGGGCAGTTTCTTGACTTTTTTGTCTTGTATGTGGATTCCAAGTGAGACGTTTGTCCAAATTGAGTCCCAGGTCACGGATCTGTTCAACAGGGATTAGAGGAATATCATTAAAGGATACTGTAGGACAGGATGTCATAGGTTTACGACGAAGCGTAAAGGTTATTTGATGGGATTTATTTTAATTCTCCATTTTTGACACCATTCTTGAAGGTTTATGATGTGGGATTGGAGTGTTTGGGAAGCGATGAAGGGATCATTATTCACTGATAGCAAACATGTGTTATCAACGTAAGTTGTGAGGACAGTGCTACGATGGGTCTGGATGTCAGCTGTATACACTGTGTAGAGGATGGGAGCTAGGATACTTCCTTGAGGAACTCCGGCAGACTGAGTAAAGAGGGATGAATGGGCGGAATAAATAAATAAAATTAAAATTAAAATGTTTAAATGTTATCAAACAAAAAAGCTTGATATTTTAGCATTTATTGAAATTTACAACTTTATTCAATATAAATATAAAATGAAATATTTATCAATATAAAATAAAATACATCAAATAAATGTGATAATAATGCTAAGAATGGCATGTCTATTACTTGTAAAACATTTACCCATTGATAGCCCTTATAAACGTTCTATATAATGAAGTACTATATTAGAAGCTACTGAGGCCATCCTCCTTTCAGAAGCATCGGAGGGTCAAAAATAAATAGATTTCAAAAATTACATGGGTATATAAACGATAACAGGGAACTTTTTGTTGATAGAGTATGAATAAATTGAATGTGGAATCATCACCCAAACATTTGTCAATCTTGATATGCAGTAACAGTATGATACAACCAATTTCCATAAGCCAAACTAATACCCAGAAAAGACAGTACCTAGAAAAGAAGGGAAGAAACCCAGTTTTATTCTGTAGCAAACCTATGAAATGATACTAAACATTCACAATTTTAAAGTCATTTTTGATAATTTGTGCGGCCTGCATTAGATGTAGTATAAGGTCACTATACTCCTTCATACTTCATAAAGGTGAACTAAAACATTAGGATGAGCTCAACTTTGGTGAAATTCCTTGTGAAAATGAGTTATGACTAATATCCTACGAGCACGCATAGGAATAGCGTGTGGGTTACACACAATCTGCTCAAATACTAATTTATGTGAAGTTCCATATCTCGAAAATGACATTTAGCTTTCCTAAACATTTGTTTCTAGTAGCAATGGTTATGACTTCATCATTCCACAGGAGCAAATTATTTATTCATTACTAGCATCCCCGTCGCGGCTTCGCCCGCCCTCATAAGTAAAGATAATTTCAACTAAAAATTAAAGTTTTATTTGTATATCGACGAGATTCTTGTATTTTAGCATGTGGTTGTGCATTATTTCTTCAATGATTTTTTCACGCATTGCAGTTCTCATTAATCTAGTTATGATTGCACTGATTAGATGGTTGAAGATTATGTAAAAGCACCATCAGACATAAAATTTTTAATTTTAATGTATGAATTGGTAATCAAGATGGATAAAGACTATTAAGAAACTCTTGCGGAAAATAAACTGCATTATCAGTGCTTAAGATAAAAGGCCCGTGGATCATATTTTTATACACGATATAAAAAAGCTAAGAATCGAAATTTTGATTTAGTAATAATTTGTATTCGGTAGAAATAACTTTATTGATTTCATCTGGTTGGATGTTGATTTCGAACTATAAAAGTATATGACAGACTCGGTCCTGCCTCTCAACATTATACATTCAAATGTTAGTTATTGTAAATTTTACCATTGCAAAACCTTCCTAGAATTATAAAAATTATTTATTTAGATGTCGGTACAGATAGGTTCAGTTTACCATTGTAAACTCTATTGAGGAATGGCGCTATACACAATCGGTCGATTTTCAAGCTTCACTGAGATCCACATATCGCACACCATATTTAAATCTTTTTTAATAATTTTCTTGATAGTTTAATAAGTAAATTTTATCACCAATTTCAAGCTGTTTTGTAACCTCTCGTGTAGAATGGCACTCGCCACCTATCGGTCAATATTCAAACTTCACTGTTGTCCACATATCTTTTTTTAATAAAATATAAATTAAAAATCAGTAGATTTTAATATTGCTAAACCTTCTTAGAACTATGAAGATAATATTTAGTACAGATTGGTTCAGTTATATTAGCGGTTAGTGATTAAAAACGAAAAATGTCTTGTTCTTCTATAGAATAGTATAAATTATTATTATAGTAAATTTTCTAATTGTAAATCTTTCAAGAAATATGAAGATGATGTTAAAATTTGGTTCAGATAGGTTCATTAGTTTTACTAAAATGCTATTGTCGCTTGCCACATATTCGATTTTTAAATTTCACTGGAATCCACACGTCACACCACATATTTATAGCTTTTTGGATAACAAATTAATTTAATTTAGTAATTTTATTATAAATTTCTAACTATATTTAACACCGGATCATTCTAACCTCTCTTGAATGGCGCTCGCTTTACTACACACCACATATTTATCGCTTTATAAACAGTAATTTAATAGAAAATATATAAATTTTACTATTGCTAAACCTTCCTTGAACTATGAAGATGATATAGTTATATTTGGTACATAATAGTTTTATAGTTTTCGCGGTTAGTGATCACGAACGGAAATGGCTTGTCCTTTTATATATAACTTTATCATCCCCCGTCGAGGCTTCGCCCTCTCTCATAAGTGAAGATCTTAGATAATTTTAACTAATAATTGATTTTTTGTTTATCGATAAAAATCTTGTATTAAAGTGAACAATTGAAAATTATATTTTTGATGATATTTTCACGCATAGCAGCCATTATTAACTTGGTTAAATTTAGATTGATTAGGTGTTTGAAGATAACATAAAGCATAATTAGACATCCAATTTTCAATTTTATTATAATATATGAGTTGGTGATGCAGATAGACTTTTTTGTTGGATCAAACTGCACACGGTGTGCAAATTTGATTAAAATCGGTTCAGTTGTTTAGGTGTCAGCCTGCCCCAAGACAGCGTAATTTATATATATTAAGATTACATTACATACAATACCAGCAATTATATTATATGGTTTGAAGAAAACAGCAATTTATTTTAAAAATAGTGAACTCATTTTCCATGATATTCAGATGTAAAGGGAAATAACACTACACGATTTGTTAACTGTTCTTCAATTTGTTTTAAATTTTATTTTATCCAGAAAATATGAAATTGTTGTCATATATTTGGTGCACATGGTATTGCATATGTAGAGTAAGAAATAGCCAGAAAAAAAAGGAATAAGTGTGTTAAAATATATTATTTTAATGAGCAATCTCTAAATCAAATGAAGAGCAATTTTTAATAAAATTAAATTTGTAAAAAAGCCTGAGAGGTCATAAATAAGAAGCAAGATATGTGAAGGATATAATTGAAAACTAATAATATTGGTTTACTAATATTAGTATAATTTATGCTGTTGTTAGAATTAAAAACTACAAAGGGTTAATAATGGTTGTACAATAAATAGCATATGAGTAGGTATAAGATTTATTTGATATTTAAAAGTGATAAAGAATAATAGATGAACATTCTGTAGTTGACTTTATCAAAACCCCGGACGGTTGTGAAGAGCAGTGGTGGATTTTAAACTAGAGGGGAATTGAAGAAATCATCGTTTATTATCAGAAAAATATCGATATTATAAAAAAACAAAAAAAACAATGTTTTTATGTAAGGTTTTGTAATGAAACTGTGGTGAGTGCGCTTTATATCGAGTAAGACGAAATTGCACATCACCATCATAACTTAATATGCCTTTCTAGATAACATTTCTAGTAGTAGTTGTTTTAAACAAATTATAGTGAATTACACATTATTGAACGGTAATTATTAGTCATTAGTCTGTTTTATTTATGCAATATGTATCACAAAAAGATCTATATTTATATACTCATAAATATATAAATGAAGCCAAAGATAAATTAATAAATAAATATGAATTTAATGAAGTAAATTTCATTTTATTTTTTAAAAGATACGTAAAATATTAAATCGTTTTATGAATTTTAAATATAAACGGTAGGAACTTTTCTCTTTTTGCGAGCGCCGGTAACGAGAACGTCGGATAAGAGAGAGTCCACTGTAGTTCCAGTAGCTGGTTCCAACAATTTCTCTTTCGCTATCCTCTTGTATGTTAAAATTTCCCATTTACTCACTCCTATCAGCCTCAGGCTAACAAAAAGTGAAACTGTGACGAGGGTCCACGTGTACATTCAAAGGAATTTAAAAGTGGTTTTACTAAAGAAGAATAGCTGAGCACGTCTTCTTCACCGTTTCTCCGACGATGTACATGCACTTAATTCCATCAGGTACTCTTCTGTTAAAAAAAAGGTATCATGATTGTCTTCTATTAACGATATCAACTATGACTATTGTCTTTGTGGGATCTAAATAATTAAAAAACAAAATCTACTGTTTAGAGAAGGAGCTCTTAAAGAATGATGAGTCGAAAAGTACGTTCTGCACCACCTCATCTATAATCAGGGATGTCAGTTTATAGCTCTAATACCAGAGGTTGTAGTTAGCCCTAATGCCAAAGGAATTTTTTGAGAAACTTTGTTATACAAAACAGTATAAAAAAAAAAAGGTGTCATAGCCTAGTGGTAACGTACTTTATAAAAGTACGTATTTTACATATTGGACTGGAAAAAAAAGTATTAAAGTTTCGAATTCGGCCCTAGGAGGGTGGTATTAATTTCTACCTTCAAACCTTCATACCTTCATACCTTCATACCTTCATACCTTAATATTCTACCTTCAAGGAAAATTTGGTGCTTCATAAATTGAAAGGCTGAGGAAGAAAAAACAATCAATGTTTGAAAGTACAACTGATGATCATCATTTTCTTAGAACTTTTATAAACGCTGAATTGTTCTTTATAATATGTGTGATATATATAGGTATAAATATAAACTAAAAACTATACATTGAACTTTTATGTTCACTAGTTGCCTTGTCACACTGGTCTTGGATTCTATCTTTTAAAATTTGTATTTAAAAAATAAAGGAATTATAATAAGATGTCCAAGCAATTATCCTCCTATCTATTTTTTTTTTTTTTCAGGCGAAAAGTAAAATAAAAAAAAAATTAAATCATAGCATCATGAATTTTCGCATGGTTTAAATCATTTTTTTTTTTTTTTTTTTTTTTTTTTGTCTTTTTATTCTGCAGCTTTTCAATCTATTTTAAGCGAACAAAAATTATTAAAGATGAATACCGTATCTCGCGAAATCGAATGGAAACTAGTAAAATTTGAAGAATGCTGAGAAAAAAACATGCCGATTACATTACTATTTATTTACATTTCTTTATAATACTCCTTGTAGGTTAAAAAGGTATACTCCTAGAAATTCTTTGTTTAAATTCGACATGGAGTTCTGTTATTAGACGCCATATATACTCTTGCCCGGAGTGACTGTATTGTGGCACTTAGCCTCCACTACCTACACCAGCTTCGCTGAGATAGCAACACAGGTATCTCTTTGGACCTGGGTTTTCCCTCTACAATTGGAGGGTCAGGTTTGGTTCGGGGATCCCTACGCTGACTGTAAAGAGTAAGAATATATTTTTAACTTTTAATTTAATATAATTTTTGTTCTTAGTATTTTAATCTTTTTTATTTTTAATCTACTTATTTATCTTTATATTTCGTATAATTCTAGGTTTTTTAAATATTTTTTTTTCTTCTTTTTTCATTTGTTCCTTATTGTACATATTGTGTTAATCGATTCTTATTGTCCTCAATTGAGATATACAATATCATCTCAATTAAAGTAAAAGCTTAAAAAAAACAAAACAAAGATGATAAAATATTGCGTGAGTATGACACAATCTAGTTCTTTTGATGAAGAATTTATGTGAATAAATTTTAGGTAGTAAAAGCAGAATATTTCAAAACAACTACAGGAAGATGATATGAAGAAGATGAAGGGGCTTTGCAACATTTTACTGCTAAAGAACAACGTAAAAAAAAAAAAAAAAATTAAACATAAATTGCTCAAAACTATGCTATGTTACATAACCTTTTCATCCATCAATCCCTTCATATAAACGTAGTGGTGGAGTTAAATATGTCTGATATTTTTGAGGAATCATTAATAGAAACTTATCTCATAGCTTCTCTTGGGCCACAAGTTTTTGTCATACCTACCATTTATTTTGTGGACTGAAATAATGGCCATCGTAGTAATGGAACTTGGCAAGTAAATAAAATTATATTTATTTGAATGAAACCATCATTAAACCTTAGGGTCAAAACACCACCTCTCAAATTAATATAAGAACTTCGTTTTAACCTGTATGATCCACTTGAGCATGTTTTGACTTTAAATACTCTAATTTAACAAAATATATTCCTTACAAGTAGCAAAATCGATTTATAATTATTAAAACGGTATAATATCTAAATTAATTGGTATGTTCTAAACTCCAGCAGAAAATTTAGAAATTGAGCATACAAAAACTGGTTTCCAACTGACTTGTTTTATTTCGCTGGTCAAACATCTGACAGGTTGTCCGGCGAAATAAGCAAACACCTGCAAGACTGCTCCAATTTAAATTTAATGAAATGTTATATTTTAGGAAAGGATAATCAAAAAATCATTAAATTGATACCTCACGGTATTCAAAACAAGGCTAAAATATAAACCTATATTTTTGTGGTCTGTATTGATTAAATTCATAATTGACAACCAGAGAATATGTTGTAATTAAACTGTGAAGAGATTACATGAAAATTTTTCAGTGGCACCTCCTCTCTTTTTCAATCTTATACGGACAAAGTTGAACATGACGGTTGTGATCATGCACAACTTTTAAAGAGTGATCTGAATTCTGTTGTAAAAACATTCGTTGTTGTTGTCTGTTTGGGCTTAACGTCCTCATATACTCCAATTAGAGCAGGAAGGACGGTTTATCCTACTGGTTACCGACCTATTTTAGCCAGAGTGTATAGGTCAAGATTCATTTCGTGGGTCTACCGTGAAATAAATTTTAAGCCAGGTGGGATTCTAACCCACGACCTTCATTACCGAGCGCCCTGGGACCCTCGCTCCAACTCACTCGGCCATCGAGTCCCGTCTACCATCTTAATTACATGTATGAAATCTAATAATAAATTTATAAAGCTTTGGGTCAAAAAAATTAAACTTGGGATCGGACAAGTATATGCGTAGTTATAGCGAAAAATATTTAAACAAAAAGTAATTTATAAAAAATTAATCCGACTTCAAATTGGATAGATAGGTATACAAAATTATAAACAGCCAGAGAACTCAGGGGGAGATCCTAATCGAGTGGTTCTGCTAAAAGAAGGAAGAATCGTGAGACAGAGGGTAGCATCAAAAGGACAAAGAGGCTATGGTCAAAGAGAGAGACAACGCAAAACTCGTGCTGCGGAAACCCAACCTCAGAGGTCCAAGCGACTCGGCCCATGTGAGAATATACCCGTAAAATACGGGCTCTCAAATCTGAAGACAAATGTATTCAGCGTCGTCAGAAAATGAGAAACCAAGCGCAAATTGCACGTTCACTAGAATCTGAAGACGAACAAGCTTTGCTTCTTCAGAAAGCCGCCGAATATGAGCAAAAACTCATGCTCAGGAATCTGAAGACGAACAAGCCGTGCGTCTTCATAAAGTATTTTATTAAATAGTATATATATTTAGATTTATGAAGATTTAATAGATTTCGGTGAGTATAGTTATTAATTTCTTCAATTAGTTCTGATGTAGAATAAACTCCAATAACATAATATAGTAACTAGAGAATATCTTGAACTTTGATTTATGCTGCTATTACACCACTATAGAAAACGTTAATGCTTTGTTGTGTTTCATTCCGCAATGAAAATTAGGCTGATTTGGAAATTGCTTATCGATTAACTACCTTCACATAACAGGGCTAGGACACCCCGTTGGCACTGCTAAATCGTGAAAGTTCACATCGTTTGTAGGAGACAGGATTATTAAAGTTCTGACAGCCGCACCGGATCTGGAAGCAATCTCATCAGAGCTAGTTAGTTCTCACTCTGATTTGACTTGGTACAAGACGATTAAAGTCTGTTAAGTCAATTGATGTTTTCACTGTTTTGTCATGATGCAACTAACCGTTTAATTATATTTTTAAATTTCCTGTTGCCTTGGAGCCGGCGATAATGATTTTGTATATCGATACCAATTCACTTCGATTCTATATGCTCACAGAAGATATAATCTAACTTGTAACGGGTTGTGTAGAGCGGAGATGTTGGCTTAATCATGCCAGAATTTACTCCTATATTAAACCGCTGTAAAAATATTGAGTGTTGAGATTACCAGTATGCCAATAATGGAAGGGGAAAGAAGAAAATATATATATTGAGTAGTAGGCTAGGGGATAAAATTACAGCAAAACGGCAGAATTTCAATAACTTTTTTAAACATTTTAGGACTCATTTTTTAAAACGTGATTACAAACTATTATATTTTCGATTACAAGAAACCAATACCTGATTTTATATTAGACTTTTAAATATCAGACTAATAATACAAGAATTGTTCGTCGTTTCCGACTACTCAAACATTTACTAGACAATCGTTCAAAGCTACCAATAAACTCCAAAAGATTTATTTACATGACAGATATTAGACCCATTTGGACATATGACATCGAGCTTTAAGGTGTGGTTCCGCATGGAGCAGACGCCGCGGCTGGAAGCTGAGCACTGCTTCAGTTGGTTTTAATAGAAGTGTTGCAAGAGGGAGCAGCTGCGGCTGCCGCCAGAAATTTGAGAAGCTGGCTGCTGCGTTCGGACTGCTCTAGGAACCAGTCCAGACGCGCTCCTTCGCGTCTGTAGTATGCAAACCCACATCACCAAAGTTTCTTGTACCATTTTAGACTTTTTTTTTTTTTAATGTCATACCGATCTATATGGTATTTTTAAAAACCATGCTTAAAATACATTACAAAACACAAATTTTAGGGTTTTGGTATATTTAATATACATTTATAAATAATTGGATAAAACCTCAGGTTGAAATACCACAAATATATATATATATATATATATATATATATATATATATATATATAAATTTTCCCTCTGATGATTTCACAAAATATAGAAAGACAGTATATAAAAAAAGACAAAATAAAATAAAGAAAAGTCGCTGGAACCACAATTTTACTATTTTTTTCAGACGATGTATAAAATTCCAGTTTTTTTTTGTAAATATTTTATTGACAACCCTATTTTCGTTAAATAATTTTTATTATGTAAGATAATAAAAGTGTAAGTTATCAATGATCTTACATGATAAAATTGATTTAACGAAAACAGGGTTGTCAATAAAATATTCAGAGTAAAAAACTGGAACTTTATACATCGTCTGAAAAAATAATAAAATTGTAGTTCCAGCGAGTTTTCTTGACTCTTTTTCTATATTTTGTGAAATCATCACCAGAAAACGAACTGCTGAACTTCCAGCTGCCGCGGCTGGCTGCTCCATGCGGAACCACACCTTTAGGGCTTCACTACACCTTTCTATTCTTCTCCTATTCAATCGTTACAATCCAAAATCCTTCGTAAAATCCACAATGCTCCAAATTTTGTCCAAATCAAACTTATCCATAAAGATTTTAATGTTCCGTTTGTTGCTCATTTGGCCCAAACCAGATACCTATCCTTTCATAGTAAATCCCATACCCATTGGAATTCACTAGTCTCCCAATTTTCCGATAAATCTCCGAGGCATCTGAAAAGAAGATGGCCAAGAGACCTTCTAATGTAGACCTATTAAGTGCTACTAATGAGCAGTTCTTTACATGTTGTTGACATGTAATTTTAATTACTTTCCTCAAATTTACTTGTTCTATATAATGTTTAAAGTCAATATCAATAAATAGTTTAAAAAAGAATATTAGACTTGTTAAATTTTTAAGTGGCTTGGAATGATAAATGCTTACAAATTGTAGAAACTCCTTCGATACTATGAAAGTTAATACTAATTAATATCTACTACATAAAGAAAAACAAATGCGGGGTTTAATATTTTTGGCTACTTATTGAAAACAAATATATATAAATAATGATAAGGATCTAAGGATTCTCGAGAGCCTGAAGCACCATGTCGTACAAGAAATTCAAAATCCTCTAAACTAAAGAAAAACAACATTCATTTCCCTGGAACTCTGATTATTAACTCGCTCTTGAAGCCCGGCAAATTGAAGCAGCTCACCAAAATTTTGAAAGTAAAAGCAGACTTAGTGGAGATGGGTATTGGATAGGAAGATGTAAAAAACAGAGACCTGATGAGAGACAAAAATCAACGCATCATTTGAAATGAAGAAGAGAAGAACTTGAGGAGCAGTGTGGACAGAGGCCCGAAGGGAGCAGCATAGACAGAGGATGAAGACATATTGGCAGAAGAGGAAAGAGGATGAACGCAATAGAAGAAATGTACATTGTACAGTGGTTGTTTAACGCGGTCCCTAGACGGCCAAAATCAGGGAAAAAAATGTTAAGAATAGAGATTCTTGGAATCGATCAAAAATACCAAACTGAAAAGTGCTCAATTTTGACTTATCCACTTCTTCACAGCAGCCAGAGATTTTTAAGATGAAGGCGTAACGATAGGAAAGGTAATAATAGGGTCTTAGGCCACAGAAAATGGCTTCAATGAAAGTACACAATATGCTCGAAGAACAGAAAGAGTAATTGTATTTAATTGGCAACGTGACACGAGATGATATGCAAATACAGTTTCGGTTTCAGCAAGTAAGGCTATATTTTAAATTATGGAAGAAACAAGGGCTGTCTTAAACATTCCGTATCTGGTTAGTAACGTTTTATCCACCCCTTATCCTCTTGGTAGAATAAATAAAGACGTCAAGTCCATTAAATAAGAAGAAGAAGATTAATACTTAGAATGGACCTAGGTTTAAAAATAGTTTTTGTGACTCAAATTTATCCTAAGAAGTGGCAACTAAGAGAGATATCGGCAAGTCTAATAATAACCCCGGAGTGGGATACTTATCGATTGGACAAGTTCATTGCCAGGGAACACTGACTAGTTGTCCTTGCCCGAGCGGCTATTAGCTTCTCTCTAATAATTAGTCTGCATTTATTGCCGCGGAGGTCGGCCCTTATTGCCAACCAACCATTTCTATAATCAGATCTTTATAACATACATTCGCAACGGAGAAGATAATCAGTAATTGAGTTAATTGTCAATTCCTTTACTCCCCTATCTGTTTATCGTATCGTTTATGGTTCAGATGATTTATGGCTTTCATTTCGTATGAATCTAGATAAGAACCATCACGAATATTCTAACTTATTTTAATGCCTTGTGAAATGTTTTATTAGTATATCAATTTAATTCATCTTATCACAATATACGTTATATATATTTTGTTTACGATGCTGACAACTTTTTCGCACACAACGTGATTAGACGTACCTTAAAAAATATTATTATACATCACACATATAGATTAAACATTTGTTTTACATTAAGAGAGATATATGCTTTATTGAAACAATTAACAATAAACATAGTGCTGCCCAACTTTATTGGGTTGCTATAAACACAGCATACTCATCTATCCAATTAAAGACAACACTGTAATTTATAATTTAGTTATAATTATATAATATACTACTTAATATTACCTAATACTAGACAAAAATAACATTTTTTTTTTTTTTTTCTTCCTTTTTCGCTTCTTTTCCAAACAAATCTAGGTTCGTATCTTTGGTGTTGATGTTTGGATTCCAAATTCCGAATTCTAAAAACTATTAATGATTGGTTAAAAGGATGCTTAGAAACAAAGAAAATTGTTTTATTAAAAATTAATGAAATTAAAATAGCATTTCATCACCATAGTCACTCTTCGTCTACCGCTCAAGCTGTGTGAGGTTCTCAACCATTCCTCCTCTTTTATTCCAATCAAGACTTTGCAAAATATTCTTTCACTCCTTCCTTCCAAGTGTGTCAGGGTATTCCTGTGGGGATTAGGGCTACCGTCGACTTTACCCCCGTATGTCTTTCATGCTTGACGATTGTTCTCCATTCATGACACCTACCTATACCATCTGAGGCAGATTTATTCTATAAAATTCTCTGTAAGCTCGTTTAATACATTCGCAGACGATTCAAAGATTAGCATATAGCAAAGACTAAGCTGGCCGAATTTGATAGTTCGATTAGACCTGCAAGGGTTGTCAGCAACCATTATGAGCTCGGAAATTATAATTAAAGACTTGAACATAATATATAATAATATTATATTACAATCGTTTAAAATTTAAATTTGACGAAAAGGTTTATTGTATTTTTCACATTTTTAAAGGAATAACAATCCAATTATTGGGAAAGATCAATAAATAACTGCCTTCAGATGAGGATGTTATAGGTGAATAATGATCCTGGAAGAGCGGAAATTAAAATGTTATGGCCTCATCTGCAGAATGGAAGATTACCGAACAACAAACAACAAGCGTCTTTGAAGGCAAACGTTCTCGTAGCAGACTCAGTGGTATGTACACAGACAATATTAGAAAACATGGGACAGAGGTTGGCACCATACCGGAGATGAGAAGACTACCAAGGGAAACAGACCAGTGGTCAACTCCACGCTAAACGGCACATAGGAATTAGAGAGTTGTCACACAGAGCTCAAAAGATCAACAGCATAATATAATTCTATCTCTTTCAATTCTTAGTTTTATAGCTTCTGAATAAGATTCAAAAAGGTATTTAAAAAATAATAGTTTATAACTCTTATAAGAATATTAGTACATAATCTGTTGCTTTCTATTGTTTTCCTTTCTTTTAAATGTTTTATAATAATTATTAATTATTGGTAGGGCTGGGAATTATATGCAATAAAAACTGGAAAATATGCACATATAAATGGAAAAATATTGGGTAAAATACACAATTAAATATCAAAACTTTGGCACTACATAATTTAAAAAAATAGAAAATTGCATTACATTCTTATACATAAGTACAAATTCAAGTTTTACTAACTAATTGAGTTGCAAAGAGAAACAATGGGAAGTAAACTATTAATAAACAAAAAGACAAGGTGAATATTAAAAAAGAAAACACGTTATAAAACTTGTATAAGTGGCATTACATCTGCATTTTAGGTGTACACAAATAAACATTTATCGAATGATGTGTCTTGGTGGATACTGCGTGAGAGCTTAGTTACTGGAATGATGTTAGAACGAAGGAAAACAAGAAAAGTGAATTAATATTCCAAATATTTGAGCAAAGCGAGAACAAAAAATTATTTCGATTAAACGTTAAAGTTAGCGCAAAAGGAATAATCAGCGCTTGGACAAACACGAACTCATTCATTCAGAGGAAAAAAAAAAAAAGAATAAAGAGTTCCCATATTTTTTTTCTCAATAATTTTTAAATCCACACCTGTCACTCATCCTGTGATAAGAAGCATAAATGATGATTGTATGCTGGATCATTGGTATGTCAGGAATGAGGGAGGTCATCACCCAACGGTACTTGCATGAAACATAATCAATTTTAACGGAGTAGAACTCTCAACCAGCTCCTTTTTATTCTTCTTCAAGTATTCTCTGAAATGCTTCTCGAGGCCATAGCCTGTATTAAGTTGTTGATATGTCCGTAGAGTTTGGGAGTCTTGTTCCAGCCTTCGAAGTGTTAACATCGCGGTGTTATTCGTATCTATTTGAAGTGCCGGCTTCCTTTGTCAACAAGATTTTCTGAAGAATTGGCGGCCACCTTTGTCCAGCTCGATCCCAAGAAGAGTTTGTTTTTACAGTGCCGCTATGGATTGCCACTTTTGTTTGGGAAGTTAATTTTAATTTTTGTAGTTAAAATCATTGTTTATTAGCCTCTAAGTTTTGATTTTATTATCGTTTGTAAGTAATTTAAGATTTGTGTTGTTAAATCGTTGCTTATTAGATTTTCTTTTTCTTTTATATTTATGGCTTCTGTTTTCCTTCTTGTTTATAGTTAATATTACTTTGTTGTTAAATCGTTGCTAATTAGCTTTTCTTTTAATTTGATATTTACGGTTTCTGTTTTCCTTCTTGTTCGTAGTTAATGTTAATTTGTTGTTTAATCGTTGCTAATTAGGTATTCTCTTAGTTTATATGTATTAGTTATGTTTTTTGTTTTGTTTTTTTTATGGTTTGTAAAGTAGGTTAGGTTATCTTTTGAGTGAATGAGCTCATTGATACAATCTTTTTTGGATCTAAAGGTAAGACATATGAACATTGTAAGGTAGAAGTGTTTAATATCCTATATAGAACTATTATTCACAGTGATAACCGTTAAGTAGTTAGTAAGATAAAAATTTTAAGTTCTTAGTAGGTTAAGCTGTTTTATTTTTTGAAAAGTTTAGGGGTTAAGAGGATGAATTTCTCTAATATTAATCTCGATAGTAGAAACACAGAGGGAATGGATCAAGACAAAGGGCATAAGGGGCAAAAACCGACGGCTAGAAGAGCCAGGAAAGGCTCCCCTGATGTAGAAACATCCGAAGAAAAAGAAAAACTGATTCATGATGCTAGGCGGATTCAGGAAAATCTCCGAAGTTACATGGTCAGAAACGATAAGAAAACTGTTATAAATGTTCGTGAACGCATTAACAACAAAATACAGAGTCTTATAGAAATCGTTGAAGGATTAGCGGACAGAGAAAATGATAACAGTCCTAGTGAAATCAGTTCTATTGTTGAGAGGGTGGTAAATGAAACACTCTCGTCGCAGAAAGTATATAAATTGGTTACGAAAATCATAATTGAGACCGCAGTGCCAAAAGTCATCCAAGCGCTTTCAGCATCGAGTGTGGCACCCCAATGCACACAGCCTGAAGCAGAAGGGGCAACGGAACCTCAAATCATGGACTCAAACGGAACCTCCTTGCCTACCGAGACCTTCGAGCTTGTTAAAAGTAAAAGAAGGGAAAAAAAAGCAAAAACTGCGAGAAACAAGGTACAAAGTAACCAAAATAGCGCAAATCAAGACATCTCCCATGTTTCGAACCAGGCGAAACCGAGATCTATGGCTGAAATTGCTAAGTCCCTGCCAGCTAAGCCGGCCCAGATCCAAAAATCGACGTATGTCACAATCAGCGGCTTGAGTAAAAGTCCAGTAGATATAATTAACGGGTTGAGGAAATAGGAGTAAAAGCTGCTATAGTCCGAGCGACCAAAGCCGGCTCAGTGCTAGTTCGAATGGATGATATTAGCAACGCTACCAAAGTTATTGGATGTCAAGGACTGCAAGAAAAAGACCTGCATGCCAAATTAGCCCTCAGGAAGAAACCCAGAATGGAAGTGCATGGTGTGCCTCACTCCTGGACTTCAGATGATTTAGTGACGTTTTTATGGGGAAGAATGCCCGAGAAGCCGCGCTCCACTCCTCTTATCAAGAATGATCTCCGTCCACTTTTCTCCTCAGTAGCTAGAAATGGCTTCACCAAAAATTGGGTGTTGGAAGTGCATCCAATGGTTCGTTTCTTGCTTTTGGAAATGGGCAAGATGGATGGAGGATGGTGGACGATAACCTTTAAGGACTACCTCGACGCCCCTCGGTGCACTAAGTGTCAAGGTTACGGTCACACAAAAGCCACTTGTACAGCTGATGTACCAGTCTGCATCTGGTGTGCATGTAGCGGTCACATAATAAAGGATTGCTTGAAAAAGAAAGAGCTGAAAAGCCCTTCCTGCATAAATTGTGAGCGAGCAAATAGTCCTGTTGGTCAAAGGAAGCACAAGGCAGGCAGTCGGGAATGCCCTGTGCATCTAAAGTGGTCTAATGAGGTAGCGAAAAGAACCTTCTATGAATAAAATCACCATCCTTCAGCTTAATATGGGTCGTCGGCGTCTTGTCGCTGATGAGTTGCGATCTCTCACCCTACACTATGACATTATGGCGATCCAGGAACCGAGCTGCCATGGGAACAAGGTTGTTGGATTTGGCCTTACGTCGAGAATAATAGCCCTGAGCAGTGGAGAGAGGAGGACTAGAGCTGCCATAGTCATTATCAACCCGAATCTTGATGTAATGGGTCTTGAGCAGTATACCAGAGCAGATAGTGTGGCTTGTTATATCAGGTGGGGTAACATTGCTTTCACCCTAGCATCAGTGTACCTTCCCGATGGAAATAATAATCTTGAAGATGGTATATCTGCAATGGAAGCGATCACAGAAAACTCAAGAAATGTAATTGTTTGCTCAGACACTAATTCCTGGAGCATCGATTGGGGATCCAATCGAACAAATAGGAGAGGTGCTAGAGTCATAGAGTTTATTGCCAGGAACCAGTTAGTGGTTGTTAATGACCCCTCTACCACCCCTACATTCTCTGGGCCAAGGGGTCAGAGCTGGATCGACGTAACTCTTGCCTCACCGACACTGATAAGAAATATTGTCGATTGGAATATTAGATCTGAGACGAGCTCCGACCACAATGCAATTGCTTTTGACTTAGTGCAGTATGCAGGATGTTACCACGTCTTCCATAAAGGTTACGTTACTCGAAAAGGAGAATGGAGTACCTTTCGTGCTACGTTGGAGGGAAAATTGATTGATGAAGAATGGGATCCAGCAGAGACGGATGATACAGATCACCTGGACTATAGAGTGTCTAGGCTCACAAATGTCATCCTCGATGCTGCAGAGGATTCTCTCCAGCACCGGAAGGCGAGAGCTCGAACAGTCACATGGTGGACACCGGGATTAACCACCTTAAAGAGAGAGGTGTATAAGGCTCGGCGGTTGTATCAGAGATGTAATTGTGACGAGAGGCGTACTGTCTTCCGTGAAGAGTACAGGTCTAAGGCCCGAGTATATCGAAACCAGGTGCGCTCACAAAAGCGAAAGTCTTGGGACAATTTTATTGAGGAAGAGTCCTGCAAAGAATCCCTGGGGTATTCCTTATAGGACTGCCTTTGGCAAGCTTACTCCACTACAGGTGATTGCATCATTGAAGCAAGGAGACGAACAGGCAGTAACACCAGAAGAATCGGCAAGGACATTCATCCAGGCGACATACCCCAGAGACAACCCATCCGAAGACAATGATGAAGAAGCATTTATGAGACGTACTACTACGTATCCATCTGGTACTGATATGTGCCCATCATGGGACATATGGGATCTTCGGAATAGCGTGGACAGTCAGAAAGTGGGAAGAGCACCAGGATTGGATTGTATAGACACGGCTATACTCAAGAACAGTATTCCCTACATAGAAGATAGGCTATTAGCGGTTTTCAATGATTGCTTAGATAAGGGATACTTCCCGAAACTATGGAAAACTGCTGATATTAGACTTCTCTATGAGGGAGTAGGCAAAGACAAGCGACTAGCGAAGTCATATAGACCTATTTGCCTCCTCCCTGTTATGAGTAAAGTGCTGGAAAACTTGCTGCTTAAGAGCTTGCAGCCAGTTCTGACAAGAGCAAGCCATCCACGGCAATACGGATCCACTAAAGGCAGGGGAACCGCTGATGCTTTGTTGAGGGTACGTCATGACGTAGCTGAGAGGGCAGATCGGTACGTCATGTTACTCCTCTTTGACATATCCTCTGCCTTTGATAGTGTGTGGTGGCCAAGCGTACTTTACCAGCTCCAGAGATACGATACACCTAGCAATTTGTATGCGCTGGTAATGAGCTACCTCCAGGACCGACGTGTTAAAATACGCGGAAACTTTTATGAGTATGAAGATGTAGTCGAGAGGGGCTGTCCTCAGGGCTCTGTCCTTGGTCCGGCCCTGTGGAAGTTAGTCTTCAATGATATGTTGGCCATTCTCGAAGAAGAACGGTTCCCCGCGATTGCCTATGTCGACGATCTGGCTGTCGTCGTGTCTGCTAACAGTATAGTCCAATTGAAGCAAGAAGCTGAAAGATGTGCTGGCCTAGTTAGTAGATGGTGCAGTAAACAGAAGATCAAAATGGCGGCTGCAAAAACACAGGTCATTCTTCTGAAAGGAAATAAGTGTAGGCCTAACCCTATTATTAGAATTGAAGGAGAAAGAATACGTCCAACTGAGACTGTCACCTACCTGGGTGTGAAAATAAGAAGAAATTTTGATGTAACGCCTCATTTGGAATACCTTGCCAATAGGATGGCCTTATCATTGAACTGTCTCAGTAGGTTAGGGGGCGCCTTGTGGGGCCTCAGATACGATGGCGATATATAAAGGAGTGATACTTGGTATCCTACGGTATGCATCTCCCGCCTGGTACCAAAATCTCTCACGCAGACAGATGAGTAGGCTGGCAACAATTCAGCGTAATTCTATGCTGGGAGTCACCAGGGCGTACCGATCAGTGTCTCATGAGGGGGTCCAGGTCTTAGCAGGAGGGGTACCTCTTGATCTTGTACTGCAAGAAGATGGTTTTAAATTTAAAATGAAATGGGAAGGCTCGGTGGGACTAACAAATAAACTCCGGTCTCTGATCGACGCAAATCCAAGGAAATGGTTGGAGATAATCCGAGAGTACACGATAGAAGAATGGAACAGGCGGTGGGTAACAACCCCGAAAGGGGCTACTCTTAGAAAATATTTCCCCACTGTTAGGTCACGTCTTCAAGCAACTTGGGTACTCCCGGATTACTGGATCTCACAGTTTCTCACAGGGCACGGGGGCTTTCGAGCCAAGCTCCAGAAACATGGTAAAAATATTGACCCGCTTTGTCCCAGCTGTGGTGTACCGGAAACCGCTGAACATGTGGTAATTTCATGCACTGCCTTTGAGGCATTGAGAGCCAAGCTACAGAGAGAAACAGGGCTGTATGTTCTAACAGAGAGTGATTTCCCTCAACTAGTATCAGCTGACAACTACCCGTATTACAAAAGTTTTGTGTATGGTTGGAAAACTGAAGTGGGGGTAGAGCACTTCAACCTAGGAAGAAGGGGCCACGCCCCAGAAAGAATCCTGGACAGGAATGATGCTGACGACAACCCCATCACCGAATAAAGCCTATATGAACGTAAAATAAAAAAATAAAATAAAATAAAAAAATGATATAGGTATGTTGTTATTTTAAATTAGTATGTTATAGTTATTATGTATTATAGTATGTTATAGTTAGTATGTAGTTAATTTTAATATAGTATGTTGTATTAAATATAGGTTGTTGTATTAGATATAAGGTATATTGTATTAAACACAAGTATGTAGTTATGTAAAGCGTTTAATGTATTTTAAATATTAAATGTTACTTTAAACGTGTAGTGTAATCTTGAAATGTTAAATGTTAAATGTAATATTGAAACGGTCTGTTAAATGTTTAAGAAAATTTATTCTTGCAATGTTAAAAGTAATATTGAAATGTTATGTTAAACTGTTAAAACCAGCAGTGATGGCTACAAGCCATCCCTGCAAAACCCGTGTAGCCGAGAGGCAAGGAAGGGAAATAAATAAATAAAAAAAAAAAAATGTCCGTAGAGTTTGCCGTGAAGTCTGTATGGGATCTTATTTATTATTCTGTAATATCCCATATTTATTTTTTGTTTTTTATTCAAAAACTTAATCATTTTGATGGCAGTAGATGTTTTATTTGGCTAGGAGAAATATGTAAATGCATATATTTCACAGTCCTAGTTGTTAGTTATACTTTCATACCATTTCATACAGTTAAGAATTATTTTTCATTTGTTTCGTCAATATTCGTTCCTGATCTACTTACTCTATAAAATCTAATCATATATTTTAAGTTAAGCATTATTTATATAAATCTGTATTTAAATAAGCATCATGTCGGTAGAACGAACAGATATAGATAATTCATTACCAGGGTGAATGCAATGCATAAAGCTGTAAAAAAAACAATCCGTTATTGAACTAAAAACTATACTGAAATAAATAAATATAACTTATAATTATTATTAACTTCCTAAGCCAACAAATATACAAACAACACTACTGTTATATAAAACCAGCAATTGGGGAAACCTAGTAAACAGTGAGATGCCACATCATCCAGGAAATCACACAAACTTTAATAATTATTGCTTAGAACAGTTTTATCAACGTACCACTCAAAGAAAAACAACTTTGTTTTTGTGCTAGAAATAATTTAGGTTAAATTAGTCCCAGGTCCGTTGATTACCGATGAAATTAGATCCTTCATTCAGCGAAGAAAAAATAAAAATTTGAAATTACTTGATTAGGCTGAAGATGCTCAAGGATGTGATGTTACATAATTTTAGGATCCCGGATGTGGAGGAGGCTCTGGAGTTCCGAGTATAATTTGTATTGGAGATGGGCCGACTAGCCGACCATTTTTATTAATTTATATTTTACGCATTAAAATAGGTTGATTGAAATGAAAACATGGCCTTAATCTATATCTATGCTATTATATAATAGGACAAGCCTTTTTCTGTTTGTGATCACTAAACGCGAAAACTATTAAATCAATCTGTACCTAATTTTTACCGCATCATCTTTATAGCTCCAGGAAAGTTTAGCAATAATAAAAACTACTGATTTTCAATTAATTTGTTATTAAAAAAATGATAACATGTACATAACATTGAAGTATGAAAATTGATCGAAAGATGGCGAGCACTATTCTATACCTATCTCTATCAAATTCCAACTACATAATTTTCTTAATTTTGTTGCCAAACAGTCATAAACTTTAATGGTTTGAAATTAAAATCCATCAAGATGAAACCGATAAAATTATTTCTGCCGAATAAAAATATTTACTAAATCAAATTATCAATCCTTTGTTTTTGATAATGTATGTAAAAATATGTTTCATGGGCTTTTATTTGAAAGAACTGATGATGCAGTCTATTATCCGCAAGAGTTTTTCTTAATAGTCTCTGACCATCTGGATTAGCAACGTTAAAATTAAAAATTTCATATTTAATTATGCTTCCACCACCTAACCAGTGCAATTTGAACCAGGTTAAAAATCACTGTTATGCGTGAAAAATTCATTGAAGAAATGCATGCTAAAATACAAGATTTTTATCGATAAACAAATATAACTTCAATTATTAGTTAAAATTGTCTTTAATTATGTGAGAGAGCGAAGCCGCGAAGAGGGATGCTAGTCGATTACAATTTTTATTTTAGATTCATCTTTACAGTTTATTATTTAATCCAAGAATAGCACTTTTTTTTCAATTACTTCAATTATCAGACATCAATTATTGAACTTAATGGAAAATTAAACCTAACAACGACTAATCATAACACATCACTTTTACACTTCAAGTAATGACTGCCCCATAGATTACATTAACAATGTTCCAATTAAACAGACTAACATTGTTCAATACTACTTTTCGACTAAGGACTAATTTTCGACAAAAGGATGATATGGGGCCCACATGTGAAACAGAAACGCTTAAGTCTTAGCAAAAGACTGAGACTTCTATATCCACTTCTACATAGACGATCTACATGGAATATGACACAAAGTCTTATTAAAACCTCTACGGACGAACGCCTCAGAAATTTACGGAATAGCTAAAAAAAACACACATCCAAAAAATACATACTTTCCAGTCAACAACTTTAAGACTCATTACACAATCATCCTGGTACGTCAATAAGATAATATTACACACCGATTTACTCACACCCATGGTACAAGTTCACATCCAGACTTTATACAAAAGACTTCACGAAAAACTCTACGGACATATCAACAACTTAATACAAACTACGGGCCTCGAGAAGCATGCCAGAGAATACTCGAAGAAGATTAAAAAGGAGCTGATTGAGAGATCTACTCCTTTAAAGTTGATTGAATATCATGTTCCATGTAAGTACCGCTGGGTGTTGACCTCCCTCATGCCTGACATACCAATTATCTAGCATACAATCATCAAATTTACTTGTTATCACAGGATAAGTGACAGGTGTGGATTTAAAAATTAGAGGAAAAAAAAGTATTAAAGGTTGAAATATTAACAACAAATAAATTGGATAACTTCTATAATACTGAATAAAGATCTTACGTAACCAACTAATTTTTTTGTTAATATCATTTACAGTTTTTTGTCATAATTAAAAAATGTGATTACTTAATTTAAATGTAATATACAGATAGGAACAAGAAATTTACCTACGTGTTTGTATACAATTAAATGTAAGCTTTTATTGTGCTTTATATATTACAAATAAAGTTCTTTACCAAGATGTCTTTTCCAGCGTGATTGAATTCTAAATTTAACTGTCTAAGCTAAGTAAAAGAATATTGCAGACTTTTGATTTATTTTTCGAAAAAAACGCTCCGTTACTCCCCATCCCGTTAGCAAAATCAAAAGAAACAATATAACATAAACAAAAACCTGTAGTTACATGCAAAGAAGGCTATAAAGCTATAAACAAAGCGCATCGAACATTGCCGTTGTCACTCGAATTCCAACGGAAATAATGATCAGCCTGGCCAACTAATCGATAAATGACTACTTAGCCTAAGTCATAGTAGGCCCATCTCTAATTTTTATGTTTGTTTCCATTTCTTAGCCCGTCTCATATTTCAGCCCTCTAAGCAAGAAATTTCACATAGATCCAGTTTTTAAATTGATTAGGATTTTTTTTTCGCTCGATCGATATCATATTTTAATCGAGTGGTAGATTTTGAAATGGTGCCGTTATTAGGGGGAGAGCTCGTTAGGAAATTTGGCCGCTGCCTCGTCGATATTTATGTGGCTATTTAAAGGGTCATAAAGGAATGGCCCAGGTGCCTCTTCATCAAAACCTGACAAACCGGCGGAATTCGACTCTTGTGATTCTCTCTTGCCTCATTCGATCCAATCATATTTTTATCTGTTAAGATCGACCTTGTTTTACCGATTGAGGTATTATGTTTCTTTAAATATTTTCATCATGCCAGATGAATTCAAATATAACTGATAATAAAACAATAACAATGCTTTATTTACCTAACAATTAAGAATTATATTAAGTATACATGTACCGGCCTTACATTCTTTACATGATGCGTTTTATTCAATAATTATCATTCCCTTCGGGCTTCGTCCGCTCTTATAAGTAAAGAGCGCAGATACTTTTAACTAATAATGGAAGTTATCTATTTTTTTTATCAATAAAAATTGTGTTGCTTTGTTAAAAGAAAGCATGCGAAAAAGAAAAAATAAATTCATAAGACATCCTAATAAACTACATTTCGAAGTTAGCCTCCCAATATTATGAGAATGATTTGATTGTTGGGGTTTTCAGTTCTGAAAACTGCCACATATAGTATACCGTGAGAGAAAAAGAGAGTCCGAAGATCCACTACAACGTTTTATAAATCTGGTCTTGCGATTAGTTAATTTGAAACTAATTATAATTACCCAAAATAATTAAATTAATCCCAAAATTATTTGGGAATTATAATTGTTTGAACTGAAAACTGAAGTATATTAGTAAGAATTCCTTCTAATATACAATTAAATTGTTTTTAATAACAATATAATTGAAAATGAATAAGTTTTATCAATTTCTAGCTCTATATAGTTTCGTACCTTTGTAACCTCTCTTGTATGACGCTCACCACCTATCAAACTTTAAAGGAATCTAAATATTTATCTCATTTTTAATAACAATTTTATTGAAAATGAGTAAATTTTATTACTGCTAAACCTTCCTTGAACTATGAAGCCGAAGTAGTTAAAATTTGGTACATATTGATTTTGTAGTCTTCATGGCACATCGCAAACAAAAAATGGCTTGTCCTTTTACATACTTTATAGACAGATAGGTTGTACATTTTAAAGTTGTTCTAAAAACGCTAGAAAAAAACAGATAACATAACAAAAATAATTAATATGTACATGTAAACTCATATACTTTAAAAGTACATGTTTAGTTATTTTGTGGGTGTTATTTTGAGGGATGTTTATTGTAATTACCGATTTGACGGAAGCGGAAAATTTCAGAATTTTTCGTTTTTGAAAAGTATGTTTGGTTTGGTCGAAAATGTGGCATAGTTGATATTTTAGCGTAGTGAGGGTAATCATTGATGATTCTCAAGCATAAGTATTGAATCCTTTTTAGTTTATCGTAGTTGGTTGCACAAGTTGAGCTTCACAATGGGCTTTGTATATTATAAGTTTGTTTAAGGGCCTTAATTTAAATTTTTTATTGAAACGAGGAATATAACTAATAATAAATTCTCGCATGAACTAATTAATGATAATTAAATTTTTTTTTAAATTATAAATCGATATTGATCATATCTTTCCAACTGGTTTTCTGTCTATAATCAGAGATATACCCAATCCAACCTGTGTTCAGTGAAATCATATTATTGGGACAGAACTGAAGAATGTAGTGGAGCGAGTTTATGAAAAATAGCTAACTTTTATCTCAGCAAACAGTAAAACAAATGTATTCGATTTAGAAAATACTTCTCAATTTCCAAATTTATATTCCTTTTTCATTCTAATGACCTGCACCTAATATTACGGAGTTTGTGAAAGAAGAAGGAAACTTACCTATTTTATGTCTATTGCTCATCAGCTACCAACGTTTGAAGTATTGGAGTTTTATTACATCTTAAACACTTTAATAGTTAAACAAGCATTTTTTAACCCAGTTTTGATCAATAGATCAAACAAATGCAAGCTTCATGGCTCTAAAGAATGTGAGGTAATACGATGGAACACAAACGACATAATGTTGGCCGAAAGACATTTATATTTCATCTTAGACATTTAAGACATTTATAACGATCAAAGGATTTGTTGCAGTACGGTTTTAAAATCAGTAACCTAATTACCGTAGGACCGTACCCCCTTTTATTGAAATTTAGTCTCACGCTTATACTGCAACCAAAACTAATTTGATTCCAAAACTCCCGAACTGGAATAGCTTCTAATCGTATTTAAATTTTAAAAAACTCAGCCAGATACCTATCCTATATTACTATCATGGTAAACTCCATAACCACTCGAATCCATTAGTCCCCTAACTCGCCTCACACTAATAATAATCAATAATTTTAATATTCATACCTAAGATGTCCAGATAAACAATGTTTAGAAGTATATGAGATTTTAGAATGAGACACACAGGAAAATTGACACAAACATAAAAAAGATAAGCCTTTCATAGTAAACTCCATACCCACTGAAATTCACTAGTCTCTCAACTTGCTTCACACTCAATTGTCGATAATTCTCCGAGGCATCTGAAAAATGCAACTGTGTCAAGTTGCTGACAGGAATAATGCTTACACCTCTGCAATAACTCCAAATGACGACTTGTGTGAAAACCATATTAAGACCAATGATACCAACAGCTCAATTTACTCCTTGTCACGAAGCATGTCCAAAGCAACAAACAACAAATAAGTAATTCACTCCAAATCCACTGGTAAAAATGTTCTAGCTTGGAATTTAATTGAGCGAAAGAGTGGTAATTACTTATCATGTAGGTAAATGAAATACAAATGCACTTGAACAGAAGTTATCAGGGTTCCCCGAAAAATATTACAAGCTTTCTTATTTTCTTTAAATCACTCCTGTGTGTTATAAGCTTTACATATTTACTAGATTATTCTTTTGTGGGGATGTCAATATTTTTTATTTCTCTCCTAAACAAAGTTTTTTTTTTTTTTATCTCTTTAGCATTTTATTAATAGGAAATAATTCAGTCTTTACTGACAAGTTTACAAGTAAGTTTCGAATGATTACATTTTACGAGTTCAAATTTGGTCGGAACAGGGCCCAAAGAGCCAGGAACAACAATAAAGTGCGAGGCGATAATAGTAAGAGTGTTTGCATTTGTCAACAATGGTTCATAAACATTCGGGAGGGTGACTTCAGCCAAATAGACAAAATATACTAAAAAACCTTTCAATAAATACTTGTAGATGGGGAATGGACATATTTTTCTATGCAAGTAATTTTAATTGTGTGTAATAGATCGCAAACCAATATGAAGGGACTATACAATTCATCATCAAAGGGACTAAACAATTCATAAATAGGCATCATAAAACCGTACACTGTACAGGCAACAAAACAATCGTACACCCCTGTAATTACCGTACAATCTATCAACCTTGAACTGACGCGATAGATAACTAAGATTCGACTTTTGATCATTCACGATACCGATACTTTTCTCGAGACACGATGATACCAAGAATCGACTTTTGAAATCGACAAATCCCTAATTTATAGTAATATCAACCTTGCTTATGATATATAATGATACTTGGACATAAGTTATTAGTCTTTACATAGTGGAGAAAAGCTGTCTGTAAATTAGTGACTTGACATTCAAGTTTCGTGCTGATTACATATGCAATTCTATCGCAATTTTTCTTGTTAACAAGCTAACAGATCTCGTTTCTCCTCTCCCTAGCAACGAAAGGAAACTTAGTTTACGACATGTTAACCTTAATTTTTTGACAGCTTTAGAATAAGTTGAAATTAGATCGTGCACGTTATGGGACCCATTGTAGAACTCCATTTTACTACGGAATTTATGTAAAGCTGCAAAGGTCTTTTCTAAACAAGTTGAGAAAATAAATTAAAACAGTGTCCTTCAATATCCGTAGTAGCACAAGAAAATAACCTTATTTAAGCACCTAATTTAAAGCTCTCATTACAGCAGCATTTAATTGAAATATAAATTAAATATATTTATTTATAATAATGGTTAACTTGAGGCTTAAAATTGTTTATAGTTAAGTAGCCAGGCGGAATTAAACTCGAACCTTAATCATTAAAAATTGTATTCTAATACAACTTTTTAAAAATTCCAATAATTAACACATAAATATATTTTATATTCATTAAGTGAAGGACCAATCAGGAAATCAGTATTAAATTGTTGGTAAAATAATAGGGCGTATAAAAAAAAATTACCGTTTTATCAATTTCCAGAGTTCAAAAGTCTGTAAATATCTTAATGCTACTTATTATTTACCAATACTTAATAATCCCTTTAGAGCATTCTCTAAGCTCGTTTCTAACACTGGACTTCTTAAAAAAAAAAAAAGCCTCAGTTCAGTTATTTATTTCAAAGAAGAAACATGACAGTGTCCTACGATATTTTCGTAATTTTAAGACATTACTGGGAAAAAAATTTCACAGCCGCTGAAGCAACTCGTGAAATTATTAAATATGAAGGAGAAGATGTCCTTGATGAGCGCACTGCGCGGCGTTGGTTTGAAAAATTTAGAAGTGGAGATAAGACGTTGGAAAGTAAGAAGGACTCCGGGCAGCCATTAAGGGATATTTAATAATTCCAATCTGTATTAAATTGTAGGTAAAATAATAGGGCATATTAAAAAAAATGACCGTTTTATCAAATTCCAGAGTTCAAAAGTCTGTAAATATCTAAATGCTACTTATTATTTACCAATACTTAATAATTCCTTTAGAGCATTCTCTAAGCTTGTTTCTAACACTGGACTTCTTAAAAAAAAAAAAAAAAAAAATCCTCAGTTCAGTTATTTATTTCAAAGAAGAAACCTGACAGTGTCCTACGATATTTTCGTAATTTTAAGACATTACTGGAAAAAAAATTTCACAGCCGCTGAAGCAACTCGTGAAATTATTAAATATGAAGGAGAAGGTGTCCTTGATGAGCGCACTGCGCGGCGTTGGTTTGAAACATTTAGAAGTGGAGATACGACGTTGGAAAGGAAGAAGGGCTCCGGGCGGCCATTAATGGATATTGATGAGGTTCTGAAGGAAGCTGTTAAGTCAAATCCGTCCACAAGTACTCGCGAACTTGCCAGGGAGTGTGGTGTGTCGAAACATACTGTTAGTCGCCATCATCCCTCCATGGGGAAGGTGAAAAAGACCTTTAGATTGGTCCCTCACAAACTTACTCCTCAACAATCAGCAGAAAAGTTTACAGAACTTCATGGGTTTGAAATCCTGCCTCATCCACCATATAGTCCAGACCTCGCACCTTCGGATTACTACTTGTTTCGATCCATGGCCCCTTTTCTTCAAGGAAAAAAAATTGAAAATTTTGCGGAAGTTGAAAATGCTGTCTAAGAGTTCTTTGACAGCCATCTCTAGGAATGGTATCAGCGTGGCATTGAGGAATTGTCTAGCAGATGGGTAATGACGGGAGATAACAATGGACTATACTTTGAGTATTAATTGTATTTTATATCAAAGAAATAGTAATACAAATATTTGTTTCAAAAATGGTCATTTTTTTTTTATACACCTCATTAGAACACCACTTGTAATTTTTTCAAAATCTCTAAATCTTGTTAACACTGTGAGAATGATGCACTAACAACTAAAAAACTGACCCACAGCGGACATCCAGGTTTCCATTAATGGAAGTGTCCGCTGCGAAGGAGTATAGAATTGCTTATTAATTATAATAAAAACTCAAATGCATGTGTAGTTTATTAATAAAAATATTCTTGTTTTCTTTTTGTTTTCAGTTATTGCAAATATATTAATTGCCGAAACTTTAAACGTCATTTTTCCCAATTATTGGAAATTATAAGAGCTTTAGCTTGGATAATCTAAGGGAAAATTGCGATTTTCTGAGTTCATAAACGCCGAAGTCATTAAGTATTGCTTCATCAATTATGAGTATTTCACTTTCAGTCAAAGGACGAAACACGCGGTGGCATTTTCTTTTAACTTCTATGAATTGATTTATTTTCACCTTCTTATTCCTACTTTTTCTTTGATCACAAGAAATGTAAGCGTTGCCATTTTAATGTGTAAGAATATATTCGGTTTTAACTGCATCGAGTCGAGAATGCAAAATAACATCTAATCGGTCTAGCGAACGAAAAATCTACCTTCAATCTTCAGAAAAAAAAAAGTATTGAAACCGAAATACATCTTGGAACAGTAAAAAAAAAAATATCCGGTTTTCGCAATTTGTAAATGTCCATTTTGGTTTTGGAGTGAAGCTAAATTTCGGACATTTTTTGATCATATTATAAATAAAAAATGAAAAGAGAATGGTGACTGTATGATACAGTGGTTGAAAAATATGGTAAAGGATGCAGTCAGATTTCCAAACTACACATCCAAGTTAAAAAAAATATGGAGTTTATACATCGAGTGTATACGTTTCAACCTGCCTTGAAGGTCTTCTTTAGCGCTAAAAATAAAAATAAAATAAAATGGATGTGACTAAAATGATACATAAATTAACAAAGTAAATTAACTTACATACTTTATATTCTTTTGTAAATGAATTTACTTTGTTAGTTAATTTTCGTATCATTTTGGTATAAACCGTTGCACTTTATTATAAAAGCAAAATATTTTGGGAACAAAACCAGTTTTCATCAATATATTTTGAGATTGTAGTCTTCTACAGAAAACATAGCGGATTCGTTGTACGGGAAGGAAGTCGCAGAAGATGAAGACTCCACCAGCTCAGGCGTGGGCTATCCCGGGTTAATTAGGCGACCATTACCGGAGCATTTCCCAACCCAGCGGGATTAAGAGGTGCCTAAAGCCGATGTAAGACCAGTAGCCATTGGCCATTAATAAATTTTATCGGTTGGCAGCCCTGCTCAGTGGCCCGCATAACTTAGCGTCCCCTCCTCTCTTATGTAAAGCGTTCCCGCGGGACCAAATGTCGCGTCCTCATCCAAAGCCCGTCCCACTGCCTAAGGGTCATCTGGAATCCAATTATTAAACCAATCATTAGGCACTTAACTAGCACAAAAGTGATTTCGTGTTAGACTATATAGCTATGGAATAACTTGCAATACAGTTGTGAATGCCGAAGTGGGTAATCGGACAACTTGTACTTCATATTCTAAACGAATATCTGAGATAGCCACGACAGCCACTAAAAGATAGATTTCCATATCTGCCCGATCTAAAGAAATATTATTGATGGCCGAAATTACATATGCATGGAAATAAAAACTTAACACATTGGAGTTTAAATTTTCTGAAAATTAATTCGTAAATGATAAAGGGGGTTTTATAATTAGAAGTTAAAAGATTTCTAATTACTATTATGTTCCTAAAATACTACACTTAACCATAATGCTCTCTTTCTTATCCGGAAAATCTCATATATATATATATATATATATATATATATATATATATATATATATATATATATATATATATATATATATATATACATACATTTCATTTTATTACATATATCGAGGGGGTACAAGTGATACACACTAAGTCAAAAAACATGATTTGAGTAAGCGTCGATCAAAGATTTGTTGTTTTTTTTTAGTCTATTTTACTGACATTATTTAAGTTAGACACCTGAAATTGGAGGAGCTTTAACTTATTAAATAAAATAATGTTAGTACCAAATTAGACAAAACACAAAAATATTTGATCGGCGGTTACTCAAAACCATGTTTTTTGACTTAGAAGGGGAGGACACTGTCTCTCACGAATCTTATGGGCGATTTGTTTGAAGGTTCTTGGTCAAAAAATATTAGACACATATTCTACCGTTCCGACAAATGGGCCCTAGAAGCCGAGAAAAAAAATTAAATAGCAATTAACTACTTTATTTTAAATATCGATTTTAAAGAATGATATCAAAATGATTCTTTCACCAAAAGGTTTACTTAGGTGGAATAATAATAACATTAATATGTTGCTGATTTAGGCCAAACCAGATATCTATCTTTTCATAGTAAGCTCCATAACAATTCCAATCCACTAGCATCTCAACTTGCTTTCCAGTCTATTCCAGATAACCATCCGAGGCGTCTGCAAAGAAGCTGGCTTCGGGACCTTTTAATATAAAACTTTTATTGAATTGCTATCAATGGGAAGTTGCTTTTCAAGCAATTAACTGAGCATTATCTTCACATTTTCTGGATGTATTTTTATTTTAATGTATATAATTGTAAATATTAATAGATAGTAAAAAAAAAAAATGTGCTTATTTTCAAAACTGAATTTAAAATCTTGACTTCACTAATTTTTATACTAACCATGGCATATCCTTTTGCAAGTCTCCACTCGGAACAAATCACAATGTTTCCTAGAAAATTTAATTTAACTGTAATGTAAAACATAAAACAATTAATCTTCCAAACATTAATGAGATTTACAGAATTATTATATTAGGAATTATTTCTTGAGAATTGATAAAATAAAGAATCCAAAAGGTTGACAAATTTCTGGTGGATTGTTCAAAATACATTTTGGGGCCCATTTTTGAATTTGATGCTGTTAAAAAATCTACAATGGTAAAAAATGGTAAAAATCTAATGCATTTGTTATATTTAATGAGAGCATTGAATAAGAAATAATTATTCGTCTTATTTTTTCACAACGTTCGTTAATTTAGAAAAAGTGGCAGACTAATATTTCACAGCATACATTTTTTTTTTTATTGAAAAATATGTTTATAACTTATTATCGTAATCTATTTTTAACCCCTTTATTAATAAGTTCTGAATGTATTTTATAATCTGTAGTATGTAATATAAATTGATTTTATACAGTGAAAGCTTACTTAGTGTTTCAATCCTTTTGTAATATAATGCTATGTTGGAGTCCTGGTAATGACCACTTTCTCCACAGAGGTACTGAGCATCTGTGGCCATACCGCTCCCACTCAGCCTCCACTGGATATTACCAGAGATGCAGCTGAGAGAGCAGCGCTAGGATCTCTACGGGTCTGGCCTTGACTCCTAATAAGTGGGGGAATTGGCTCGATTCGGGGTTCCACAGGCTGAGTGTCTCTGTGTTGTACATATAGTATGAATGTAATTTATTTTATTTTATTACATTTTTTTTTTTTTGTATTTTAATTTTTGTCATTTAATTTTATATTACATTTTATTTTTATGATTGTAAGTAATAATTAGTCTTATTTTTATAATGATTATTTGTTTTATTTTATCTTTAATTATTATTAGTTCTGTGTGTGTGTGAATTTTTATATATGGTATGAATGAATACATCATTAGCACTGTTACCTATTGCCCTTCACTGAGGTAGATTGTACATCTATTTAAAAAAAAAAAAAAAAGTGTAAAAAAAATAAAAAATAAAAAAATAAGAAAATAATTTTTAATAATGGTTTTACCAATCCTTTCAATCATCTGTACTATACCTGAGGAGCCATCCAATATTCCTCTTGCTCACTAATAGTAAAGAAATCGCCATAATCGAATGTACTAAAAAAAAAAGAAATTAAAACAAACATTAAATAAAAACAAGTATTTTTTAACCAAAAAAAAAAAGTGAAACAAGCGTGAAAGCCGTAACTTTTATTAACGTTTTATAACCACAATACATTTTTTACCTAAAGATAATTTACTAATAAAATGTCTTCATTGTACCGATCGATTATCAAGGATCATTGGTTTTCGTTCACAGATTCGATTCATGAATTGTAATCATTGTAGTTGGTTCAAAGAAGAAAATTTAATGTTCTCATATTATAAATTTGTTTATGCTTAATATAGATTAATAAAAAACCGTTATAGAACATAATTGAGGTTAAACGTTTTATATTGTTTATATTTTCTTTTGTTTAATTTATGTTTAGTGTCCTCCATATTGTTACATTGTACCACACCCCTGAGGCAACAAATTTGTTACCTATTTTAGATAACTAAAACAACAAGAACCTTCTAAGTATGATTTTAATATTATTTCTGGCCTAATATGAAGGTTAAAGACAGTTGATTTTTAGGTAAATAATTAAAAGATGATATAATAAACCTTTTTTTAAAAAAAAATAAAAATGGCTTTTTTGTTAGACTTTTCCCCAGTTTACCCTACTTTATTTAGTTTTTGCAGACAATGAGGGGCGCATTTATTAAGTGCTTTTTACGGCTCATTTTTCGACCTGCGGAAAACGCCTTGACCAATGAAACAGAACGTTTTCCTAATTAAAACGTAGCACTGTTGCACAATAAACATGCATCTTAGACCAACACTCTCTGAAAACAATCATTCACGTAGCACGCAGCAGACCTGAGTAGTATACAATTGTGATATAACGAACATTGTTTTTCAAACCAAAAGGAGGAACCTTTGAAGTATTTGGTGTTTCCTCGTCCCATTTTATGAGACACAGCTCATTTAGAGTTAAAAAATACTACCAAAAAAAGAATGATTCTTTGTTATTAGTTCTTCCTTCACTCTCTTTCTTTTCTAAGAAAACGCTTCACGCGCATTTCAGAATCATTATTAGGAAAAATGAGATATTTTTTCCGTATTATATCTTTTAGATTTTTTGAAAGCAATTCTTTATATACGTTTCTTTACCTCGTCTAGAACCTTTGGAATCTTGTTGATGCTAAACAGAGTGCAATAAAATTTCTGCAGCTTTGTTTTTGCTTTTCGTGCCCTAGTCCCACACGTCTGCAATTTTGCAACCTTCTTCACATTCACAGTCAACTACAACGATGGCTTTCTTTGGCTACAACAATTATTTCTTTGTCTGCAAAGATTTGTTTTTGATTTTATGTCATATTTGCTATTCAATCCTCCATGTTTTCAAATTGTATTTAGTTTCTAATAGGTAAAAAAAAAACGCTAATCACCAGAGACCTTAAACATTCCTTTTGTAATAAACTTTTAAAAGTGCAATACAAAGTTATGACAAAGGGTGTACATGAAAAAAGAAATATATAACAAAATAAAAATAACCACAATGGGAACCCTATGATGATTGGCTCAAAATTTTTACTCCTGAGTGACAGAAATTTCAGGGAAAAAATAATCAGATTATTGTTTGCTAAATAAAACCAAAATTTAAAGCGCAGATCTTTAACTACTGCTTTGAACGTTCTTTGGACAACCACCCAGTTAAAACAAAGTTGGCACAATAAAAAACCAGGCATTGTTTGGCCTCAAATAAAAGTTTAAAGTGCTCCTGTTTCCTGGCTAGCAGAGGAGTAATGAAAATTCATTAAAAAAAAACAAAAAAAACTGGGTTGTTTTCAAAAACATATTTTAACTTGAATATACACATTATAATCTGACCATCAGAACAAGAAAAACGAAATAAAAACTGGATTGTATAAATATTATCGGAAGATAAATAGATAGAATTCCAATTTGGCACATTTATTCAAGCAAAATTAATATTTATGTATTTTTAAATGAGGCATTTAAGCTGTTATTAACAAGATAAGGCAGATTGGTCTTGTTAAAAGTATATATGAATATATCTGGTAGTCTACATTGCTTTGAATGGCTGTGCATGCAAAAACTTCGAAGTACTGGCAGCTTAGAAAAAAAAAAAATTTTGGCCAACTGGATTCAATATTCAAGCCATTGCTGTCCCAAGGAAATGTTACAAAAGTAGAAACAGCATGATCGGTAACCAAATAACTTTTCTTGAGAAATATAATGGCTGCCATATCTTTGTTGCCTAGGTAACTATTTAAAAGAAACCTGAACAATGAACTGGCTGTTTGTTTGTTTATTTAGTTTAACGTCACTTTATGCTGCTATGGCTAATCGGACGATGCTACGGTGGGAGTCCTAAATTTTGCCTATCCAGGTATAATTAGGATAGGGTTCTTTAACGAGTACCTGACATCGCACAGGCTCGGGACCCCCATTTTACGTCCCTTCCGAAGGACGGCATAGCTAAGGATTTTTTACTCCCTTTAAAAAATCCTAAGGTCATCTGCCGGGCTGCGAACCCGCGATCTTGGGTTTAGTAGGTTGCTATGCTAACCACTACACCACAGGTGACCCCCAATGAACTGGCTTTATTCTTTGATTGGGAAAAGTAATTTATGTTTCACCATTTCAGGTGAGGGAAATAATTCTTAGATTAATGGCATTAGAAAGGTATGTTTAATTTGACAGTTATATGCATGTTCATTTTTTATTCATTTATTTTTTAAGATGGACGAAGTGTCAAATCAGCACCTGTATTGTTGGCAAAAACAATGTCATCATGCCAGGTTTTCGTCTCACCTTGGTGGCATATTTTACGTGATCTCAATTACAGGCCTAGGGTTTCAGCTTGTTTTGGAAATTAAAAAAATATTGTTAAAATGCAAAGCATGGCTAAAGTTCTCTAATGAAATTTAAACTCTAAGGACAAAAATCATAATTATTGACTAATTCTAATCAACTAATAAAACTACATGGGTAATATGGCATAGCTCCAGGCAATGTTTGAAAAAACATAGAAGATCCAATTCTTTCAGTGTTTTAATAAAGAGCAATTTTTTTTTTTTTTTTTTTTTTAATAAATATTTATTTCAAATATGAATAATAATAATAAAACATTAACATTTTTATTTATATCAACAGTAAGTACAATCAATTCTTCAATTCTACACCCCTCCTGACACATGCATCAAAAAATGATAGTTAAATTGCAAGTGCCATTATATTTAAAGATATTTGTAAGAAGTTCAAATCACACTCAATGAACAACATTTAAACACATAAAAGCTTCAAGATTCACCTAAGTATTTGTCAATGCGATCTGTAGGTACACCAGTTATCAATGAAATAATCAGTTTCTAAGATTACCTTCCACACTGATAGATATAATTACTTTTTTTTTTTTTACAATTATACAGAGTATATAACATAACACCCATATATAGATATTTACAACTACATACATCATATAAAATATGTAAATTTGAGAACAATGATTAAAATGACATTCAAGCATGTTAGAAACTACTCACTAGTAGCACTTCAATTAAAGTTCTACATTAGATCTCTTGGCCATTTTCTTTTTATTATCGGGAATTGAGTGTGAAGCAAGTTGGGAGACTAGAGGATTCTAGTGGGTATGGAGTTTACTATGAAAGGATAGGTATCTGGCTTGAGCCAAATCTACAACTTAGGAACATTAGGATCTTTATGTTTGTGACATAAGGAGCATTGAGAATTTTATGAAAGATTTTGGATTGGATACAAGAAGAATTAGAAGGTTTGGTGGGAGCCCCAAAGCTCAGTTCTGTATGTCCACATTGGTCTAATTACTGGTATGTAAATAAATCTTTTGTAATATATTGGGAGCTTTTGTCTAGTAAATGTTACAGTAGTTGGAAACAACGACCAATTTCTTGTCTTTTAAGTCTCGTATGTGGACTCCAAATCAGTTGTTTGTCCAGATAGTAGGACTACTAGACGTAGTCCTAGGTAGTGAATCTGTTAAGAGGAATATTATTAAAGGATACCAGGGCAGGAAGTTGTAGATTTATAAGAAAGGGTAAAGGTTATTTCATGAGATTTATTAGGATTTACTTTGATTCTCCATCTTTGACACCATTCATGAGGATTTGAGAAATCAGATTAGAGTGATTGAGATGCAATGAAAGGATCATTATTTACTGATAACACACTAGCGTCGTCAAGGTAAGTGGTGAGGTCTGTGGATATAACTATATACACTATGTACAGAATAGGACCTAGAATAGTACCTTGAGTAACAGCGGGAGATTGGATGATGAGAGGAGAATTGGAAGTTTGATGATTTACTTGGAAGGTTTTCTCAATGAAATAGGATCAGTAGGATAATTAGGAAGTATGTAGAAGGAATTTACAGAGCTTGTAAAGCAGTCCTGAGTGCCAGACTCTGTCAAAAGCCTCTTATACGTCAAGAAAGGCTCCCATGCAGTACCTTCCATGATCAATGCGAAGGAGACAATGCCCACCATACAATGATATTGCTGGATAGTGAAGTGTGATGGTCTGGGCTTATTTAATGGTTATTTAGGATAGGAAACAAGCATTTTAAAAAGAGTTTTTCTAGGATTTTACCCATGATTGGTAAGAGAGAAATAGGATGGTATGAGAATGGGAGATATAAACACGAAAAAAAATTTCTATTAATTTATCCTATGTCCGTATGATCATTGTAAAAATAACTCCAGCCTATTTCCTATATCCTAACATTTAAGAATATCATGAAGATATAGAGGCTATTCAACAAAATGATAAGTGTGTTATGGAACAGTACATAAACAGATTTCATCAAAACCTTCCAGAACCTCGAAAATCAGTCAAAAATTAATTAATTAATTGTATATAGAAGAAAAAACATTTTGTGCTGCGAAATGTTCGCGGCCGGCAGATGACCTTAGGATTTTTTAAAGGGAGTAAAAAATCCTTAGCTATGCCGTCCTTCGGAAGGGACGTAAAATGGGGGTCCCGAGCCTGTGCGATGTCAGGTACTCGTTAAAGATCCCTATCCTAATTATACCTGGATAGGCAAAATTTAGGACTCCCACCGTAGCATCGTCCGATTAGCCATAGCAGCATAAAGTGACTTTAAACGAAACAAACAAACAAACAAACATTTTGTGCTACAAGGTTTTGTTTTTTAAACATTAAAAATATTTACTATGCTACATGGCAACCTCTCTAAAATGGAATAACCTCTCTTTGATAGTCAGGCATCAAGTATTTTCTCCCTTATATACTATTTTGTCCTAACTAAAATCAAATTCATACCCATAAAAGTATAGAAACATTACCATGTAAACAACTTATATTGTTTTTCTTTAATAAGTTTAAAATACTAATCAAACAAACCCAATAAAAATGGAGGATAAACATTTAAAAAAATATTATTTATATAATTTCATTTATACTACAAAAAAAAAAAAAATAATAATAATGATGAAAAATACTTTTTATATTATAATTATTTTTTTCAAAAGGAAATATTAAAAAAAAGATAATTTATCACACATACACACACAACAAATTTTTATTATTTAATTAGGACTATAGCAAAACAAATAAATTTGGTTAATACAAATAATATTAATTTGAAAAACAAACACATTAAAATACTTAAGTCAGGTTAAATAAGATTAAAATTTATCACAAAAGCTTCTTAGATTAAATACAAACAAGTAAGTACACACAAAAAGTTTGGGTGAAATGGTATCATGAGGAAGAATAAAGCTACAAATCATTATTTCAACTAGAATATAATTAACAGCCAACACTAAGAGAAATTGATAATTTAAATACATATAACACTCTTGCAACACTTTCTTATAATAAATTCTAAACAGTTATCAGTTTTTAGACAAACAAAAATATGCTTTCATTAATTAAGCTAGGTTACAGATAAAATTTACCAAACTATTTTACAAACATATAAAAAATACAATATATTTTACGAGATTGCTGAAAGAAAAAAAAAATTAATAGATATAAATTATACTTCAAAATAAGCTTAAGTACAAATGCATTTAATATTAGTCGTTAACCATCTAGACATTAGGTGGAAATTAAATGGAGTTCTCAGATTGATTCCGTGGACCTAATACCACACCAATATTCTTTAGTAATTCATTGCTTTAAAGTAATTTAATATTCATAATTAGGACTTTCAAATTAAAGTAAATAAATCTGTTTGTATTAATTAACAAGAAAACATAACACTGACAAATTACACTAAAAAGAGAAAATCATACATGGTTCACACTTGTTTAAGCTGTGTCTAGTATCTTATCAAGTGAATTTGTTTTAAAAAACATAAATTTCATAGTAAAGATATGTTATGCATATGAAAAAATGATATAAAAGAAAGAAATAATGAAAAATATAGAAGAAAGAAAATAGATTCAAGTAAATTCAATTCATAGCAAAAAAAATTACAATAACTCAAATTAATCAATACATTTAACAAAGCTATTTATTTTTTTTTTTTTTTTAATAAAAAAGGAAACAATAATAAAATTATACACTACCGGAATCTGTAGCACTAACAACACATGAAGGGTCTTAGGTTCAGTACTTAGGTAAGGATATACTGTTACTGGGCTGACGGTTGATAAAGGAAGAGATTTGGCCTAAATCACATTCAACCGCCAGGTTTTTCCTCAATTAAGAGTATCCACATTGGAGAGTATGCCCCATGACGGTCTTCCGACCTCAAAGTCGAGCCCCAACCGAAATAACAGAAAATAAATTTTCTACCTTCATACACCACCAAACAATCTAATTATTCACCTTTGGTATTCTTTTAATAATCTAAAAATGTAGCCTTCTAGAAGTTTAAGAAACACAACTAATCTATTTACAGTACAAGAAATTTACTTTCACTTATGTTTTCAAGGCTTTAGAAAACAAAAAATATCTGATTTTGGCTCATGAAAATCAGCAATTAATTATATGATTTAACATTTGACAGCCTTAACAGGCAGCTTAAAGAGACCTAAATCATAAACGTCCTGGCCTGTTATAAGTATAGCTTAGTTTTGAAAGGTATTATAGAAGGTCAATCAAAAAGTACTGACATTTTTATAAGTGAAGTTAGATAAAAATAAAAAATTACAAATAAACACATTTACTAACAAAAATACAAAAATATTTTCATTTACAATCAACAACCTTCAACTAACTTGAAGGTAAATCCGAAATTCTGTTCTTGAAAAACATAATTAGTAAGTCTGACAAACAATGCTTGTCATTAATTGTAACATATAGCACAAAATTTTGCAAATCAACATTATGTTTTCAGTTCAGAGAGACCATCTTTCCTGAATACATGACATTTTTCTAGCAGCTTTTAAACCAAATTTGAACCCATAAAGGAAAATTGACCTAATCCAGGTTTTCATTGGAATCATTTTGGAATGCTTAAAGGAGGCTGGATCAAATTAATCTCCCCTTTTCTTCATAAAATGTATAAGTTTGTAAGAGTAGAGTAGTTTAAAATGACAAAAGAGCTGAAATCAATCAAAAATAACTAATTATAAAAACAGGACTTTTTGAATGACCTGGTAAAACTAAACTTTTATGTGCAGTTGTAAACCAGTATTTAACATTAAACTTTAAATAATCATGAGATACAAGGCTAATAGAAAACAATGTTATAATACATAATGTGTGTTGATATTGTAAGAAAATTGCTTTAACATCCAATCAAAAATTGTATGATTCTCACCAAATTCAGAATCTAACAATAAAAATGTTATTTAACAGCTGAATCGGCAGGAATTGGAGTATAAAATCAAAATCATTTAGTAACCAGCATGTATATTCTCTGCTAATGCATAACGGTAAAATACTAATATTTACCCAGTCTTATAAAACATTGGAGAAGGGCTTGGTATTGAGGATATTTTATTCAGCCTTTTGAGGATGAAAGAGCAGCCGTACATAAATACAAAATATTATATGTTTCAGTCTTGAAAATCAAATTGCTCCAACAGAAAGTGTAAGGCTAATAATTGGGCCACATTGTGATTAGAAACAATGTACTAGGAAGCAAACATAATTTCCTACATCCAAGAAGAAGAAAAAAAATGAAGATCTAATGTCTCCCTTCAATGCCCATAACAATGATAACAATGTAAGTAATAACAACTTCTGAACCAACAGTATTTAAAAGCAAGTCTTCACACGGTGAACAAACATCATCACCATACTTTATGTATTCATGAAATACATCAAAGATTAAATTAACTATTTAAAATTTGCAGTCAAACTCATTAAAGCTGTAAGTGTCAATAGAATGTATTTGGAAAAGCTTAACAGTTTTTCTATTATACAGTAGATGATTATGTCAAAAACAATAGAATTTAAAAAATGGATTAAGGGGTTGAATAGTCCTTGAATTTGTTTAATAAGGAAAAAATAACTATTTTAGATCAACACTGTAGTCGATAAATATTTTATCTTATTCCAGGTCAAAATAAAATTTTATCTTAATCGCATATTTTACAAAATATAAAGTATGGGGATTCCTAGCCAACCCTCTATCCAGATAATCTATATGCTTATCAAAATTAATAAGTTGTACAATAAAAACAAAATAAGACAGAACAAAAATAAAATTTCATTAAATATTTATCACAAATAATGTAATTTCTGAAATCTTCAGATCAAATAAAGAAAATTAAACAAGAAATTTTCATGTAAACTATTACATTCACAATATAACTGAAATCTAGCACAAAATGGATTTTATCTTGTTAATTTACAGCAAATTACATGGAAAAGGTGATAAGTAATTCATTGAGTGCATGATGATATTGAACCAAAAATATAATAAATTGAATAAAGAGGTTACCTAACACCTCATTAATACATTAGATGTAAAGAAGAGAGACATCTATACTTATTAATATTAATATTTTTTAGGAAAAATTGCAAGCCAATAGAAAAAAAAAATTATTTAAACCATTCAAAGAAACAATATCCAGTCAGTTACTATAAGCTTTTAATTAACTGTAGTACTTTTTTCTTAAAGAATTTATATAGAAAACATTAATTTCTAGTGATAATCAAACTAAAGGATGATACTTATAAGTAATTCATTAGCAACATTTTTTTTTTCTTGACAAAAGAACAAGTTAAAAATTAAATTAAAAATATCATTTGAGAACAGATACTCTATAACAGAACACAATTCTCGTAATTGAAACAAAATAAATTAGGAATCAATAACAGTTGTGCTCACTAAGAGGAGCAAATAAATATCACAGATTAAAAGACAATTTTCAGAAGGAACATTAACATTTTACAAAAAAAAAAAAAAAAAAAAAAAAAAAAAAAAAAAAAAAAAAAAAAAAAAAAAAAAAAAAAAAAAAAAAAAAAAAAATACCGCTGTTTCTTAAATTAATCAATTAAATATTTTATTCAAATTTTAAAATTCATGAATTCAAGAGGCACCACTTTGAGAACTCAATTTCGATGGCAAGTAATTAAGTCTTTTATAAAAAAAACCAATCATATATAACATGCTCATAATGCATGTCATATTTTCAATGAATAAAAAAAAATGTAAAACATAGGTACATTTAACCTTTTGAATTTTCAAATCAAAAAATCTTATCAGGACTAAAAGTTATACAAAATAGAGGAACACTTAACACTAAATACAAATTTATAACACACTCAAATGTATAGACTGTAAAAATACTGGTTAAAAAATATAACAATGGCATCACACTACTTTCATACCATATTTCCTCTTTCGGTGCATAGCTTAGTGCAGCATTGGACAGAATGTTTAAAATTTCAGTCAGTACCAAAATACTTCTGACCAAAATGGTTAGGAGCAACATGATGAAGCTCTGAAGTCAATATTATCATCTAAAAAACAAACATAAATTAACAACTTATTTTTAATAATGTACATTTATTAGACATAACATAATTTTAATATAGTTTTAAAAATAAAATTTTATCTCTGTTTGAAATTAACAATTTGGTACTTAGCTAGTCTTTCATACATTTTTTTTTTTTTATTATTTTATTTTACTCATTCATTTTTTTCAATTTTTAAAAATAAAAAAGAATGACTCTGTTTTACTCACAAAATGTCTAGCAACAAAAATAAAAATATAACAATGAATTCTTGTTTATATTTTATTTTTCCCCATAGTTAATAGTTTTTTAAAAGTACCTGAGGAAAAGTTTGAACAATAGCTTTAGCAGCAAATGGTGTGCAAAACAAGTTTGACAAAATTATATTTTCTTCCAAAACATTGTGTTCCTTCAGCACATTGACTGCTTTTACAACAGTATTTCCTGTACCTAAAAAAAAAAAGATAAATTTCAAAATCAAGAAAGTAATAATAACAGATGGAATTATTTAATATCAGTTCATATAAAACTTTATCTGTAGTTTTTTTCTTTTTAGTAACTTTTTTCACACCCAAAAATGTATCATGCAATCCATTCTGTTGTTGCTCGGAACAAAAATGTGCTGACAGTTTCGTCAACTGAAATTGAATGGAGGATATTTTTTGTCATAACATTTTCACTAGCACCTACTGCTTATGAGCCATAATATGATCTGATATAATAAATTGAAAACGGTGGACTCTAGAAACATATGTTTCAAATAAACATAAAAGCTAATTAAATTTCCAATAAAATTGATAATATATAAATTTGACGTAGTTCTAATTGTTAACGAGATATTCGTTATTGAAAATTAGTGATTTTCGGAAAAAAACAAATGTCACCTCACTTTTTGTCAAACTTTTGTTTCTAGTACCTTCCACAATCGTTTTTCAGAAAAAGCATCAGAATCAAAATTGTATAGTATTAAATTTACAATAATTTCATATATACATTTCTGGTATTTGAAGCAAGTGTTTAGCAAAAAGTGAGGTAAACATTTTTTTATTTCTAAAATTGTCGATTTTTAATATTTAATAACGTATATATCTCAAAAACCGTTGGAATTTCTATGAATACGTACATAATTCATTTTATAGGAAATTTAATGAGCTTTAATTTTGACCTGCTACATATTTTTCTAAAGTCCACCATTTTTGAGATATAATCAAAAAACAAAATTGGGACCCTCTCCTCTCCCCCACCTTTAGCTCACCCCCCAGGGGCGGGGACTTATAATATGTTTACCTTCTAACCACTCCTAACCAAGCTGTGAAGTCAAAAATTATCTCATATTTCATGTACCCTACACCCCTCATTTTGGCACTCTTTATCTGGGGCCGCACTTCTCTGAAAAAACACGTTTATTGATACTCATTCCGAAGCTAATTGTTCGATCCAAAATTTTTATTTTTTATCTGAAAGCTCCTTAAATTTACTTTTAATATGTTTACCTTCTAACTACTCCTAACAAAGCTGTAAAGTCAAAAATTATCGCATATTTCATGCACTCTAGACCTGTCATTTCAGCACTCTTCAACTGGGGCCGCACTTCTCTGAGAAAACACGTTTGTTGGAACTCATTCTAAAACTAATTGTTTGATCCAAAATTTCTATTTTTTATTTGAATACTCCTTAAATTTACTATCAGTCCCTAAATATGAAATTTTGATTATGTAACGTAATACACTCAAATCAGCCCACTGAATTTGTCGATATCGTCATACTTTGCCAAAACATACATATTTAGCATTCGGGTTTGGGTGTATTATGAGACATAATCATAATTTCATATATACGACCTGATAGTAAATTTCATCAGATTTTAGTTTAAAAAAATAAATTTCAGATCTGACAAATAGTTTTGTAGTTATGATGAAAACTATGCCAAAAAACCTGGATTTCAAAATAGCAAGCGGTTTTTAACGTGCTGGTATGGGCATTTAATGGAACTTGTTCAAAATTTCTTATATAGGTTCTTATAGTAAATTTAAGGAGCTTTCAGATAAAAAATAAAAATTTTGGATCGAACAATTAGCTTCAGAATGAGTATCAATAAACGTGTTTTTTCAGAGAAGTGCGGCCCCAGATAAAGAGTGCCAAAATGAGGGGTGTAGGGTGCATGAAATATAAGATAATTTTTGACTTCACAGCTTCGTTAGGAGTAGTTAGAAGGTAAACATATTATAAGTCTCCGCCCCTGGGGGGTGAGCTAAAGGTGGGGGAGAGAAGGTCCCAATTTTGTTTTTTGATTATATCTCAAAAATGGTGGACTTTAGAAAAATATGTAGCAGGTCAAAATTAAAGCTCATTAAATTTCCTATAAAATGAATTATGTATGTATTCATAGAAATTCCAACGATTTTTGAGATATATACGTTATTAAATATTAAAAATCGACAATTTTAGAAATAAAAAAAATGTTTACCTCACTTTTTGTTAACATTTGAAGCAAATACCAGAAACATATATATGAAATTAAAGTAAATTTAATGCTCTACAATTTTGATTCTGGCGTTTTTTCTGAGAAACGATTGTGGAAGGTACTAGAAACAAAAGTTTGACAAAAAGTGAGGAGACATTTGTTTTTTCCCAAATATCACCCAGATTAGAATTACGACAAATTTATATATTATCAATTTTATAGGAAATTTAATTAGCTTTTATGTTTATTTGAAACATATTTTTCTTGAGTCAACCGTTTTCAATTTATTATATCAGATCATATCATGGCTTGTAAACGGAAGGTGCTATTGAAAATGTTATGACAAAAAATATCCTCCATTCAATTTCAGTTGACGAAACTGTCAGCACATTTTTGATCCGAGCAACAACAGAATGGATTGCATGTTACATTTTTGGGTGTGAAAAAAGTTACTAAAAAGAAAAAACTACAGACTTCCAGCCAAAAAACATACCCATGTCAAAAAATGGAAAGAAGTTTCTCCACTAGTGAAAAACCATACAAAATAACAAAAAAAAAAATTAAAATTGAAAAATAAAAATAAAAAAAAGGAATAATATTCATCTTTGTAATAGCCACATAAACAGTTTTTCAATGGCATAATATACAGGTAGTAAAAAAAGTCTGTGTACACCCTACTCGTATATAACTTTAGTGTAATAATTATTAAAAGAGGACTATGATTGGGGAAAAAACGGCTATTTTGCTTAGTTTTGATATTAAAGAACATATAAAAAAGGTTGCAACATAAAAAAAAAAGTGAATTATATAACGATAAACAACAAAACATTTATTTTCATGTGCAAAAAAGTCTGTGTACACCTGAATAATATTCCAGAAGTTAATTATTTAAGCTGTAAAAGTAAACCAAAATTAAGGTTAATGGTCTGTAGGATCTTCCTTGTTTTGTATTACTTCCCTTGGGCGGGTGTTCATTACTGTGACTAATTTTTTTGTTATCTCAGGCTGAATATTTTATCACTCTTTGAATAAAGTTTCCTTTAGCTGTGTTTTATTTTTAATTCTCCTTTTCTTTAGACTTCTTTTCATTTCGTCCCATAAATGCTGGATAGGATTCATGTCTGAAGATTGTGGTGGCACTTTTAATTGCCTTGGTACATTATAGAAGAGCTATTCTTTGACTTTTCTCGCTCGATGTTTCGGATCATTGGCTTGTTGAACGACAAATGTTGATCCAATACCAAGTTTTGTCGCATATGATTTTATGTTGTGTCTTAATATGCCCACATAAACATATTGATTTATAATTTTATCAATCACCTTAAGTTTTCCCACCCTAGATGCACTCATACACCCCCAGACCATAATTCCTCCTCCTCCATGTTTAACAGTAGGGCAAACGTTTTTAGTTACCAGGGCTGTTTTAGGTTTCCGCCACATCTTAACTTTTCCATCAGATAGAAAAAGGTTAAATCTACATTAATCACTGAATAAAACATATTCCCAGAAACTATTTGGCAAGTTAACAAATTCTTTTGTAAAATTTAGTCGTTTCACCCTATTCACTTTACTTATAAAGGGTTTCTTTCTAGTACACCGGGAGTTATATCCTGATTTTTTTTAAATGATATTTTGCACTGTTTGAGTTATTACTATAATGTTACAATAATTTTCTAGTATACCTGCGATTTAGGTGGTCTTTGTAAATAATTTTAAAAATTTCTCTTATATGAACCCTTTGATGTTTTTCTGGAAGTCTAGATCTTGGCCTACTGTGAAAGTTTCCAGTTTCTTTATATCTGTCATGATTTAAAGCATGACCAACAAAGCAACTTTGACCAACTTTCAAATGTAATGAAAAAATTTTAGACCGTACAAATTTTGGAGTTTTATCGAAAAAAGTACTGACAAAACGTGTTTCTGAGGTGTACTACTTACCGCAACTTCGCCAATCTTAGGGAGTTGTAGTGGACTAACCGCTGAACTGATTTAAATTTTATTAGGACTGTTGAGTGATTTTTAAAAATTATTTTTCATTTTTCCCTCAAATATTTTCCTTCTTTTCTTGAATTTATTGCCAATTTTCTTAATTATACAGAAATCTCCATACTGAGAGAAAATATAATTTTTAATAAACTTCCATGCAGGACAAAATATAATATAATACTAAACATAGCTGGGAAGAATACATTGCAAGCAATTTTTCCAGGGATTAACATGTTTTGATTGGATATTTTCTGATTAGGAATAGTGTTTAGGAATACACAGACTTTTTTGGCATACAGATTTCTTAATAAATTACTGTAATTCCGTGATTACGCCAACAAAAAAAATTTGGTTGATATGTAGGGGTTGACAATTAAATTGTAATTAAATCCATCAATAAATTTTCAAAATTAAGCAACTCGATTTAAAAAAGACAAAACATGAATAAGTATTTCAATAATGGGTGTACACAGACTTTTTTTACTACCTGTACCTATGGTCTGGGATGAACAGGCAAATCAATATGCTTTTAAATGATATAAATTAAATCCACCCATCAATTAAATTCACGTTAGAAAAACAAAAGTTAATACTTTTTAGACCAATAAATCTTTAAAAAATAAAAATCTATAGAAAAAAACCCACTAACATGGATGTAATTATACTCAATAATGCCAGGAAATCAGTATAACATAAACTCACAGCCTTTAAAAGCATAATTTACCACCTATTTAACATATCGCTAAATAAGCATATCCCTTACGAGCCATGAACCTGATACAGCTAACACCCAGCGGTTGAAGGGAATCGGAGTCCACACCATATGTTGTGTGTATCAAAGTTGACCACTCTTAAAACTGACTCACCAAATAAAAATGTGTGGAAGTCAAATTTGATGGATGTAGTCTTTTAGCCTACTGATCATTAATTTAAAAGTTTTTATCAAGATAACAGTTTAAAAAAAATAAAAATGCACTAGCTACAATGTATTTTGGTATGAAATTGATAAAAACGCACATTATGTTATAAAAACCAAAGCAGAATACACCAACCTATTTTTACAGCTGATAAATGGTGTCTTAAATGATTATCAGCACCTATATTATACTATTACTAAATCTATCTAATAATAAAATTACGCACTCATTATTGGGTACATTAGAAGAACTTTTCTTGTTGCAATGTCTTCAGGAAATCTAGCATAAACAACTCTGGCCTCATGTGTTTCAGCATCAGATTCAACCAGAATTTTGCCTATTCTAATAGAACGACAACAGTCTCTTAAACCCTACAAAAATAATCTTTGAGTAACATTAAATTAGACTTATGGTGTAATAAACAGTGATCTAAGTTGAATTCAGACCTGCTCCATGGCTTCACCACTTCTAACAATGCTGACTCCACAGTTTCCCCGCTCATACCTCAAACCATTATACTGTGCTCCTGTTGGGGTAATGATGGAACATTTTGAAAAAGGTAATTGATTCAGGCTTTCCTCAATCACAAGCCTTATCTAGTTAAAAAGCAATAAGGGTCATTGAGGAGTATATAAAATGATCAATATTATTTCATAAGAAATATTTAACCTACAAGTCTATCAGCATAAAATTTAAAATCACTTCTTGTAGTGTTCCTAAAAAATAATTGTCAATGAATTCTCATAACTTATTTCATAAGGATATTAAACATTAAAGGTTAAAAGGTTACCTGTCTCTAAGAATAGTTTGCAATTCTCTCACTTGATTATTAGAAGGCAACAGCTTTAAATTCGGACCAAATTCTTCAAGTGAATCAGTTCTCAGGTCTTGTAAAATATTTTTTTTTAATAGGGGAGGGCAATCACCTGCACCAACTTCGCAGTTTTCTTTGTTTTCAACAAGTTCCATGATATATTTTTATTTACTTACAAATATTTATAAACTAAAATGTGAACAAGTAGTTAATTTAATACTTAAAAACACATAGTTAACCACCCTGTGGATCCTGTCAAGTCTCGTGTTCTTTATAACCTTCTCAAGGTTACCCATTTCATTGCTGAATTTCATATCAGCTGTTTATTGGGATAACATGGTCAGTTCAAAATATGGCATCCCTTGTCACTAGGAGGGATCGCATTGTCAAAAATTTTTCAGTATTTTTTTGTGGGCGTTACAAAAATAGGCTTGATTGTAGGTTTTACCAAATAACTACTGCGTTACTACAGCATTACCATAACTCTAACCAACATTTTTATATATCTTCAAGGCTAATTTATACTAGACCACCCAAGGTAAATTTATTAAGATAAACATTTTTCCTTATGGTGAATACTTTAGATAAATATAAAGATGGGGAGGGTTGCTAGAAGACGAAATAGAAGAAAAAAAGAAAAGGATCCTAGTTGCAATAGTGATTTTATTTCCTTTATTCACTGGCTCTTATCTAAAGGGTGGCGACCAACTATAAAAATGAAATTGAAACATTTTCCAGATACTGGTAGAGGATTTATGGCTTTGGAACCTATCAGTAGTGGTGAGATAATTGTTTGTATTCCGAAGGAATTAGTTATCACGCCAAAGACTGTTGAACAATCTGGAATAGGAGACATTTTTCTGAATCAGAATATAAGAATTCCTGTTCACTTAATTCTGTCCACGTTTTTGCTGTATGAAAAACACCTTGGTGAACAGTCTGAATGGTATAAGTATATAGTGTTGTTACCAAAAAATTATTCATCTCCTATATTTTGTTGTGAAGAAGACCTTGAAAAGTTTCCTTCTTTTTTATCAGAAAAGGTCAAAAATATGAAAAGATCTGTTTTTCATATGTATGAAATATTGTTAGGTTTGTCAGAATTCAAAAAGTGTAATCATTGTAACTTAGATTTTTTTAAACTATTTTCAGTTGATAGTTTTTTGTGGGCATGGTTTACTGTTAATTCCAGAGTTGTGTACATAGACCCTGACAAAAATTTTGTTCACTCTCTCCCTCTTTCTGATAAAAATAATGTTGCCCTTGTTCCATATCTTGATATGTTAAATCACTCAAACAGCTCTAGAATTGCTGCAAATTTTGCTTTTGACAAAGGTTATGAACTAAAAAGTTTAGTAACTTTCAAGAAATATGATCAAGTTTTTATTCATTATGGAAGCCATGACAATTTTAAACTATTTTTAGAATATGGTTTTATTATTCCAAACAACATTAATGATGCAGTTCATCTCTTTGTTGCTGATATAGTTAGTGCTACTAAAACTTCAGTATCAGTTAGTTACATAATGTCTCTTGAGAATTGTAAATGTTTTCTTAAGGATCTTTACTGCACTAGTGAAGGACTCTCCTGGAACTGTCGAGCCTTAATTTACCTTTTACTTGTAAAAACTATTAGTATTAAAGTTGCTTTGCAAAATGTATATTCAGGTTCTATTGGTCATAATGATTTGGAAAGAATAGCTGAAATTGAAAAAATTATTTTGTCAAATAAAGTAAAAGAGATCAAAAATATAGTCACAAAGTTAAATATTGAAGAAAATATTATTCTATCAATAGGAAAAGATCTATTCAAATCATATTTAATGATTTTACATAAAGCGATATGTTGATGATTTGTATAATCTATTGCATTCTTAATTAGTATTAATGTATTTTTTTATTTTTCTATTTGAAATTAAGTATTTAAAATTAGTCAAATTATTTAAAATTTGCTCTTATTTTATTGTTTATCCAAATTTTTAATGAGTTATATACATATTAATCAGATTTGATTTATGCCATTATTATTTTATAGTTACATATATTCTATTTACATGTGTATAATTATATGAGCAATTAATTCGAATTATATTTTCATTTACTTTTTCTTGTGATGAACAAATATAATGCTTATGTTAAAATAATATATTATTATTATTAACCCTTTGCATCTTGTCAAAATCCAACATACAATATCCTTATGTAAAAGTTGTATTAGTTTCTTTAGTAGTTTCAGAAAAAGGCAGTTGGTGTGATCCCTTCATAGTTTAATGTCAAGCAAAGAGTTTCAATAATTCCGATGCTTTTTTTTTCCCTCATTCTTTTGATTAGCAAATCCTTACACACTCTATGTCCTGTTTATTGTTTATCATTCCCTCTTTATCACCACCTGTAAATTACAGACTAAGGAACGAACCTCCCAAGGAAACTGATGGAATAATCAAATTTCCTTATTTAACCATTGCTTATTATATTTGATCTTTTATTTATGAGGTATCCATTAACAATTTATAATAAGAAATTTTATTATTTTACTCTAGAGTAATGTAGAAAACTTTTTAAATATAGTCATTTTATTTACATTTATATTTTGGCTACATTTTCTTTGCAATCTGCTCTTGTGGAGCATTTAGAAATTTTTTTCATTATGTAAGTATGTAAGTTGATAAACAATGTGGCAATAAGTCTCCCTTTCAATTTCTCTTCAGTTGTCATGGAATATTGGCTATGTTCGTTAATGATAATAGCCTTTTCAATAGTGGGTTTGTGTTGCTAATAGATCTAATAAGAATATTTTGCAACTATTAGTTTGCTGTCTTTGACCCATGTCATTATCTAACATATGATTAGTGGTATATGGGGTATTCACAATATATATTAAAACTTTTGATTTAAAACATTAAATACTCTTAATATTTGACCTCTTTGTAGCACTCTAGAGTTTGAAACCTCCATATAGCTAATAGTTGTTTGTGAAGAAGTAATTTAGTGTTAGTGGAAGTTTTGAACATTTTTTGAGTGGTCTGGTCAGAAGAATCTGTCTGTTCAATTGTGGGTTTTTTTGTTTAATGTGGCAAAACTATGTCGGTCTTTTTATCTTTCTATCTCTGTGGGCACTATGGTCCATGAAGGGCCATAGCATCCTCAGCGATTCTTCTCTGCTCCGATCTATCCTCTGCAGCTCTTCTCCATTCTGTCACTCCTTGGAGCTGAATGTCAGCCTCTACTTTGGTTTTTTTTAGGGGGGGGGGGGGGGGGGGAGATTGTGTGACTATATACTAAGAAATTAAGTTGCTTATTTCCTGAATTTGTTAGCTGTTTGTTCTCTTAATTACTTCATTTCTGTCATTAATAAAAATTTGTTAACTTCCATGTATGATATCAGGTCTGGATTGATACCCCACCTCTTATGAGCTAATCTTGATTTATAATCTTATTAAATTAGCTTCCACAGAATTTTTCGAACCTCTGTAAAATTCTTTTGAGCTAAAAACAATTCATATATAGAAACCTGCATTAAATGCCTTATTAAATTAAAAAAATATTTAGGATCCACTAATATCCACCTTAATTGTCCACTACTTTTGTAAGGTATTGGAATTTAATGCATGGTGCGGCCTCTTAATTTCTTTGCTTCAATTAAATTATAATAAATTTTAATCCATATAATTTTTTTTTTTAAATAAGGAAGTTCTAGTAAATTATATTTATTTTAAATATTCCTATTATTTTTAGTTGTTAATCTGAAACACGTGGTAATAATAAATCATTGATAAGGTTACGAAGCTAGATTTTATTCTCATGCCCAAAATATAGAAGTGATTATTGTTTTTACTGGGCTGTTTTAGCTTGAATATGGCAGTTTCTATTTATCTGTTATGAGTTTAAAAACTCTTCTTTATGGCCCTGTAAGTGTGGTAGAATATTGATATATTTTGAATTATAATTTAATTCTTTGATATAAATTGACTCAGTCCTGAATTAGTTTAGACATCCTTAAGGAGGAATAACCCTACATTATTTCTTTTTAAAATTATTTTTCAAGTTTAAAAATTAGGGTGTCGTTAACTATAAGGGGTTTAAAGCTGTCCAGTACATCCCATAACAAATGTATTGAACTTAGGTAGTATTTAATATATTTTGTTATCAATATTAAATTATCTATTTTTAATAAAATAATAAACATGGATAACTATTTACATTTATATGATATATGAGATAGTTGACCTTGATTATATATTTAGCAGTTGATAGTTGTGATTGCAATTAACACAAAGCTTAAAGGAGAAGATGGTTAGAATATGGAATCATATGTACCATAGAAAAATTACATTTGTTTTGTTGTGTACTAATTAATTTTAATTGTAATTTGTTAAATTAAAATTTGCATTTGAAATGAAATTTTATTGTGTTATATATTACTGCACTTTCCAACCATCTTCTTCCTTATATATTATTAAGATCAACAGTATTACACCATTATGAAACTTTAAAATTTTATAAAACTTTGTATTACTTAATGTTTATCCTTAGTTTTGTCTTATTATTTGTTTATTATTATTTGTTTATTTGTTGTTTATTATTATTTGTTTATTATTATTTTACTGTTTGTTAAGAGTACAATCATCCATAGGCCTTAACTGTGATTACTGTCCTTTAAATAAATAGAAATTCAACGATTACATCCTGATTTGTATGCTTTCATTTATTGCCATGTTGATGCCTCTTTTGACTATATTAGTGTTCCTATGTATATTTCAAATACTACCATATTTCAAATCTGATGTATCATTTATTGTTCTGGCATAACTAGACTGAAAATGAACAGTTATAACATTAAATATTTCCATTTACTTATTATCACCTTTTACTACTGTCATGTTGCCTTGCTTAATTTAATACTTTGTAGTGGACCCATTAAGCTCCAACTTTAATTAACCATTTCCTTCTGGGTAAGTTTTATAGTCCTGTTAGAAAAACAAATAAAATCAAAAGAACTGCTGCATCTTACCTGATTTTCTTGTTTGTTTTAAATTTTATTTGAAAATATTAAATTTAAATCAAGTATGTATCCGTTTTATAGGTACTATTGATTATACAGTTTTTGGCTCTCATCCATATACCATGGCTAACAACATATTTTTTATCACTTCCAAAATTTATTTAAGAATAACATATTTTTTATCAAATAAAAAAAAATTTATATTAATACAAACATCCCCTGTCCTTATATTTATAGCTTTTTAAATAACAGTTGAATTAAAAATATTTTATCATAAATTTCTAGCTCTTTATAACAGTGCCTTTTTAACCTCTCTTGAATGGTGCTCGCCACATGTTGGTGGATTATCAAACTTTACTACTCACCACATTTTTATCTCTTTTTTTATGGCAATATTATTGAATATCTTGAAATTTTATTATTGCGAAACCTTCCTTGATGTATAAAGATGATGTTAAAATTTGGTACAGATTGGTTCAGTAGTTTTCGCAGTTAATGATCACAAACCAAAAACGGCTTGTCCTTTTATATAATAGATATATCAGAAACAATTAAAAAAAATAAATAATAATGTTTTTAATTTATATGACCTTCATTTTCTTTTAGTTCTATAATTCATCATTTTGACATGTAAAAATTAAAATAATATTGTTTTGGGTTTTCTCTCATTCTAATTGCCTCATGAATGAGTCACATGCTACTGCACTGCTCTAAATTCAATGAGCCCAGAATAACCTACTTGCAGACCTTTATCACGGACACCTGTGACATTGTAAATGTTGAAAATACTTTAAATATTACTGATATTGATAAAATAAATATTATTTATAATTATATCAGTACAATATCTAAACAAATGAAAACCAGTATTTAAATATTTTATATGTATCCATATAATAGCCTCTGGACCTGGATGTCTTCGGCTGACCTCTCGGTACTCGTCACCTACCCGTGCCTCCACAGTCTTTTTTGCTTTTTGTCATTGAATTCAATGTGTTTTTTGTTTCTATTTGTTTCTTTTATGTCATGTCCCATTTTGAAGAAAGCTTTCATTTTTTGCCCAGCAGTATAACTATTCTTTCATTCTCAATAGTTTAATGTTTATTATTCTTATTTGTTTACTTTCATTTATCACTCATTTACATATCTATAATTTCCTAATTTTCTATTATAATTATTCATCAGCTAATCACCACTCATATTTTAATTTTATATTATTTGTATTTAGTTTTTTATACATCTTTTCTACATTATCATATTTAGTTAACCTCCTATTATTAATATGCTGTTCTTTCTCACGGCATCTACAACCTAATCTCATTCATCATAGCATCATCCTTCTATTTACTGTCCTATATTTCCCAATATGACTAACATCCTAACCACCTGTCACATAAACTCGCAATCCCTACAAGCCCATTACGATGATACCACATCATTGCAGTCTCTGAAACCTGGCTTAAACCCCACATTCCTTCTTCCTCGGTTTCTCTCCCTAACTACTCCATCATTCGTCATGACCGGGTTAACCGGACCGGCGGTGGAGTAGCGCTTTATGTCCATGATTGCCTGAAGTCTCGTATCCTTTTTCTTTCACCTGCTTCAAATCTCCCAAACATTGAGTCCTTATTTGTAGAAATATCCATTAATGCCCATCCTCTCCTGTATGTAGTGGTTTACCGTCCCCCACATGTTCCTTTTGACCAATCATTCGAATCTAACCTTTACCATTATGTTGCTTTTTACTCCAATATAATCATCTCCGGTGACCTGAATGCCAATCTCCTATCTGACTCCTATGACAAAATCTACCTTGAAAACCTTTTTTTTTTCCTTCACCTTTTTATTGTACCATTCAATCCCACCCACCACTCCCGCGGGTCCGACACATGGTTGGACCTGCATGTCATAGATTCTCCAAAAAACCTTCTATCCTCAAGTCAACGCCCTGTTTCTTTCCTATCCTCTCATGACCTGATACAAATATCATATGATATCCCAACACCTTGGTTCCTTCATAAAACAATCTCCTTCCGTAACATAGACTCTCTCACTCGAGATAAGATTTTATCCGATCTCGAAACCATAGATTGGAACCCAATCTACTCCTGCTCCTCAATTGATACCATGGTTGAATTACTCACCACCAATCTCCTATCCATCCTTGATACCCATGCTCCTCTTAAAACCTCAACATTTCGCCGGCGTCACCCTGCTCCTTGGATGAACCAAGATATTAAAGATTTACAAAGAAGACGCGAGGCTGCCCGAAGACACTTCAGACGCACCAGGCTCGAAGATGACTATCAAGCATTTAAATTTCTTAGAAATTTAACACAATCCACGATCCGGCGAACTAAATCCAATTTCTTCCACGAAGCCCTTTCATCTGCACCCGATCCTAAATCCAAATGGCTGCTCCTCCGCCAACTTTCCTTGTGTGATCCTCCTAGTTCCTCTCCCTCGGGAGTCTTTCCTGTTACTCCGGATGAGTTAAACTCCTATTTCGTTTCTTCCACTTCATCTGCTCCTTCTCGACCCTCCCAGCCCTTACCTCCGCCAGCATTTAACGACAATAATTTTTACTTTTCTTATATCACTCTCTGATCTAATTACCTTTATTATGAAGTCTCAATCCAACTCATCTGGTTTAGACGGCATTCCTGTTAAATTATTGAAATTATGCCTTCCTGAAATCCTTCCGGTTCTCCTCTTAATATATAATTTTTCTCTCCAAAACTCTGTATTTCCTACTTCCTGGAAAAAGGCCTTAATTCATCCCATCAACAAGAATCCAAACCCTATATCCCCAAAGGACTTCCGCCCTATATCCATACTTTCCAACCTTTCTAAGCCCCTAGAAAGATTGGTGCAATCCCAAATTTCCAATTTCCTAGAAGATTACAAGTTACTTGATCCTTTCCAATCTGGTTTCCGTCCCGGCTTCTCAACACAATCTGCCCTGATTAAAATTATCACTGACATCCAAACAGCGATGGACAAAAAAGAACTGACAATCCTTATCCTCCTTGATTTCTCTAAAGCATTCGATTCCTTAGACCATAATATCCTTTATTCCAAATTGAAATCATTGAACTTTTCTTTCAGCTCCCTCTTTTGGTTTCAATCTTTCCTTTCCCACCGCACCCAAGCAGTTGCCACTCCTAACCAGGGCCTATCCTCTTTCCCCACTCTACAGTCAGGAGTAGCTCAAGGTTCGAGCATTTCCCCTCTACTGTTTAATTCCTACATCAATGATCTTCCCCATTCAATTCACCATTGTTCCCACCATCTTTATGCCGATGACTTCCAAATTTACTCCTCCTTTCCTCCATCCGAAATGTTAGCTGCGTTTGCCAAAATTCAGGAAGACCTAGACGAAATCTGTGCCTGGGCAAATCTGAACAAATTAACGTTAAATGCAGCTTAAACTCAAGCAATTGACATAGGATCACATTCCCTTCTCCATTCAAATGCCAACTTTCCCACATTATTCCTCCATGGTCATCCAATAACTTTCCATTCCTCTGTTAAAAATTTAGGCCTAACTATTGATCAAACCCTCTCCTGGAAATCCCATATTGCACAAATCTCCCGAAGGTCAATCAGTATCCTAAAACTATTTTTCACCGCTCCCGTCACCTCCTTCCCCTACCCACACGCAAACTTCTAGTATCCTCCCTTATCTTCCCCCAATTTGACTATGGTTGCATGATATATGGCGGGCTCTCGACGGTTCTTGAAGACAGATTAAAACGCATCATGAATTGCTTCATTAGGTTTGTCTTTGGAGACGTTCCCATGTTTCGCATCTCTACACTGAGTTAAATAGGCTTTTCCCCTCCTTCCGCAGAAAATACTTCCTAGGCACCTACCTATTCCAAGTTATCAACACCCGTCACCCTCCCTTTATTTACAGTAACCTGAAATTCAAGTCTGCTATCAAATCACTGCATACAAGATCTCGTCTTTCTGATCTCTATACTCCATCCCACAGAAGTACTGCATTCCAACGTTCCTTCCTTGTCCGATCCTCTACTCTTTGGAATTCCCTCCCCCCAAGTATCCGCAATGCTTCTTCCCTTGGAACATTCAAAACACTACTCTTTCACCATCTTCTTTCCCTCCAACCAGACGCTCTCCAATTATAAGGATGTATGTACTATTTATGTAATCGTCTAATTTAATTACTAAGACCTTCAGACATGAAACATTGGCAAAAATTATAGTTTGACTATGATAATGTTTTGATTTCTTGTAATGGTAATTTTTGATTTTCTATCTTTTATTTTTCTTTAAGTTTCTGTTTGTTTGTTTTCTCTTCTTCAATTTTGTTTACAATATTAACCTCTATTTTGTATATATATTTTTTCACTCTCTTTTTAATAATAGTTTTTTTCTTTTTTCTAGTTTTTCTCTGTATTTTTTTTTTCATACATATTTGTATTTAAATTTACCTATGTTATTTTATTTTTAACAGCCTCTCGGCCAGTTATAATCTTACTTTGTATTATTTAATGTTATTCTTAAGGGACTTTGTCCCAGAATAAAGTTTTCTTTCTATTCTATTCTATTCTATAAGTGTGTATAAACTTACCAGTTCATTAGTGGACTTCAATAGTTAACCGAGAAAACTCCTTATATTTATTTTTTCTATAATTTATTTGTCTGTTAATTCATGTATTTGTATATAATAAGTTTATTTATTTTATATATTCTTTCCCATTGTGTAAATAGATTTAGAATTGTCTGAGAATGTACCAGACTCACATTTGTACAAGAATTTTCTTTTGTAAATATAATTATCATCTATCTAATTATCTCTTGTAGCCGCAATGACATTGATTTCACAAGTTTTTCGGTTGTACCTAGAGTTTGAAAACAGTTTGCTGTTTTATTGTGATACTGGAATTATTTTACTAATCCCTTCAATAAATAAATTCTCAGCCATTTGCAATCTCTATTTTAGTTTTTATATGATATTAATAACTATAAATATAGAATTGGGAAAAACGAAAAGTTAAATGAAAAGAAATGTAGTATTTGAAAATTTATGTCACTGAGTATATATTCCCTTGACAAAGATTTTAAAATTTAAATATCTACCTGTTGGATTAATTTCTTTTCACATTTCTTCATATATTTTTTTCAGAATAAGGGATATCTAGAAAAGAATGCATACAGAAATCGATTGCTGCCAACCCTTCAGGTTAAGGCATACAAGACCAAAACATATTTTAAGTCACTCAAAGATAATATTTCATTATCTCAGATCAAGAGATGGTGCTTTCACCCAGGAGCATCTGTGCTTTCAAGAGAATCTGTCGGGAAAGTTACAGCTGACAGTAAACAAGTTACCTCTAAGGATATGATCAATGCTATGTTACAATATATTTGGCCCAAGGTTAGTTAAATTTATTTTTGTTTTATGTATATCATATAATTCAATTTTAATCTCTTCTAGTGCAAGGTTTTGGTTGTGTTTAATTTTGACCTGGTTAGCAAATTACTGCTAAGGGTGCCCCAAATCGGATTTAAAAGTTAATTCATTTAATTTGAAAAGTGTAGTTTCATAAAACTGGAGTTACTATTAGTATACTACTTCAATTAATGAAATATCTTAATTAGAACTTTATAAATCTGAAATTTCTGATACAAATATCCAAATAATTCCGAGACCGAATTTCGATTTTAAATCTGAATATTGTATTTAAATTTGATACTTTTAAACTAATAAATGTTAGTTTGAAAGGTTATGCTGGTCTTATGGTTATGAACATTACTTTGGTGTAATTTTTCTTATTATATGTTTCAAAGATAAATTAAAGGGCATTTGACCTTTTACATAAGAAAGATTGCTTTTACTTAAGAACTTTTTTGGGGTGCTCAGAAACATATTTAACAAGTTTCATCTAAAATAGTTGTTACATTTATCAACTTTCAAGTGTTGAATGTAAAATCAAGATTCATTCTGCGGGACCACTATGAAATAAATTTAAAACTGCCCATGTGAGATTTTCCCTTGGCCTTCAGTACCTGGTGCCATGAGACCATTCCTCCAATATATTTATTGTTAGCCATCAAGGCCTTCCTTGAAGGTTGTGACTAAACCAGGATAATTTAGTGTGAAAAAATTTCAATTTTAATTGAACAGCTGGTATTAGCAGGAACTTTGAACTCATCCCTGGTTCCTATCATCACTCAGCTACCTAAAATTCATTGTGAACCTACCTTTCAGACTTTAGTTCATGATTTTGTTTTAACTTGTATTCTTAGGTGGACAATTATCTATACATATATAAAAATGAATGTGTGTGTGTGTGTGTCTTTTATAGGCTTTGAAATGGTAAGAGATAATGCTCCATGTGAGCAGGCATTTTTTCATACATATTCAGGGGAAGATTATAGGCCTATTGGTATATTGATTGGATGCGCAATTTCCAGTATGACTCGCCTTTGCAATGATCATCAACAAGGCACAGGGGTAATTACAACAAGTTTGCAGACTAAATTTGGAAAATCCATGCTTTTCCCATGGACAGTTATATGTGGTTTGTTGGAGAAACATCTAATTTATTTGTAAATTCAGCTGATGGATTAACGAAAAATATTGTATATCCATCAGCACTTCAATAAAATGAATAAAAGTTAAAAAAATTAATTCTTTGAAAGTTTTTTTCAATTCAAATAAAAAAAAAATAGATATTACTCAAAATAAATCAAACAATACTACAATAATTGTTGTAATGAGTTTTTTTTTTAAATTTTGTTAAGCACATAGCAATGCACACAGGGTACAGCTAGTCTTTCTATAATTCAAAGATAAAATGTACCAAATTTTATGTTAGAAGCATTTAATTAGTCCTCTGCTTTTAGGAAATTTCAGTTCAATTGGTTTTTTAAATTATGAATTGAGTATCAGAAAAGGATTGATATGATCTTTTTCTTTTTAATCAGATAGAAGCTCTAATTTTCTTCTTACTTATAATATTTCATTAATTAATACTTTTTTTACGATCACATAAAACTGTGATTTCTAATTTTGGATATTTAGTTCAAAAAATTTATTTAAGCCCACAATAAAATATTAGTTTTTTATCAGACGCAAACACACTCATTATAGTTAGTAAATGTTGATTAAAATATTACATTCTTTATTTGTTTTTTTTTTTTGTTATTTTTACTTTTAGGATGATCCAGTTATTCGAGCTAGGGTTTGTGTAGCCATGAGTCTTTTAATTGGTGCTAAAATATTGAATGTCTCCGTCCCATTTTTATTCAAGTATGCTGTTGATGATCTGAATAGTTATTTGAATCTTCTCAGTATGGGAACAGCTCCTGAGGCAATTGCTACTAGCGCAACAGCTCTCTTGATTGGCTGTAAGTCATTTTTGCATTCTACTAGACCTTTTAAGAAATGACCATCATCTGTTTGCTTGCCTTTTTTTGATTAAAATATTGTGTGTAGAAAAATTAATTTTGCAACAGTGCATTTGTGCAGACGGCATTGCAAGAGCAGGAGCTGCAGGTTTCAATGAGTTGAGGAATGCAGTATTCGCCCGTGTTGCTCAGCACTCTATCCGAAAAATCGCAAGGAATGTTTTCGTCCACCTGCATAACCAGGATTTATCATTTCATCTTTCCAGACAAACTGGTGCACTTTCAAAGGTATTTGTTAAAGTGAAATCCTCACATTAATAATATTAAAGTTTTTGAAGGTAACATAATTTAACTTTCAGACTATTGACCGGGGAAGTAGAGGCATTAATTTTGTACTCTCAGCAATGGTGTTTAACATTGTCCCAACAGTATTTGAATTAGCTCTTGTTAGTTCTTTATTGGTAAGTATTTTCAAATTGCAAAGTAATGAGTCATAATTTTGAATATTTTAAGGATGATTATTTTTTATTTTTTCTAGGGCCTGAAATGTGGGCTCATTTATTCATTTCTTTCTTTGAGTTGTGTCAGTATCTATGCTGCTTTTACATTAGCTGTTACACAGTGGCGCACAAAATTCCGTGTATATATGAATCAAGCTGAAAATGAAGCGGGAAATAAAGCTATTGATTCTTTAATCAACTACGAAACTGTTAAAGTATGATTTTGTTTATTTAATATATTCTATGTTATTTTCTTATTATCAGTTTAGCTTAATAGATCTGGCTAATAAGCGGGACCCTTTATACCAAATGGATTTTCCTTTGAGCATAACATTGCTATTGCTGGATGGAAATAAGTACTTCTTATCACCCCTACTACAATCACATTCTGTTAAAACCTATTTGTTGAAAAAATGCTTGATAATACTGTTATAACCATTTGCCTTTAATTTATCTGTTGTTTTATCTTGCTTTACTATATTTTCATTAAATGTGTTACAATGTCTTCTTTTTGTAAATAGTCTATAAATGTTACAAACAGCAATTCTAGTCATAATAAATGATTAGATTCAAGATGGTGTGAGAAGGAATGTCTTTGAATGACATTGATAATATCCTGGGTTATTTTTTAAAACAATCTCTACCAACAAGTGATAACATGTAATAAATTAACTATACTAAAATCCCTGAAGGGTCTTAAATAATACTAACAGTGGTGGGAATAATAGATTACTATAATAAATATTGTGATATTGGCTTATTTATCTTGTTTCAAAGTGATTATGACAAGTTAGGAAATCTTTTTTATTTTATTTTTTTTTTATAATCCCTTTAGTTATAAATGTATAATTACTTTTAAACCTAATATAGTGTTTCTTGTTATGTTAGTATTTCAACAATGAAAAATATGAAGCTGAAAGGTATAATTCATCACTGTTAAAATATGAAAGTGCTTCCTTAAAAACAAGTACAAGCTTAGCTATGTTAAATTTTGGCCAGAATGCAATATTCAGTGGTGCCATAGCCATTGCTATGGTTTGTGCTGCTCAAGAGATAGTTAAAGGTATAATTTTATTTATCCTGAAATAATTTTTTTTTTTTTTTTTTTTTTTTTTTTTTGTATAATTATGTTTATATTCCATTGTTTTTTCTGTAATTTTTGACATAGCAGATGTATTGTTGCCTTACACATTCCCTCTTTATTCTCCATTATTTTTGTCTATATTTCTACATTGTAGGTTCTATTGTTTCCTCCTTATATGATTTTGATTTAGAACTATTTTTTAACTGTTGTCACTACAACTGGCTGGTATTCATGATGTTTTATAACTCTACCCATTTTGTAACCTTATCACACTAGGTATACATTTGATCTAAAAATTTTAATAGTGTGGAACATTTTTTAACTTTATTGAAAAAATTAATTGTTTTAATTTTAATTTTGTTTTTGAGCTGGTTGCATTTGCATGATTTCCTTATCATGTTCCCATATCAGAAAATTAAAGTCTTTCCATAAGCCTACTGCACTGATATATAGTTTTTTCATTCACAAAAATTCATAATAGAAATAATTCATTTAAATTAACAAAATAGGTGAAAATAAATTAATTAATTCAGGGAAGTAATTTCCCTGTGCATAAGTGCTTGTGCCAGCTAGATGTTTTGTGTGGCTGCATTTGGGATGATTCAATTATTTCTATTCAATTTTTCCATTATGAATCCAGGGTGACATTCCTGTACAGAATCTAAGGAATTTTCCAAATCAGCATATTTTCTAAGGTGTGCACCAATTCAGAAATCAATGCTTTCGGATTTCAATTATAGGAACCCAATCAGGACACAGTAACAGTATGTAATTGGCCAGCCTAAGAGGGTTTAGGCCCACTGCTGCTGTATGAGATCCATCTCTGTTGTCTGAATACTTTTTAATGGTTTCAGTGCTGCATGCTGGCCTAACATCTGGGCTCTACGTTTTCAGTGTCATTCTTTGTGAAATTTTGTTATCAATACAATAATATCTGTATTCTGTTATTCTGGTGGTACTTTGCTTCATATATCTTGTAAAAATGATAATAAAAATAAATAATTAAAAAAAAAAATAAAATAAAATAAGAATAGAAAATTGATTATCTATTATTTTTCAAGGTTTTTGAACATACTTGGATACCAAAATGATTTTTAATCTGACATTCCTCTTTCTAATAACTCATAGCTTACTCAGTTTAGATAATTAGTATCTGTGATCTTGTAAGATAAAATGTATAACTTAGTATCTACGCTTTTGAATGTTTCTCTTTTTTTTTTTTCTTTTTTTTTTTCAGGGTATTGTTTTCAATATGTTTGAGAATATAGTCGTTTTTTTTTTCAGATTGATAATTAATTACCTCTCTGCTAAAGAAAATGCACTGGTAAAGAACATTGAAACAATTTGAATAAATAGCTTTCTTAAAAGTCTTTCATGGTGCTTTTATGTTTTACTTTATATTTAAATTTCAAATACTAAGACACATATGATAATTATGATGATAACTTATTAAACTAAGCGAAAGAATTCATGGCATTGAAAAGAGCAGTATTTTGAATACTGCAGTGAATTCAATACTTGTACTAAAAATGTTTCTAAAGCTAAGTAATGTTTTTGAATCAGCTAGCAATGAAGCTTAAAAGACAGATTTATTCTGTATTTTTCTAAAATTGCATATTCATTTGAAAATCTTATTAATACTTAAATCAGCCTGATTGAAAACAATGTCTATAGGCTAAATTTGGTCAATTATTATGAATATTAGGTGCCTTACCAGGTAGCCATATAATTATATCTATTGTTGTTGCCAAGTACCCCTCCCAAAAAAAATAAAAAAATAAAATAAAATAAAATAAAGAAGAAAATAGCTAATTTTATTGTGTTAGGTTTACAGTTGAAGGTAATTAAAGTAATGACCAATTAAAGCAAAGTGTTCAAGATTTTAAAGGGTGTTGTAGATTCTTTAAATAAGATTATTCTAGACATTTTTTTGATTTTCTTAAAATTTAAATAGCTCTTAATAACAGGAATGTAAAGAATCACACTAACTTTGGATGTCAAATAGTAATTGAAGTTGTAAACTGAATATGAACATATACATTTTTTCTTATCTATCTTAGATAAAAATGTATTATCTATTAATCTTATAAGAGACAGGTTTAATTTACTTATAGGAATCTAATAATTAAAATAGATTAAGCTAAAATTATTTATTTTTAAAAAGTAATGATTATTGAATCAGTAAATTAAATCTGAACAATTCTCTATGAAAAAGTGGCATCTCTATGAACTTGGTCATCATGGCTCAGAAAATATGGAAATGTTATCAACACTGATTATCATCATTATAATAGATATCTGATTTTAAAAAATATTATACTTTTTTTTTTGTAATTAGTTAGGAACCCGAAAAAAAAAAACCCATCTTCCATTCCTATTCAAAATAGCAAGGCTTAGTTATTGATTACTGTCACTCATCAATTTTATGTGTTAAAATTATTTTTATTTATTTGATATTTTGCTATTCATATCGATGGTTACTTTGATCATTTTCTCTTTCCTTTTCTACCAGGTTCATTAACAGTTGGAGACCTTGTGATGATAAACGGCCTATTATTCCAGTTGTCTGTACCTCTTGGTTTTCTCGGCTCTGTGTATAGAGAAGTTCGACAAGCATTAATAGATATGCAGACTATGTTCACCCTTATGACAAGGGAGAGTTCTATTAAGGTAGTTTTTTGTTAATTGTTTTTTATTTTAATAAAAAAAAACCTGTACCACAAAAACCCATGAAGGGTCTTAGGTTCATTACTTGTTAACCCTTTGGCTGCTACTGACCACTATATGAGTTTGGTGGTTGCAGTCCTCGGGGTGCTACTGACATATAGCTTTTTTGACGTTATTTCATAAAATAGGCCATTTATGAAAAAAAAAAAAAATAATAATAAAGGTATTTTTTATCACTAAAATGAATTTGTACTGTATTTTTTTTTTTTTTTTTTTTTTATGTTTATAGAACATGATAAATGGTATAAAATTAGAATAATATTAATTTTTTATTGTTTCCTTTTTTTTTTTTTAGAATTCCCCCACTGCTAAACCTTTGATTGTAAGCCGAGAGAATGCTTCTATTGAGTTCAGAAATGTGTGCTTCCAGTATATCAAAGGAAAGCCTATATTCAATAACCTATCTTTTAACATTTCTCCTGGAAAAAAAGTTGCTATAGTTGGTGGTTCAGGCACTGGGTAAATAGTTTTTTTATTATCTAAGATCATTTAAGTTAATATTCTGAATTATTTATGTATACAAACTCATTTTGTTATTATTGGGTTGTTTCACATGAAATGTCCGATTTTATAATATTTGAAATACATAGAGGATTTTGCGAGTCTCTGTTGTTTACTTCCGAAGTTCACATATCATAATCAGGCAGTTACTAATCCTCTACTTTTCTTTTATAAACATTAGCTTCCCAATCAATTACACACTGTTTGGTATACCTTCAAATATGAACATGGAAACACGCGATTTTCGTGTAATACTGTTTTATGAGTTTAAACTAGGTCGTTCGGCAGCTGAGGCTGCTAGAAACATCTGTAAGGCGTTTGGGGAAGGGAGTGTAAATGAACGAACCATTCGCCGTTGGTTTGCTAAGTTTTCGACTGGGGATACCAACTTGGAAAACCAGCCCTGAGGAAGACCTCCAACTGTAATTAGAGAGGTGAGACCATTACCTCTACAACCTACTGCAATGAAATTGGCCAAATGCACGAAAAATTATTGAAAAAACAACCTGGATTGGTAAATCGGAAGGGCCCTATACTCCTACACGACAACGCTAGACCCCACGTTTCAAAACTTACCATGCATAAATTGAAAGAGCTGGGGTACGAAGTTCTTCCGCACCCACCATATTCTCCTGACTTGTCTCCAACAGATTATCACCTTTTCAGGAATTTAGACAACTTCTGCAGAGGAAAAATTTTTGCAAATGATGCTGAAATCAAAAGTGCGTTTTCAGATTTTGTTTCACTTCTTGTTCAATCCGGGATAAAAAAGTTGTTGTCACGTTGGGAAAAATGTGTAGAAAAAGAAGGTAAATACTTCGAATAAAATTATATTGTTTTCATATTGTATTTTTACTAAAATCCCTTTACCTTGAAAACGGACATTTCATGTGAAACAACCCAATAATTTTTTTTTTACACTAGAACGTAAAACTATATATAAATGGTTTACTGTTCCTTTTTTGTTCTAGGAAATCAACTCTTATTCGTTTACTCTTCAGATTCTTTGAGCCAGATTCTGGCAGTATTTTTATCGCAGGCCAGAACATTAAAGATGTTGATTTAGAAAGCTTGAGAAGGAGCATTTCTATTGTGCCTCAGGTATTATTCAATTAGTGATAATGTCTAATTAATTATTATTATTATTTTTGTAATTGTTTACTTATGAACCAAAATCTTGATGTGGGTTATGTCAATTAAAATTAACTAGATTAATCTAATGTGTTCTAGTTCTACATCTAGCTCATGTTTGTTTGAATACACTTAACTGTAATATTAGTGATTACAGTTAATTACCTCTACTAGTTTTATATATTAAAATAATTAAATGTAATACTTATTTACTTACATACCCCTTAATCAAATTTATTCAAGGCATCATTGATTTATCTGAAGATGAGAGATCCACTTTTTAATCGACTCACATATATTTGATTATAGATTGATTATAGATATTTGAAAGGATACTTTTTCATAGTGAACAATTGACTTGTGGAAAAAGAGCAGTAGCTCACTGAATTTTGTGAATAAACTAGCGAACAGAAGTTACAGGATAATCATATTTAAAACATAAAAGTTTTCCTTTTCCCTTCCTTATTATTTTTCATGTTGTTTGATGGAGTGTAAGCCATAAACTTCTCTTGCTCATCGCTATGCTCTTCTCGGTGAGTAATTTCAGATAACAGCTGGTGAGCTATGAAAAAGATCTGATTACAGTGGAAACTCGTTATTTCATCACTGGATAATTCGTCTTATTCTGTAATTCGTCAGTTTTTTTTTTCTAAATTGGCAAGTATAAATAAAAAAATTAAATATGTATGTAATGTATTTTTTCCCCTTGCGACATATTTAATCTTTAAACCGCCTCATTCGTTTTGTTACTACAAAATACGCCTATATTACTACATTTTGTAAATTATTTAGTAGAAAAAAAAAACAGAACAAGCTTGGTGTAAGAGATGAAAGGAAGTATGAGTGCAGTGACGAATTTCCGGAATCAGTTCTGACTGCCAGTTCATATCTAGGCATTGACGAGTTCGGTTCTCCGCCGTTTTTTTTTTTTGTCTAAATTTTAAGTTGTTAAATCTCCATTCAAATTTAGTGTGCATTTTGTATATGACTTCATTTTTTTTAAATGTTTGTGTTCCAAGGTTTTTTGTTTTTTGTTATTGTCTCTCAAGGCCAATGTTTATAATGTTTATCTGGTTGTTTTTACATTCAATAAATTGCAAACAAATTACAATTATATAGTTCACAATGCTTTTTTGTTACTTTACCAGCAAAATTCTGTAATTCGTCAATTCCGTTATTTCGTCACCCTCCCTCCCCTATTCATGACGAATTATCGAGTTTCTACTGTACTTCAGTTCCTGGTTTAGATATAATAAAAAGAGGAAGTTTAGTATATACATTCAAAATATTATTTTTATTTATATTTTTCTACAGAATAGTGGTTTTACTCATTTAAATACATATGGTTGTAAAAAGAAATATACTTTAAAAAATTAAATTAAAATCAACGACCAAACCAGTTAGTTGAAACACATATTTCTACTTACTACCTATTATCCTTTTAACTGTTTTATTTACTTGAATATTTGGTTTCAAGATTGAGTCTTGGTATTTCTTTGTTGGTAATTTTTTCTGCATATATCCACATTGGCTACGTTGAAATTCATGTTAGTAACTGATAATTCAAATACCTTACTGCTCATAAACTTTTCATTTAAAGTTCACTACAGCTTGGAAGCAGTAATGTGCAAGACTATCTTAAAAATGAATAAACTCTTTTACTAATAGTTTTTTCTGTTTATTTTTTGTATCCCCTTTTTTCATTAGGATTACGTTAATATAACTCTATAATCTTGTCAAGATTATTGAAAATATCTTCAATTTTTACTAACAAAAGTTTGATGTAGCGAAGTTCAGTACTGATTGGCTAATTGTGATAGAGTATTTGTTCATTGCCTGTACCATTTTGCTAGACATTTTTATTTGTATCCTTACCCTGAAATTTATTTATACATTGAGTTTCAAAGAGGAAAATTTAAATATTATCATCATAATCTAAATCCCCATAGTACCGCTAAGCGATTTGAGGTAACATTCTGCAGAGTTGGACCAGGTGTCACATTCTTGGGCAAACTCTCTTCTTCTTCAGTCCATATTTTTTTTTCCAAATGCCTCCCAGTCACTGTCCTCATATTTAATGTGTGATCTACCTCTTGGTCTCCTTCCTCCTGGACAGACTTCATAAGTCTTTCTGGAAGCAAAATAGGATCTGGAACACCACCATAAATGCTAATCTCAAAGTAAAAACAGCCTCGTTCGGAAAGAACTGCTAGACATACTAGAAATATATGTTGATTCTTTAAACATTATTCAATTCTTTACCACAATCATATCTCTAATCCAAAGTTCTACATTTAGGATTCTGTTCTTTTCCACGATACAATAATGTATAATCTTCACTATGGTAATTTGGAAATGACTGAAGATGAAGTTATAAAAGCTTCAAAAATGGCAAATCTGCATAATTCTGTTATGACTTGGCCTATGGAATATCAGACTCAGGTTTGTTTTCTTTTTTGAATTATTGTGGTAATTAATATAAATTAATTTGAAAAGCTCTAATAATACATCCTTATTTAGGTCGGAGAGAGAGGCTTAAAACTTTCTGGAGGTGAAAAACAGAGAGTAGCTATAGCAAGAGCTATTTTGAAAGGGTCACCTATTTTAGTGTTCGATGAAGCAACTTCATCTTTAGATTCCATTACTGAGCATGTAAGAATTTTGTTATTCTACTATTGTTACCAAAATAATATTTTTCTAGGTTAAGTAAAATATTCCATTGGTTTTTCATTAAAGTTTCAACTCTAACTGTATATCACCGTTAACATCAACACAGTAACAAAAGAGGAAGGAATTCTTTAAGAAACCTAAATCTAAAAAATTATGCTGCTCAAGTTTTTCTTAAAACAATATAATAAATGTTTTATTTTTATTTCAAAGAACTTAATTTAAGAACTTGTTTTATTTGAACAGAACAACGAAATAGATCATTTGGCAAAAAAAAAAAAAACATAAATTTTGATTAGTTTATTATTATTATTTTAATATCAGATGCAGCCTGTTTTACAACTCAATAAATTTTAACTTGTGGTTCTCTCCTGATTAAGAGTAATTGTAGTCTAACTTCCTCTAGAAAACAGCTGTTTATTATTTTTATTAAAACTAAAACCTTATGCACAATTGGTAATTGGTATAATGATTGTTTTCAGAACATATTAGATGCCCTCAGAACAGCCACTGAAGACAAGACTTCGATTTGTATTGCTCATAGACTTTCGACGATAATGGATGCCACAGAAATATTAGTACTTGACCAAGGAAGGTTGGCAGAGCGTGGTACACACTGTAGTTTACTGACTAACCCAAATTCATTGTATTCCAAAATGTGGGAAATTCAACATGCTCCTGGAAATGATAAAAATAATGATAAAAAGGAAAATAAAAAAAGTTAATCTAAATGATTATTTTTCAGTTAAAATTTTAGTATGTGAGGTGTGTAAAAATGTAATATAATGTATACTGTTTTATCTGTAAAATGAAAATGATATTCATTTTGGTAATAAATTAATAATTTTACTATTAATTATACATAGTAATATTGCCTATTTTTTATACTTAATCCTATTATATTCTTGACCACTATTTCTAGTATTATGTTATAATAAATCATGTGATATGATTAAATTAATTTTGTGGTGTTCAAATTAAAAGTAACCTTTCATTCTGATATTAATATTGTTATTATTTATGTTATTTAATTCATATATATTTAGATTTAGTTTCTGACTGTGAGTTTTGAGAAAGTAATTATGATAATGTGTATTTTTTACCCAAAACAAATCAGTTAATTCAACCGAAAGGGGAAGAAACATAAACAACTGTGCATTATTGAAATTTATAGCCTTCAGAGAAAAACATTTAATAGTAAGTACATATGATCTAATGTTTTTATTTTTAGTCTATTTGTTATGAGGCATATTTTATATCGAATGAAGTAGTTAAAATAAAACTGAATAAGCATTCTAGGCCATCTACTTATTTCTTTTTTGTATAACTCATATTTATTATTTACAATAGAATTGATTTGAATTGCCAATTCTTAACTGTATGATATATTCACTTTGGTGTAATAATTTAAAAGATGAATTCTGTCAACTTACCAACAGGTGTTTATTAAATTTTTGGAATTTTAAAAGGATGAGTAAACCACCATAAAAGACCTGTTGAAATTAATTTTAAAAAAAAGAGTACTGTCGAAGTTCCTTATATTTGCAGTAGATATGTTCCATAAATTTTCTGCAGATATAGAAACCATGTATATGGAATGGTAATTAGTATATGATTGTAGGGGATACGCTCCATGGTTCCAAAATAAAATAAAATAAATAAAAAAAAGATTTCACATTAATTTGATAAGTGTATTTTAACAATCATTATCATCTACAACCCCTTAGGGGTCTTCACTGCATCAAGACATCACCTCTGTCCTAGGCCATAGTTCACCATGTTCTGGTGTTCAGGAGCTTCTGTGCAATGGCTTCAACCTTATCTCTCCATCTCAGTCATGGCCGTCCCCTCCTCTTTCCATTCACCAAAGAGCAACCTCTTGATAGGTGTGTTGCAATCCATTCTTGTAACGTGCCCTGCCCATCGTAGCCTTAGAGATTTTTAACTATAGCTATTAATCATTATTGCCAAGCTTAGGCAAGGGTTTGCAGAAATCAGTATGTTTTTCTTGTTTTGTTGCTTTTAAAAGGTTTTTCTATTAAACTGTACTTTTTCTTATACAGGGTGAGTATCTCTTAGTGTAAAAAAAAAAAAAAATTGGGTGAAACTAGATCAAAAATGTAGCAAAATGCCGAAGACCTCACCTTTCTATTCCATTCCGTTGCAGATATACGATAAATCAAAGACTTTGAGGAAACCACATTTTTTTTTCCATAAAAGCTGTGATATCTCCATTTTGTTTAAATATTTTTTTAATTTTGACCACATTTTCGGATTTAGCGTTAAATTTTCTATTATAGCTGAGTACCTGTAACCTTGAATTTTACAAACTTGGTATATAAAGAACATCTTGATCTTCACCTTATTTGGGGAAGTTGCAATGTCTTATATTACTTCAACACTCGCCGTTTTTCGAAAAAACTATCCACAAAACATCAAATCCCACAAAAACTTGGAAATTTAATAAGCTTTCGAATGATATGTTAAACATAATGATTTTGTGTCGATTTCATGGAGAAATTTAATTTTGAAACAGAAAAAACAGTGTTCTCATTTGGCATACAAATCAGTTTCTTGTGTAAATAAAACATCATGCCAATCCCTTAATGGAAAAGTGCTTTTTAAACATAATAGACTCTTCATTGGATTAAAAAGCAAAGAAAAAAATTATTGTTTAATAGAAAATAAAGGAAAACTGTCAATTAAGTGACACCAGATCAGGATCTTATGTTATTACATTCATTTATTTATTATAATTATTTAGGATTTATTTTATTATATTTTCAATGGAAGGTTTAAAACCCAGTGATAATGAACATAGACCTCAATTTTGCTGCTAGCTTCTGAATGCAGATTGTGTTGAAAAATACTACTTTTTGAGGTGAATTTTATGTGCAGATGAGTCTGTTTTTACAGGGGAATCCATGCATATCATTGATTTATATTTTTATTGCTTTCGAATTATGTGGAGGAGGAGCACCATGGTGTTGGAAAATCATATTTTGTTTAACTTCAGGTGGAATATCGTAGTTGTGGTAGGAGATGTAACAAATCTTAGTAATCTCATCATTCAATCTGTTTGGCAAACTGATTTTTCAACACTATTCGACAGCAATACAGAGATGAATATACCAACAATACTCCCCATGGAACAGTAGAAATGCCTTCCCCTGTAAAAACAGACTCATCTACCTATAGATTCACCGCAAAAAGTGGTATTCTTTAATATCATCTACATTCAGAAGCTAATAGAAAAATTGAAGTCTATGTTCATTATCACCGGGTTTTAAACCTTCCATTGAAAATCTAATAAAATAAATCCTAAATAATTATAATAAATAAATAAATGTAATAACATAAGATCCTCTGATCTGGTGTCACTTAATTAACAGTTTTCCTTTATTTTCGATTAAACAATAATTTTTTTCTTTGCTTTTTAATCCAATGAAGAGTTTATTATGTTTAAAATGCACATTTCCATTAAGGGATTGTCATAATGTTTTATTTACACAAGTAACTGATTTGTATGCCAAATGAGAACACCATGTTTTTTTAGTTTCAAAATTAAATTTCTCCATGAAATCGAAACAAAATCATTATGTTTAACATATCATTCCAAAGCTTATTAAATTTTCAAGTTTTTGTGGATAGTTTTTTTTTTAAAATCGGCGAGTGTTGAAGTAATATAAAACATTGCGACTTCCCCAAATAAGGTGAAGATCAAGCTGTTCTTTAGATACCAAGTTTGTAAAATTCAAGATTACAGGTACTAAGCTTTTATAGAAAATTTAATGCTAAATCCGAAAATGTGGTCAAAATTAAAAAAATATTTAAACAAAATGGAGATATTACAGCTTTTATAGAAAAAAAAAAAAATAGCATGGTTTCCTCAAAAAAGTCTTTGATTTATTGTATATCTGCAACGGATTAGAATAGAAAGGTAAGGTCTTCGGCATTTGGCTACAGTTTTGATCTAGTTTCACCCAATTTTTTTTTTTTTTTACACTAAGAGATACTCACCTTGTATAAATAAGACTTCTTTTCATAGACAGATCAATTTTCATAAAAAAGAAATAAATCAAAAGATCATTTGATTTCCATAAACCTTCACTCAGATTTTTCAAATTAAAGACCACCATTTCAGAACTTGTTGAATCCTCTTCTTCAATTATATATACGAAGTTTATGCTTCTTCAAAGTGTGTTTCTGTAAAACTCCAACTCTTGAATGTTATTTGATTCCATCAGTTCGAAACCTCCTGGTTTCAGTCCATGCAATATTACCAATGGTTGCACTTTGCACAAGTTTGAATTTGCATGGTTTCCTCTTCATTTTCATTAGAACAGGCCACAGTTTTTTCCAACATGATCTCAATGTCTGTGGCTTTAGTTATTTCGATAATTCTTTCATTTAAGCAATGGATTTTGTTATATCAAATATTTTCTAGCGTTGCATTACATTCATACCAGGATCAATTTCCATATTGTCCAGTATGATTTAGAAGGTTTACTTAATCTAATAAAGTTTAAAGATCTGGATTATTCCTTGATCCATGGGTTGATGTAGAGTCCTCATATTAGGTGGAAAAACTTTCAATTTTAGATTGATTAATCAAAAGGAAAAATAAGAAATGGTAAATTAATGAATTAATATTTTTTGTGCATATATTTTGGCCTCAGCATTGATGTACATCATCATGGCCAAAAAAAGATATGTCAGATACAAAATAAGGAATTAAATATCCTTCACTTTCCCACAAGACATATTCACCTACACTCAACTAATGTACCTCTTCCCTTTAAAAAAGATAAGTATCTTTGATGCAGAAATTTAAATATTTTCAAATAGTTCTGATTATGCTCATTGGATATCTCATGTTAGAATATTTATATATTTACAGATTCAACATTAACATTTGAACTCTGGACTGCTCTTTTAAATATCAACTTAAATAAACTGCTCTTTAAATGCTGAACTAATAATATTATATTTTAATTTTAGTGCAATGTATCTTAATTTTTTATTATTTCCCATTGCATAAATAATTCATTTATGTATATTATTTTCCGAAACACACATACACACAACACCAATTTTTTTTTTTTTTTTTTTTTTTTTTCACCTTCCATAACTAAGAATTATCTTTTTTAAAAAACAGTACTTCACACTCCATGCCTCTTGGATAGTACTCGAAGTCCTTGTTTTAAAGAAATAAAAATAATAAAAAAATTATTAAGAAAATAAAATATATATTCAAAACTAATATAGTTTATCCAAGAACTATTACTTCAAAGATTAAACTTGTAAAAGGTAATTATCTGAAAAAAAAAAATAAGTGCTATGGCTCAATGGGTATGGCACTGGACTTCTTACATCTGAGTCCAGGTTTTTAGCTTCAGCTTTAATGGAATATATCGTTTATTGTAATATCTACATTTGAAGGAATCAGCGATACATTTATTGTTAGCATAAATAAGTATTATTATTTGCATTAATAATTAAGAAGTAATATAATAAGTGATGTCAAAAAGAAGCCTTTGAGGTTAAAAAAAAGGTGAGAAATTCCAAAAAGGAATAGCATTATTAATAAAATTTTTGCTGATAGAAGTTATGCTATGCGTTAAAGTTATACAAATTAGTACATTGGAATCTTATATTAATAGAGTGGAAACAAGATCATTGGATTAATCTTTACAAAATATTGAGAGGTTTCTGTAATTTGAATAGAAGAAAAAAACAATGGAATGCTGTCATGAAAATGAAATCTCAGCATTTAAAAAATTCCCATCTCTGGATTAAAAAATTCAATTAATTTTTTGGAGACCATTACTTTTTTTTGAGTTCTGAACCATAACTTTGTCGTTTCCAAACTTCCTTCTGTTCATAAATTACTTTTATAACCATAACATTGTTAATACAAGCAATTTATTCTGGTATACATCATATATTATTTTGTCTCAAATATCCAAGAAAACTTGGAGCATTATGAGCTATTATTTTTTGTCATTATTTCAATGACATTTCATTTATTTATCTCAATTTGAAATTATCTTGATCTGCTTTCTCTTAAAATTAATTCTAGACTAATTAAATGTCATTTTAGTGGTTTCAATGCTAATCTCATCATTTATTTTATTCCTGTGTTCTAAATTCTTCACTTACATGATGAATGTCAGACAAAATAACTCTAGCCTTTCAACTTTTCTATCAATTTCGAATCATGTTTTTTCATTTTTTTTTTTTAAATATCATCCTGGCCGTTATCTTCCCCCATCTCAACATGATATACAATGTTGGTAGTTTCGATTTACTGAACAATGAAATAATGATACTTGTGAATGGTAGCCTGAGATTCTGTATAATATACCACATCTCAAATAGTTACAGCAAATAAAAATTGTTATTGCTTTCTTTACATTCAACGTACTTCCTTGGCTATTTTAAAAATTGTCTCCCTTTGATTCTCTTCCTTCAAGTTTTATTTATTAGAAATTATGTAAAAACCACTCCATTTTTTTCTTTTTAGACTTGTTGCTAATGTCTCAATGTGAAAAATAAGTGTAAAAAGTTATTCATGGATATAAACTTTTAATACGATTATAATATAGCTTTATTAGCATTTTATCCTTACACATTAAAATGTTTCAATTTTTCATTCCAATCTTCTAAGTTCAACTTAAATTGTGTTATAAACTTATTGTTCAAAATTAAAATCATTGCCCCTCATGGATATTGTTTAAATTATTTTTAAATAAATTATATTTTCTTAAAACTGCAAACCTTTTGATTTGTTATAAAATTTATTGCAAGTAATGATGAAACAGTTATGTAAAAAATAAGTCATTTTTTATGAATTTTTGAAAGAAAAAAAAATAATAACTTACGTCTTTTTAGGTCAATGTTATTCTGATATTATATTAATTACAATTATTCTTATGAAATCCAAGAAAAAATATTTCAATCTTTATGTGTATATAACTCGCTGTTCGGAAGATTCTCCTGTAGCTTTTTATTGTACATTCCCCTATATGAGAACTAAAAGGCTAAAATAATGGTTTGATCATTTTGATAAGCTTGAAGGAGATCCAAGATAGAGGAAAGAAAGCCATAAAACCTTTTCATTTGAGATCATTATTTTAGATAATTGACATGATCATTTTTTTATAGTTTATAATTTTTTGTTAAAGATCAATTGCACACTAGTGTTAACACCTCAGTGTTATTTTATATCATTTAATATGTGACTCTGTAAGAAATAAAATAATGTTTGTATTGATACACATTTGTATGCACATCTCTTCTTATTTTATTCACTTCAATATTAGCCTTTGATGCATTCTGTTGAATATTTTCTTATAGCTTCACTATGTTCATTCTATTATTGGTTATTTAATTTTTTAAATCAAATATGAAAGTTTCTGTTATTAAGAATTATGTAACAATACATCAAGAGCTATTTAATGTTTTGTTTATCTGTTTACAGTCAGGCATCAGCCTCTGAGAGAGATCATTTTATTTATTCAAAATTAACTGTTTTGAGTCAGGAAAAGCACCATATTATTTAAAATAGAATTTAGTTGCTAGTGGAAGACAGGAAATGTGTATAAAAATTTAGATGTCCGTATTTGTGACATGGTAAATAGGCGTTCCATGATTTTCCATGAAAACAGTTTGTAAGAATTTTTCCCTTATTATTATTTTTTTTCCCCAATCTATAGCCAGAGATGATTCATTTTTTTTTTTTTTTTTAATTTAAATCATAAAATTGAAAAAAAAAATTTAAAGGAAACAGCTGAGTTAAAATCAATGATGGCTAGGGTATGAATTTAAATTAAATTTAAAAATATTGGGCAGAAGAACATTTTATCTGAAATACTGATTAAATCAAAAAGCAATAGAGCTAACATTGTTTTGCATACTAGTGTCCTTATCTGTTTATGTTAAGAATTCTGTTTATATCCTGATGAAATTGAGGGCATTGATATCAATATACATATTAATATAAAAATTATCACTGGTAACCATGCTGTTTTACCTGAATATATCAAAGGAACAATATGATCAGCATTTTTAATATTAAATCATAACAATAGTAAATTTTTAAAAAATAATTCATTTTTTTTTAAATACATATTTAATAATAAGTTCAGAAGTATTAAAGTGAATACTTAATAAAACCATTATTAAAATAAGTAGCTTTATTTGGAAATTTTTTATATGGATGCAATTCTAATGAATGTGCCAGCTCATTCATTAAACATTTTTTTTTTGCTGGCATAATTTCGGAATTATAGTAATTAATAAGAAAATGTGTGCCAAAAAAGTCTGTGTACTTATTCATATACAGAAAATATCTAACCAAACTTGTTAATCCTCTGGAGGATTACTGGCATTGTACTCTTCTGGGCTATTTTTAGTCTTCTAATATCTGCTGCTGTGCAAGAAAGTAAATCAAAAATTTTATTTGTTCTCATTATGGAGATTTTCATACAAAACAGAAAACTAGTCATTAATTTAAGAAAGGAAGAAAAGTTGTGAGAAATAGGCAAAATAATTTCTGAAAATCACTCTGTAATATAAAAAAAAATCATTAGCAGGTTTAAAGAAACTTGAAACTTTCACAGTTAACTTAGGTCTGGACGTCCAAAAAAACTTTAAAGAGTAGATATGCGAGAAATTTTGAAAGCTATTCACAAAAATCAGTCAATACCATCACAGGTATGCTAGAAAATTATTATGACACTAAAGTTAGTTCACAGAGAGTGTTGAACATAATAAATAGTGCAGGATATAAGTCGCAGGCAACTAGGAAATAACCTTTTATAAGTAAAGTGAATTAGGTAAAAGGTCTAAATGTTGCAAAAGAATATGTCAATAATGAAATAGTTTTGGGGAACAAGTTGCCTCCATTTCTTAAAATAATGACTAGTTTTCTGATTTGTATGAAAATCTCCATAATGAGAACAAATAAAATTTTTGATTTACTTTCTTGCACAGCAGCAGATATTAGAAGTCTAAAAATAGCCCAGAAGAGCACAATGGCAGTAATCCCCCAGAGGATTAACAAGTTTGGTTAGATATTTTCTGAATATGATTAAGTACACAGACTTTTTTGGCACACATTTTCTTATTAAATTACTATAATTCCAAAATTATGCCAGAAAAAAAAAATTGTTTAATGTGTATGAGCTGGCACATTCATTAGAATTATATCCATATAAAAATTTCCAAATAAAGCTACCTAAACATAAACAAAATATGAATAAGTATTTCAATAATGGATGTACACAGACTTTTTTTACAAACTGTATTTAAATGAATAAATGATCTTCTTATTTTTCAAAAAGATTAGAACTAATAGATATTATTATTTCAAAAATTGGTCATTCTTTAAAAAAAAATATTGCTTAGTTGGGTTAATTTCAATTGTTTTAATTGTAAAAAATACAATTTAATTTCATACTGAAGCAAAATTTAAGACACTGAAACAATTCCACTTTGACTTTACTTTTAAAAGTCATCAACGAGAATCTTCACTAGTTATGCATGGTTTTAAACATTAGATACAGTAACTTTTTCCCTACTTATTGAATAATTTATTTATATTATCTATTTACAGATGAGAATTCATTAAATCGTTCTGATCCTGTCTTTATAACCTTGTCTTTTAACTCAGTTGCCATGGGGAGGAAAGGAAAACAAACAGCCCAAGATTCAGTCTTATTACCTTCTGTGGAAGAGCATTGACAATTCAAAATTATTCAGTAATCAATAATTTTTCAGCATTGAAATGTTAACTTTCAAAAGAATAGACAGAAAGTTTCAATATAAATAGCATAACTTTTGTACAACAGAATGAAAAATGGAAAGTTGTGATTCTGGAGTAACAAGTCCTGTTTTAAGGGTTACTGCAGAAATAACAGAAATCAAAGAAAAACATGAAAGGCATAGTATTATCACAATATTTTTTCAATAATTTTCTTTAAGGATGTAAATTAGTTTAAACATTTTCAGGAGAGGAAATAACAATTACAGTGTGTCACCATCATTGACAAGTAGAGAATGTAAAAGTCATCCTGCATGTACTAAAAAGAAATTTTTAAAGCCTTTGTATGGTAAGCACAATAAATTTCCATTATTATTGCTTCATAGTTCAAATTTATAACATATAAAATGTTTTCTCTGAAAGGATACAACCCATATGAAAGAAGTAATTGTGGAGGTAGTTACATTTCTAGTCAACACAGTTCAAAAAACAATGTTAGTTCTTTCACCCAAAGAGTTATGTCAGCTAAGTTACTCCGAATGAAACAACTTCAAAACCAGCTTTATGAAACTCAAGCTAAATTGAATGTAAGTTTTATTTACACTGCCTTAGAATACATTTTTTTTATACTACCTAATTCGTTTTGGGAATACATTATACAATACAAATACATGGAAAAACATACAAATATGTTCATAAATTGTCATCAGCCAAGCTTCTTACATAGTAGGGTCCTTGGGATACTTTTCATAAAATATTCAGATATAAATTTCATGCATACTGTTTTCTCTTACAGGAAGAAAATTTATATGTTTTTTCCCAAAAGTTAATTATTCTCCCTAAAGTCACAAATATAGATATTAAAAAAAAAAGAAAAAAAAACTAAATGTCTTTATTACCCCACAGATCTATAAAAAGAGGAAGATTTATTTAATTTAAATGACCTGCTAGCTTTCTCAATCAATTAAAAAGAAACAGAATCATAGGATGCTTTGTAACCATTGATTTCTTGGCAAATTATTGCTTTTGATTAATGACTGTCTTCTCCTTTATTATCTTAATGTTAGAAAAAGCATGTATTAAAGTTGATTACAAATATTTTTGCCATTATCATCAATGGTTCATGAAACAGAATAGAGTTTAATTATTTTTGTTATTAATTATTTTTCGATCGGTCATCTCCAAGGTTAAAGAATAACAATTGATATGATTAGTCTTATGAGTTATACATCTAGGTGTTACCTTCTAACTAAAAATAACTGAAATGAAAAATTGTTGAAAATTTTTCTGTGACAAATAAATAATCATCATGTCATGGTTGAGAGAGACAAAGAATATGTTCTGTCATATTACAATTACCTGTAATATAATTTTTTTTTTCTTAAAATATTTTATAAAATACTTTTTCTGAATAAATATTTTCTCTCACTTTAATAAACAAATAAAGGGACATGCGAATGAACAATTATAGCCAATTTTTTCCAACTTAAAATTTCAGAGGGAACAGAGAGCTCATAACTGAAAATATAGGTATATGATACCATTCAGTAAAAAAAAAAAAAAAAAAAAAAAAAAAAAAATGAATTCCAAATTTATTAAGGGATAAATGTATTGGATATCAGTTAGAGATAATCTTAGGCTGAATTCCCTAACTAAAATTCAAAGTTTTTAGACTGATAAATGTGACTTTGATCCTTCAAATATTTTTTGGTATTGATCTTTGTAGAGACCCTAATGTACTAATCATAAATTGCTAATATTTCTCCAGGAAGTTTTACAAGAAAACAGAACACTGAAAACAGTACAACAAAGGCAAGATAGTGTTCTAAAAAAATATGAAGGAAATCAAGAGCAGTTACCACAGTTGATGAGATCACATCATGAGGAAATCAGAGTTCTTAATGAGAAATATAAGCAGGTGCACTTATTCTTCAGCTATTCCCTTTGGAATTTTTATTAAACTTTATCTTTTTAGTCCATACAAACCCATGACTTAGCATCATTTGTATTGTTTTCTGATAAATAACTAACATTTTGGTTTTTTGTGTCAAAAAGTGTGATATAATCATACATAATAGTGCTGTTTAAAAAAAAAAAAATTATATACGCAAAAACTTTAATTGAAACTTTTTAAACTAAAGTCTTGATCAGTTTTTCTTTTTTTTTTCACAAAAAAAACATCGTCTCCTTTACAATATCTAACAGTTTGTTATGTTTAATTGATAAATTAATAGTTATGATGTAAAAGTTTCTAAATTCATAATATAACATGGCATCATTTTAAAAATAATTACATTAAATTTCAAATGGAAATAAGTTTTTGTTTAAAAATAACATCTTAGGGTTTATTTGTGTTGAAAATGCAATAATTGGTAAGTGTTGAAAGCAGTGATTGAAACTAACTTCGCTATTTTTATGTTGTGTTTCTGATGGAGCTGTTATAAGAGCTGCAAGAGCAAAAATTAAAGTTAAACATTAAAAAGATAATGTTTATTCCGAGTAAAAACTGTTTGTCTATAATGAATGATTCAGAAGTAGTAAAGCTTTTGTCATCAAGTTTTAGTAGCAGCCCACTCTATTATTACAGTAATGTTCAGGAAATTAGATCATTATGAAGTTTCATGGCCAAATCCAACAAAATTGACCCAATATATCACAAATATATTTTAAATTGATACAAGTCAAAAATCTCTATTTTTGATACATTATCATGGCAAAATAATAATGTCTTCAATGAAAAGTTAAAAGAATATAAAATTAGCTTCAAATCCCATATGCTATAGTTCACTTTTGTCAATTTTTTTTTTTATTTTAAGGTGACTTGTGCCCCTGTCCTAAAAAAAATTTATACTTGGCTTTTATGGTTATTTTGAACCAAATGCCTTCTAATATCGACAATCCTATTACTTATTACCTCCAACATAAATGCATCCTTAGTTTTTTTTTTGGTTAAAAATACTCGTTTAAGGACAATTAGTATTTTTATATTAAAATTTAAAAATAAATGAATTAATAATTATTTTTTACAGCTCAGGAATAATTATAAAGAATTGGAAAGCAGACTGAAACAAAAAGACAATGAATTAACTAATCTTAAAGAACAACACAAACATCTTTTAAAACTTTCAAAGGATAAGCATCTTGGAGAAAGGGAAAAGCTATCTAAAAAAGTAGAGCAAATGCAAACCACAATCGATGAGCAGAGGAAGAAAATATTTGTAACGAAATCGATATTATCAAACTAAATTTAACCTTGAAGGCTAACAGTCTTATGCATTTATACATATATTTTTTTTTTAGACTCTGAGTAAAAAATTAGACTTAGAGGAGAAATCGTTTAATCACCAATTAAACCAAGAAGTTGCAAAGCAGAAAAAAATTCAGAGCGAATTAAACAATGCCTTAGAAACTGTTAATAATCTCAAATCTTCATTAGAGGTACGTAATCCCTCAAAAATTGTGTGCTTTTGATTAAAACAATTGTAGCTAACTTTTTTATATGATTTGTCAATTGAATTACATTTTTTATTTAGAAAAATTGATTACCAATGTTATAGTCATGGCCACCATATCTATTGTTTTAATGTTAATCAAAATTTATTTAATTATTTATGGAAGTAATTAATCAACTTAATAAATTAGAAGTTAATCAAGAATTAGTGGAAATTTGGAAAAAAAAAAATGGAAGAGATGACTCCAGCCATTATGACAAAAATGCAGTGAATAATAGTGGTTTCAGATCTGCCAGGATCTTACAATTTTTGAAGGCCGGAGGACATCCTTAGCCACTCTCCTTCCGGACAAATAATTAATGTTCATCCTTAAGGGTACTATTTTGAAATCTGCCAGATTTAACAATTTTTAAAATGGTGGAAGGATATTCCACCATTGTTATCCTTTTGACCGCCATTGTTGTCCTATTTGAAAATGGAATTAATTATTACATTTTTCAACGATTAGTGGAAATTGCATACAACTTTTTAAGGGAATTGATGAGGCATGTAGGTCTGAGGTAACTCTACCCTGGCAGCTATACCTTGGTCAGAAAGGATTCTGAATTTTAATTTAGGAATTTTTCATAATAAGTATGAACCATCAATACTCCTTTTTCTTCTCTGACTAGAAGAAAGTCTACATTGGTGTTGCAAATAATTTTAAATGAATGCTGGCACACCTTAAATATTTTTAGTTGAATTTTGAATTCTCCCTTATAATCTTTTCTTAAATTAAAGTTTCTAGTTTTTCCCTTTGATGGTCCATTGTTTTTCCAGAGTTGCCTTGATCAATAGGATAAATGTTTGGACTTGGAGCTAAAATTAATTTTTCCAACACAAAACCAAAACTGGGTCAAATGATATTATCATTGTACTGGGCTAAATTGCAATGTCACCCTACATTACCACACTCCTAAGAAACTCCTCACAGGGAATAGAGAACAAATTTTGCAAGTTTGCCCCACTTTCCAGCAAAAATTCTATCATGTTAATATTTACTATTGACCGTAGAGCAATCTTTTTATCTTTTATTTATTTATTATTGTTTAATAAACTTAGTCTACTTTTCAAAATTAAAATGTTCATATCTAGTTGCTTACTACACTTTAAATGCTGTGATTATTAATGATTATAAATTCTTTTGATTTGGACTGAACCAATGACAGTTCTTCCATAGCAAATTCCATACCTCAAGTTTCTAATCTTGCTTCTCATTTTATATCTACACTAGCATTCCACATTGCGGCTTCGCCCGCTCTTATGTGTCAAGATCTTAGATAATTTTAACTAATAATTGAAGTTTTATTTTTTTATCGATAAAAATCTTGTTTTGAAGTATGCTATTGAGCATTATTTCTTCAATCATATCTTCACAAATAAAAGTAATTTTTAACCTGGTTAAAATTCCACTGTGTTTGAAGATTAGATAAAAGCATAATTTGACATCCAATTTTTAATTTTAATATTCATATATTAAAATTAAAAAAATAACTTATGTTTGTAATCCAGGTGGATAGAGACTATTAAGAAACTCTTGCAGATAATGGACAGCATTATCAGTGCTTGCAACTAAAGGTCCATGGATCATATTTGCACATACAATATCAAAAAGCAAAGGATCAACGCTGTGATTTGATAATAATTTCTATACAGCAGAAACAATTTTATCGATTTCATTATTTGGACTTTAATTTCTAATCTTAAAAGTTTATGACAGTGTGACAAACCTTGTTTCTGATACTTAACACAGTACATTTAAATGATTATTATAGTTAACTTTACTATTGTAAACCTCCCTAGAATTATGAATATAATGTAGTTAAAATTTGGTTCCAATGGGTTTCATAGTTTTGCTAAAACTCTGTCATTCGATTTTTAAACTTTACTGGGATCCACATTTCACATTACATATTTATAGCTTTTTTTATAGAAATAAGCAAATTTTTTTATCAATTTCTAACTCTATATAACACAGTATCTTTGTAATTTCTCTTGCATGGCATTCGCCATCTATCATTCAACTTCACTATGCACCACATATGTATTGCTTTTTTCACAACAATTAATTAGAAAAAATATAATTTTTATTATTGCTAAACCTTCATTGAACTATAAAGGTGATATAGTTAAAATTTGGTACAGATTGGTTCAGTAGTTTTCGCGGTAAATGATCACAAACGAAAAATGGCTTGTCCTTTTATAAAATAGTATAGCTATTCCTCTGAGGTGCTGAAAAGAAGCAGGCATCAGAAACATCTAATATAGAATTGTTATTGGTGTGTTGCCAATGGGTAGTTTCTTCACAAATCATTTCATGCCATTGTGAACATCTAATTACTATATTTTATGAGTTCTAAATAGTTCCTCTTGACCAAAGCAGAGTACTTTGCACTCAAACTGCATTAACTGTGTCTGCTGCCCCCCATTAGAAACAAGATGTTGAGGTTCCAATGTACAAAAGCATCACTTTTTTTCCAAACTGATCCAAACAAATTAAACTGCAGCAGTATTTTGATGAGTACTGTATTCAACTCTCCTTCTATGGCATACATTTATTTTGTAGTTGCCTTTGCCCTTAGACCTTTTTTTTTTTCTGATTACATTGCAAATGGATTTTAAAAATGTGAATTGTAAAACTAACAGCTCAAGTTACAAGAAATCAAAAATTACTCAAAGTAAACATTGACATAAATGAAAGGAACAAAAGCATCCTTATAAGATTAATAATGAAAGTTGGAATAAAGGGTTATTCAAGCACAAGGACTATTCTAACAACCAAGTAAATGGTTGTTAATAAAACTATGGTATAAAAAACATTTCATGCTGTATATATTTTTAAGGCAAATATAGTTTACAACTATTGAGTTCATAACCTTATTATGTATCTTAATTATAATAATAATAATAATTATGTTTCCCTTACAAACTTTGACATCACACAATATATTTTTTATTTTCCTTCTGAAGAACTAATTGATTTCTTGAATAAAACATGATTAACTGTTAACAGGCAAAAGAAAGGCAATCAACAGCTTCATTCCGTAGGCCAACTCAGAGTTCTGAAAAAAATCATCAGACAGCTCTTAGGTAGGTAATTTAGGAGTATCATTTAAACTATTGGATATTAAGGAAATAACTCTAAATTTCATGTTGTATTTTTAGAGTTTCATTTCGTCAACCACAGCAATATACTAGAACTGACAATGCAGAACATGAGTCTGAAACTACAGATGATTCTTTTACAGTAAGTGTCAATTTTAAAATTGTATTCTAAAAATCCATATTTCAGAATGAAACACATTTTGCTTTATTATCTCTTTTACCTAGATAAAGATCTTTAAAAAATTCATATATATTTTTTTAACCTTTCTCTTATTTATCCACTTAAAAACTGTGTTTTTCACCATCATCCTCTATTTTTAAAACTCCTAATAATCCAATGACGATAATGTTTCAATTATAAAATCAATAATTGAAGACCATGAATTTTCTTTTCGGGGGTTACTTTAAATAAAATTGCAGCAGTAAAAAGGTTTAGTAAATTTTTCAACATATTCATAAACTTATTCAAGGTAAATTGCTCTAAGAATTTTTTCATCATAACATGCAGTGTAGCATAAATAATTGAGTATTCACAACTAAATACGCAACATGATAAAATGTCATCAAATTTTGACATTTTGTAGGTTATACTTTTTCTTTATTGCCTGATGACATAACTAATTAATTAAACTGGAATAATTTTCCTGTACAAAAGATTAGCTTCTTTCATGGAATATGTAATTGGAAATTACCAATGTAGCTTTCTTTCTGGAAAATCAAAAACCAGTTATTTACCATTGGATAATGGTACATTTCAAATGACTTATCACCTATTATTTCAGCACAAAAAATAGAACAATGGTGTAAAAGGAAATGCTTCACCTGGCTGTACCTCTAAAATTGTTTGAACTAATAAGAGTGACAATAGAAAGTTAAGTGCTGTTTATTAGAGTGCTAAATTATGCCAAGTTCATTATGAAATAGAGGGTAAGATTGGCTGTGGTTAGGGTTATCTTGTGTTTAGCCTAACCTTAACCTCAAAGGAGGTGGTATGCAGATCTCAGGAACAATTTTCAGCCGCCTGATACATATGGTTAGTTTTGGCAATAATCTGAGTCTCATAGGATGAAAACCAGAATACAATTTATGAAAATTCCAGTTATACTGGAATAAAGTTAGGACAAATATTTCTGTCTATTTATTAAATGAGAAAGGCTCACTGATCAGCAGTGAGACAAATGAATGAAAACGTGGAGCCATTATAAGAAATCAAAGAACAAATATCTATGAAAATACTAAAGCATGTCTGAGGGTGAAATAGGTTAACAATATTGTAGCAAACACTATAAACCATTTTAACACATATAAATTAAGGATAGATGCATCAGGTAAAAGCTAGGTTGCAAATTTAAATAATAAAGTCACACTAATTAATGGCTAGTAGTGCTGAAATAATAAAGTTATCTTTAGGGCTTCATGTTCCCGAATAAACTATTTTGTATTGCATTCCGAAAAACTTCAAAGAATGACTTGAAACAGCAGTATATAGAAATTGTTTCAACTAATACATAATAAATTCATTTATTTTGTTTGATTAATACATAATGTGGAAATAGCTGTGGATTTAATTGAGATACAAATAAATTATATCTTATAACTTTATAACAATTAAATTAATTAGCTAACAAGAAAAAAGTAATTAATCTAAAAGAAAGTAACCAATCTTTATTTAAAGTCAACAATTTGTATTTTTCAGATGAACTACAGTCCAGTGGCCCACAGAAGCAGCAGTCCAGAATCAGATTCCTCTGGAGCTGGCAAAGAACAAAAAGAACCAGAAAACAAAGGGAAACCTGATAACAATTCTTATGTGAGCATACTTAACACTAAATTGAAAAATGGTCTTAAGATAACAAAAACTTCAACAATTACTGAGGCTCTCAAACAAGACCAAAACATATTTGAGAAAAAAGAATTAATGAACAAAACAGAAGAATCTAAAGTCAGAAGGAGATTTCAAGCACAGAGAGCTTATCAAAGAGTTCCTACTGGAATTCAAGATACAAGAAGAAGTAGTTTAAATAAATTGGCTAATAACACAAAGAGAACAACTTCTAAAGAAAGTGAAAAATTAGAACCAGCTAGCTCAGAAGAACAAAAAATGATAAATGATAACGAAAAACCAGTGCCTTCAAGTTCTACAAAAAGCAATGAAATTACAACTGGAAAGACAGAGGTGGAAGGTAAAACAGAAAAAATTAACAATGATATGAAGCTGGATTTAGACTCAGAATTTGAAAAATATTTTCAAAGTACCCAACTGTCAGATGAAGCGATAAATGAATTTTACCAGAGAGACTTTAAAGAAGAAATTTTTGAATTGGAAAAAAAATTCCAAGAGTTAAATCAACAAAACAATGAAAAGATAGAAAATATGAAGACTCTGAATAGGCTTAGTAATACAGCAACATCAGCTGAGAGTGAATCAGATGAGATAAATTCTTTAACAGTTTCACAATGGGAAGAAATCAAGAAAATTGAAACAGAAACTTTAAATTCAAGAGAGCATTTAGCAATAACTGATTCAAAAGCAGCTATACCATTGCTTGGAGAAACTCAAAAGGCTGATCTTCTGAAAGCATTAAGTAGTATTGACAATGACTCCACACAAAAAAATGCACAAGATGACGGGATTGAACTTCCACTAATACCAACCAGCCCTGTTCCCACTTCAGACATATCTTTCTTGGATAAGGTAAATAATATTAAGAAGTCTTATTCTCGGACTAGGAGGAAGTCCGAAGTTATAAAAGACATTTTTGGAGGTGATACAGCAGCACTGAAATCCTAATATGTGGTTCGCAGTGGACATTTCACTGGCCTCCTATCTTCCAAATGGTACTTCAAAGTGGATTTACAATCCTAACTTGTTATATAAAAGTGTGATATCCATGAAGTATATTTTAATACTTAAAAATGACAAATCTATAATGGGAATTGCATTATATAAATCATTATTTTCTCACAAAAATATTAAAAAGAAGAGAAATAAAACTATATTTATATTTTGTAAAAATATATAATTGCACTTTATTTAATTTAAAATAAATAAATGTACAACATGGTTTTAAAGACTATTAACAGGGTTCATCAATACACTATTTTTAAAATTTTTAATTATTATTGTTTATTTACAAAAATATATACAAATATATAACATTTAGTCTGTTGTATACATAATAATGTACAAAGAATTTGGAAATCATGAGATATGCTTAAAAAAATAAAATAATCTAGTAAATTTGCATTCCAAAATATTCTGACAATCATGATTTAAATTGGTTCCTAAACATTTAATCCAGTTAATAGACAATAATTAAAATCTGCTAGTTTAATAAATTAAACAAGATTTAAATATAGAATAATTGATTAAAATAAAAAATAAAAATATACATATATATACTTAGGCACATGGGGCAGTTTTTGTTACTTTCTAAACATAAAACCTGAATTGAAGTGACAAATAGCATTTACAATAAATACATGAATATGGAAAGACCATAGTATGAGTAGTGTGACAGTTGATTAGAGTTCACCCATCGCAAAAATAATATTTGACAACGCAGTTCTAGCATCACTATCTTGGAAGACGCTCAATACTTCAAGTGCTTTTTGTGAATGCTCCTTCTGCAACTGTTTAGTCAATTCAATACCAGGCCCTTTTGAAACAATTTTATGAACCTATTTGGAAAATAATACATATATTAAAAACAAAATATTTAATAAGATTTTGAAATTAATAATAATTAAATATCTATCAAACTGCATAGAAATAATACTTAAATTTTGATAATCACTACTGAATTTAGTGCAGTTTACATAATTTTTTTTCTTAATTACAATATCCAATAGAGGACAATACACTAGTTTATCTTCAAAACTTATTAAAATATCTCTATAAGAGATCATTAAACAGCATCAATCAGTAAGTTAGATTTGGGTTACCAATAGGTATTAAGGAGCATTACTTAAGTAAATGTTAAATTAAAACTCCCTGTAAGTAAATTACTAATCACTTGATGTTTGCACAGATCAAATAAGAAATTTTAAAAATGATTTAACAATGAAAAACTACTCTAATCAAGTTACTAAACAATAAATTAAAAACTGTTAGTTAAACAACTCTTAGATGAAATAATTTGGAGTTGCCAGTAAAGTGAATCAGATCATTAATAATGACACTTATACAACAATAACTTTTAAAGTAAATAATGAATTTTACCTTCGCATAATCAACATCATGAATCGTATCACAACCCTTATCAATCTCTTCATACAATGATGGATCTTTTTCAAGATGGAACATCACAGGAGCAGAAGTTAAGCTGAATACAGACCCTGGGATATAGTTTGATCCAATGAAAGGTTCCAGTTCAAGACAGGCCTATAATAAAATTTATAAACCATTGCTCAATGAAACAAATATCATTTTAAAAAATAAAGGGCAATACACCTACTTGCCAAGCAAGCGCTAAATGCTTTCCAAATTTGTAGCCCTCTTCTTGCAATTGATTAGAATGGCCAGCTAATTTCAAAGTCCCCTGGCACGATTTACCCAGAAGACTTCCTGCGGAAAGTACATTCCTCTGGGTCCAATCAGAAAGGGCATTCTTTTCACCTCCAGATGAAGGAAGAGGATTATTCTGCTTATCTCTACGTCCTAAGAATTCACTAACTGCTTGATCACGGACAGCACTAGACATCAATATAACTACCTACAAATATGCACAAATAGTTATCAGTTTTAAAATAATAAACATATAATGAAACATTGATAAACAATAAATTTATTGTCAGTAGTACTAAAACTAACAACAAACAATAATATAATTAATAACAAATGACTCACAAGTCATTCTCATTTTTAAGATTCTTAACTCTCAATAATACACTTTCTGCATACATTTCTAGATTCAATTTTCCTTCCACATTATTAAGTTGGCACTTTCAATTATGAACACTTTTTAATTAGGTGATTGGATGAAACTTGAATCCCACTAAATAAACATTCTTACCAAATATTTCAAGCTATGAACCTTATTTGCACACATGAACTGGAAACAAACTGAGAGGAGAGGAGACCAAGAAGTAGTGTGGCCAGAAAGGGATATACATGACAAAAAAACAATATTCACATTAAAGACCTAAAAAAATCTATTTGGTACATCCTAAACCACAAACTACTTAGTACTAAACTTACCATGACAGGTCAAATGACCCTTTTTTCAGACTTTTTGGCAGAAGTTCTTGGAAATAATTCATTACTTTGCTTTTTGACTTTACTACTTTTATTATAAAATAATCAAAAATGTTTTTTCAATATCCACTCCTCTCTTATTATTGCTTTTTTTTTTTTTTTTTTACCGAGAAATAGTGGTAGAAAGAGGTTCACATGAAATGTCGATAGGTTGTGTTAAATAGTAAATTGTATAGAGAAAATTCACATCAGGTGTAGGTATTGTTGGGTGATGCTCTCCTTCATGGCTACTATGACAAAATTATCAAAAGTACATTAATTCACTTATTATCTATATTTTCTGACAAATGTGAATAAAATATATTGGTGAAGAAAAAATGACATAAAACTTATATGTGTCCCCTTTTTGCAAAACCCGATACATCCACCATTGGGAGAAAATTTTTTTTTTTCAAGAAATCAAGTTTTTGATAGGTAAGATCAATGTAAACTTTGAACGAGTTTCAAATTAGTCCACACCAAATGAAAAATAGTGCATGAAAAACAAAATCAGTGACATGTCTGTCAGTTGTTTTTTGTGTTTTCTGAACAGTTTGTGCGAATGGATGTGTGCGGTTTTGCAGCTGGGAACACATATATAATAAAAGCGTAAAAAGTTTTTAGGAAAAAATTAAAGCAAGAGGAAAATATCTAACAAGGGGACGTTTGCAGTTGTAACTCACAGATTTGAATGCCGATTTTGGAGTGGGTAGTAGGAACCAATAGTAGTGCAAAACTAGAGTTATAGCCAAAAATGGGCATTAGGAGTCGAGAAAAAAAATAAAATATGAAAATCATGTTTTATTTTTTTCCTCAGCTCTCAGTCAAGATAGAGAAATGATTCTTTCACGTTTAATTGCAGTTATGTAAGGTATTTGATATAACAATACTTTCATTATGCTCAAGACATCACCCGGCTTTAGGGTGCTCAAAAACTCTAAACAAATTACAAAATTCCAAGGAAATCTGCTGTAAATCAGTGGAAACTTTTTTTTCATGAACAACTGACCTCAAATCTCGATTTAACGCATCATAAAACCCTTATATGTGAAATTTTCTCAAAATCAAAAAATATTGATTTTTTACCCCTTTCGATGAGGTTAAAATTTTGAAGTTAAGATTTCATCAACATTTTCTACCGGCCATAACAACCACTGTGTTCAACCGATTACAACAGTAATAGCATCAATAGAATCAGCATGTATTCTGCTTTTTATCCATGCGTATTACATTGGATTTACTCCCGATTTTAGTGGACAAAAACTGATGTGAATGGTAAAATCCAAGGTCAGCTATAACTTGAGATATTTCAATAAGGGGGTATCCTGCGACCTCCGGATTTGTGCTGATCTATGCAGTTTTAAGGCTTCTAGATGACCTTCAAATTTTGTCTTAATCGGTTACGAAATATGTGAGATAGCGCAAAGTAGTTACATTTTTTCAGAAGTTAACAGCTTCTAAATACAAAATTTTAAAGGTAAAAAAAAAATTATTTTTGATTTTGACAAAATTAAGTTTCTGCATGTTTTTTAAGATGAGGAATCTGGAAATAATATCAGTTTTTAGTTTAAAAATTTTCCTCACCTATATTATATAAATAATATAGTCCCCTTGTAAGTTAATTTTTTTTCCCCAAACTATTAATATATCTGAAAATTCCAGAAAACATTTTCTAACTTAAGTAATTATTTGAATGAAAATGCATTATTAATTACTTATTTCAAAAATTTAATTTTAAAAAAGTACAGATTATAATTGATTATTGGTAAAATAGACAAATTTCTACAATAATCTATTATCTATTTTGTTTTTTCATTTTGTGAGTTTTAAACTGATCCATTCCTACATCAGTAAGCAATGCACAGCTCATGATTATAATTTGTGGCAAGGGTCCAAGGAGAGAGTGACTATCGAATCTAAATACCTACCTACTTTAATTTTTTATTAGCAGGAACCTTAAATATGGGTTACAGTATTAACTTGTTTCAAGAAAAAGCATTTTCTTAAAAATGATGTAATATTATGAAATACAAATATTAAATAATGCTACTCCAAAATATACATATCCTTATTTCATTTTTAATTTATTTCTATTTATTAAAGATTAATACTAACACATATGTTTCAAAGAGGTTAATGTTAAGTGAACAACTTACATCTAAATTTCTCAAAGCTGCTAATTCAACACTTGATGTGCATAAAAGATAATCACCACTAAGTAGAGCTATTTTGTTTCCAAAAGTCATATCTTTCAATTCACCTGGTTCCTCAAATTGGCCTGGAAAAATGTTTACTAGACCCTTGTGAACAAGGTGACTTGTGCGAATCATTTCAGTTACTTCAGCAAGTGCTCTCTGGCTATAAAATGAAAACCCCATGACTGATAAATATATATTATGGAACTTCTGCATAAAGATTAGAATCAATTTTATGAGTCTAGATTATAATCTTCAAAAATAGTAACAGAAAAAAAAAGTTGTAAAACTATCAGATAAAAACCTCCTGACAAGCATCATAGCAAAATTGGATACACATGATTCAATATGGGTAGTTGGTCACCATTGATATTTTTTAAGTCCATAGAATTTCTCTTAAGTAGTAAGAAACTGTTTATGAATTCTAGCTCTAACCACTAGTGGTATCTCTAGTTACTGCTGTGGACAATGATTAGAGATTATTTAAATAAAGCATAAAATAAATACAATTAGCATCAGTACAATAATCTTTACAAAATAGACAACTATTTTTGAGGAAAGTAATCATGAAGAATAAATACTGTTTCCGCCATCATTAAAGAATTTAGGCATACTAACAGCTTAACAACAGATTAGCAATCCTTTTTTTAGTAGAGTAGAGATCCGTTTAGTGATTTTAGATACTAAAGAAACTATTTTATATACAGGGGAAAATGATAATGAACTAGACAGAGAACAGACAGATGTAAATGTTTAAAGGAGTGAGTAGGAGGAGAGAATAGCAAAAAGAGAATGAAATCAATACAAAAGGAAAAAGAAAAAAGCTAAAAAAAAAAAAGTCATGAAAATAAATGGAATTAAATATTTTTAAGCCAAGAACATATCAAAATGTCTCCTATCAAAATCTATTGTGGCTGATGAGATGGGGGAGGGGGAAGTCAGGAGTCTATATCTGGTAATTTTACTGACAAATTCAAATTACATATAAAAATATAAATAAAATAAAAACCTTTTAACCAAATTTCTTATGTCTAAATATACCTATGTACCCCTAAGAAGTCAAGTAATTCTTGAGGTTTGTAAGTGGTCAAGTCAGTTAGCCAAGTCTGTATCGGTAGTACTCCAAAGATGACTGATCTTACCTGCGACTCCTTCCGCTGCCTTTGAATTAGGTATCACCAAGATTAAACTTAAGTGATCGATGAACCTTGAAGGTTTTAAGTCATTAGTGAACAAATTATTACTCAAAAGGCCACTCTTCCTATGATGATTTCATAAACAAGTGCATTCATTTTACAATGATTTCACCATAAGATCAAATAGCCTTTTGATCAAGCATTGTTTCATTAAAAAACAGAATAATAAATTAATATTTGAATAAGTAAGAAGAACAAAATAAATACCAAACAAGATGAAAAGTAGCCAACCTTACCTATAGAATTCTCGACAAACTTATAAAGTAAAACAAACATCAGCACAGGAAAAATATCAGTTGTTACCTCAGTTGCACAGGTATCATGGTCATTATAAGCAAATTTTATCAACAGAATAAATAAAATTATGTTTTTTCTTTAAAAAGTAATCAATAAATAAAATTCTGTTTTTACTTTAAAAAGTGATTCATCTCAAAACTAAAACTGCTAAAAAATATCCATTACAGATAACTTTATGGCAACAATACTATATAGGTAGTTTTATAAAAATAATTGCTAAAATCACCGCCTTAATACTTAATTAATGTCTGAACAACATTGATAATAAAAAAAATATATATAATAAAAATAAATAATTAAACCTCTCAAATGTTAAGAACTATAAAAAATTTAAATAACAAAAGTTAATAAATAAGTAAAAACATGATTTCAAAAATTAACATTTATATTTGTTTTCAGTGCTCTTAAAAATAACAATTCCATTGTAATAATGTTACCTATAAAGTACACCGGCAGCTTTGTCTTCCTCCATATCCTGAACATTTCTATGACCAGCTGCTTTTGAGATCAATAACACAATTAATCCCCAAGCCTGCATATTATTACGACCATTGTAAATCAGATTCCTATAAATACAACCTATTAGAAGAAGGAATGTAGTGCATCAAGTAAAAGATATCTTCACTTACTTAGCAGTCTTCAGTAATGGGTGATTCGATCCGACAAGTTTACGCAAATGAAGTGCAACATTAGCAATTTCATCACTTAACAACCACCTTAAACTCAGGAAAGAAGTAGGGTATCCTACTATCTTTTCAGCTTCGGAAACAGCACGATTCCAATCAGGTCTCTGATTAGCAGAAAATATTTGCTTGGATGTTGATAGTTCCCTCTTGCTGTCATAATGCTTAGCTGAATTATTTACACTGAAGGATCCCATTATCCTTACATTTTTCACAAAACTTGTCTCACACAGTCTAATCAAATTTAATGGATTGACACTAATAAAAGACATTTTCACAGTAAAAATAAGTAAATTTATAAACCACTAAAAAATGTACTTTCAACTGTTGAAAGGGAAAAGGAGAAAGTGATTCAACCAGTAGTGTTGCATGATATACCTCCTACCAAGGCTACCTATTACTGGATCCCCTCTCTTCACAGAAGGTGAAAGTAACCAACTTCAGTGGAAGACTTTCCATAGGTTTTCTAATATTATTTATCAATGATAGATATGCGAGGGGCATAATAGTCCAAATGCAACCACTCATAAATGCTTTGCAAATCTTATTAAATAGCAAAATAGGCTATATATAATTTATTGATGACAGCACTTGTTCTATGCAACTGGTCACGTATTTTCTCTGCTTCCTTCCCACTAAAAATTCCATAACCTTTTAATTTATTTAAAAAATAAAATAAATATAAATTGTTTAAATTACTGATAACGAGGCCAGGTTTGATAGCAAGGTTTCCAAGAAGGTTACATAGCTGTTTCGTAACACAACAGTGAAGAATGTTTGGAATCTTCTTCCCACAACTGAAAAAAAAAAAAAGAAGTGATTTGTAAACAATATACCCACATTTTTCTGAAAATTAGTTACTATACATCTTATAATTAAACCTATTAAATATGGATAGTTATTTTAAATTATTTATTGGTTAAAAACGTTTAAATAAACATTAATGTTGGTACTTACTAGAGGACCTTCCGGACTTATAGTCGCCGGGTTTAATTTGTATTTGTTTGGAGATTATACATTTAAAAAAAAATTCTTTTCGTCCAATGGGTCAATTTTTTTTTTCTCAGCCAAGGAGCTTTGAAAAAAAAAATAAAAGTTGTGAAACTCATACTTTATAATTAGAGTTTGAAAAATGATTTTAACGCAGTTCTTACATTAAAACATTTCTATTTTAAAGTAAATTAGGTGAAAACTGTAAAGGTTAAAAAATGTTTTGGATATTTTTTTTTTTTTGTTGAAATTAATGAGTATACTAGCCTTACAGATTTCTTTCACGCAGTAAATGTTGGTGAATTTTGATTCAACACACCATAGAGCTCTAGAGTTTAAATTATCATCGATAGAAAAGACTTTGTTTTGAGCTCCAAGGCTCCTTTGGTCCCAAAAGTATTTACTGTATGCTCTTTTAATGTGATCACAAAATGCTATTTGCTATTAGTATAGAATTCTACCCCGATATTTTTGGGCATCCATATAATATAAAGGAACAGGTAGCTTATGATCATTCCAAAGATTTTTTTAAATTTTAAATTTTATTTTTTAGCAATAAACAAATACATGCACCTACTTCTACTACTTAGGATCCTTCATAAGTTGTACAGATTTTTTTTATATATCAACCCCACCTCTACTAAGTGATGGCTACCCTTTTTTAACCAGCGTGAGGAAGTCAATATTCACTCGAAGTGAACAATGAAATCAACTTTTTTTTTTTTAGATAATGTGAGCTTAACAATATATGTTTTAATATATTCGAAAATGATTTTCTTAACACTTTGTATTATAGACGTAGTCACTGGAAGTATTATGATGTTGAAACACCTTGGCATCCTTGAGTCTCAGGATCCCGCCTAAGCGAGTAGGCTGTTGTTTTATGATGATGCCATAAAATAAATAACTCTGGCTAGAATATGTTAATAACTTCTTTGGTAAGACATCTTTCATGACATGGTGAAAATATACCTTGAATAGAAAAAATATATTTATGATGCAGTTAATATAACATTTCCTTTATTTATATATTTTTCAACCACTTTATAAAAGTGGATATATATATATATATACATACACGCAAACATACACACACACACACACACACACACACACACACACACACACACACACACACACACACACACACACACACACACGCACACGCACGCACGCACACGCACGCACGCACGCACGCACGCACGCACGCACGCACGCACGCACGCACGCACGCACGCACGCACGCACGCACGCACGCACGCACGCACACGCACGCACACACACACACACACACACACACACACACACACACACACACACACACACACACACACACACACACACACACATACATACATACATACAGGGTTAGTACCTCTTACTGTAAAAAAAAAATTGGGTGAGACTAGATCAAAAGTGAAGAAAAATGCCACAGAACTTACCTTTCTATTCCAATCCGTAGCAGATACAGTGGAGTCTCATACGAATGTGAGGGGGGACGGAAAATGTTTCGTATAAGTGAATACTTCTTATAACTAAATAGTTATAAGAGAGTTATTTGTTCGCTGAGGAATGAAAAATTCTTCGTATAACTGAATGTTTCTTATAAGTGAGACTCCACTTTTTACGATAATTCTAAGACTTTTTTGAGGAAAACAAGTTTTTTACCATAAAAGCTGTAATATCGCCACTTTGTTTAAACATTTTTCAAATTTTGAACACATTTTCAGATTTAGCATTAAATCTCCTATAAGGGCAGAGTACACGTAACCTTGAACTTTACAAACTTGGGACCTAAAGAACAGCTTGGTCTTCACCTTATTTAGGGAAGTCGCAATGTCTTATAATACTCCAACGCTCACCGTTTTTCGAAAAAACTATTCACAAAAACTTGAAAATTTAATCATTTTTCATATGGTATGATCAAATTAATGATCTGTACCGATTTTATGGAAAATTTTATTTTTATAACAGGAAAAACATGTTATTTCACATGTTCACATTTGTCATACAAATCATGTACTTGTGTTAAGACGATATTATAATAATCGCTTAATGGAAATAAACTCATCATTGGAATAAAAAGCAAGGCAAAAATTTATTGTTTAATAGAAAATAAAGGAAAACTCTCAATAAAGCGATACCAGATCAAAGTATTTTATGTTATTAGACTTCTTTATTTTTTCTTAATATTACTTAGGATTTGGAGAAGAAGATAGTCAGGGATGCAGTCAAAGTAACACCACGTCAAAGAAGAATTCTTAATTCTTTAAGCAAAGAATTGCTGCTTTGTATTCTTTGTTATTTATGTATCTGATCTTTTCTATGCGGTTTTTGTATATTGTTTTTTTTTTTATCTATGCCATTCTGTATTCCATTTGTCATCTGTTTATCGGTCTGTTATTTTTGTCACATCTATTTTTTGTCACTTCTGGTATTTTGTTCATTATAGCCCTGAAGAAAACCTGCAACGCAGGTTTTCTGGACAACGTTTTTCTGGAAACGTTGGCACGTATTAAAGAATTCTTCTTTGACGTGGTGTTACTTTGACTGCATCCCTGACTATCTTCTTCTCCATTCGTCGTCCGGTCAACTATACTTTTATCATTACTTAGGATTTATTTGATTAGATTTTCAATGTAAGGTTTAAAACCCAATGATATTGAACATAGACCTCAAGTGTGCCGTTGGCTCCTGAATGCAGATGATATTGAAGAATACCCTTTTTGAGGTGAATTTTATGGACAGATGCGTCTGTTTTTACAGAGGGAGGCATCCACGTGGGGTGTCGTTTGTTTATTCATTTTTATACTGCTGTAAAATAGTGTTGGAAAATCTTAGTTTGCCCAACATATTGAATAGTGAGAATTACTAGGATTTGTTACAAAATATCCTATTATAACTTCATCACGATATTCAACCTGAAGTTTGGCAAAATATGATTTTTCAACACCATGGTGCTCCTCCACATTATGCAACGGATTGGAATATAAAGGTGAGATATGCGGTATTTTACTTCATTTTTGATCTAATTTCACCCATTTTTATTTTTTATTTTTTGCACTAAGAGGGACTCATCCTGTATATTTTAGGCCATCACGAAGTAGTGTGTTTCGCAAAGTCTTTTTAATTTTTTTTTTGTGTATGTGTGTGTTTTTCAAAGTCAAACAGATTTTAATGTTTTTTTCAAAACATGATTTTTTACCAAGCTCCTGAGGCCTATTCACGTATATATTCGAACACGTGTGCTTAATGTAGTTTCACCACTTAAAAAAAATTTCAACCTAATCTAGAAAGGACATCTATGAGGTGTGTATATATATATATATATATATATATATATATATATATATATATATATATATATATATATATATATATATATATAGGTAGTTTTTAAAAGACATTTTATTAAAACGTATACAACTGAGCATGATAATTATAAAAACTTTAAACTAAAACATCTATAGCTTGACTCCTAATATCCTATTGATCCACAGAGAAAATATTATATTGCCGTCTTATGCTGATCTTAGCAGACCATGTTCGTTGTTCGTATATCTACTTATTTTCTAAGTCTTTCACGATAAAGAACTAAGATAGGCTTGAGAGTAGAAACCTTTTAAAATTGCTATTTATTCTGTGAGATTTTCATTGAGATGGATATAAGACCAGGCCCCATTTTATATATGGGCTGATTGGGCTGTAGTCCACAGCGCCAAATTTTTAGGGGCTACTAATTTCCCCAAACAATTTGTTTACAATATTGTTTTGATTAGTTTTGTTGTAATGTTCCACTCTAAAGAAAATCAATTTTTATTAGTGTTGAATAAACCTTTAAAGCTCATAACTTTGGTGGTCTTACTAATGAAACTTCTTTTGATATTCCATACCCCTTGGCAGGGAGGGGGGAGGGCGGAGCGCCAAAGCTGTTTGCAGCCCAGGGCGCTATTCACCCTAAACCCGGGCCTGTATAAAACCTATTGATGAAGTCTTCTTTAAGGCATTTTAGAAATGGTGGTATCAAAATACAAATAGTATATTTATAAAAATACAAACTAGGTGATCTGGGTTATCAATGTCGCCAAGTAGTTACATCGGTCTTACTTGAATACTGAAATATGTAGTCCAGTCAAATAAGGATTTCACCTTGGAAATGAACCAATGAAGCTGAATTTTTGCATATACCTTTGTTTTGGTCTTCTAAATAAGTGGTAAAAAGTCACCGATCTCAGCACTTTAGCATAATTAGTTATTCAAGGTCAAAGGTCACTAAAATAATTTTTTTTTCAAATATCTCGATTTCTATCCATCGGTCTTCAGTCAAGAAAGGTACAAAACTTTTAGATAATAATATTCTATATAATTTTGGTTCTGTTAACTTTTTTTGAAGGATTAACCGTTTTCGAGATATAGCGCGGAGAAACAGAAGCGGGCTCCGGTTCGGACATACATTTGCTTCTAGTGCCTTCGACAATTCTTTCTCGGAAATATTGTCAGAAACAAAGTTGTAGATCATTAAATTTACTTTAATTTCATATATACGTCTCTGGCACTTGAATCAAATGTTTGACAAAAAGTGAGGCACTTTATACACACAAAAAGTGTCTGAAATTTCATTTTTTCAACTAAAACCTGGTTAAATTTACTATAAGGCCCATTATATGAAATTTTGATTAAACTACGTAATACATCCTAGCCAGCACGCTAAATATGTATGTTTTGGCAACATCTGACGATTGAGTCATTTTCAGTGACCTTGCTTGGGTATACTACGGAGTTTAATCAAAATTTCATATAATTTTCCTAATAGTAAATTTAACCAGGTTTTAGTTGAAAAAATGAAAGTTCAAATCGGAGAAACAGTTATGGAGTTATAGTGAAAAATGTGCCAAAAAAACTTGGATTTCAAAACAGTAAGCAGTTTTGTGGGTACTTACATCGATACTTTATGTGACTTGATCAAAACTTAATATCCAAGTTCTTATAGTAAATTTAACCAGCTTTCATATGAAAAAAATATATTTTGGATCGAACTATTACTTTCGGTGTTATAGCCAAAAGAGTACCGAAAAACGTGTTTTCGCGGAAAAGCGCGACCCCAGTGAGAGTGCTGAAATGAGGGGTGTAGAGTGCATGAATTATGCGACTATTTTTGACTTCACTGCTTCGTTTGGAGTAGTTAGAAGGTAAATATACTAAAAGTCCCAGTCACTGTGGGTACGGGAATCCCTAGTTTATGGTGGGCGAAGGGAAGAAGGTTTCGATTATATCTTGAAAACTGTGGACTCTAGAAAAACAATCTACAGATCGAAATTAAAGCTAATTAAATCTCCTATAAAATTATTTATATAAATATTTGTCCAACTCTCATTGGTGTTCGAGATATACTTTATTAAAAATCGATAATCATAGAGACAAACTATGTTTACCTCACTTTTTGTCAAACATTTGATTTAAGTGCCAGAGACGTATATATGAAGTAAAAGTAAATTTAATACTCTACAGCTTTGTTTCTGACAATATTTCTGAGAAAGAATTGTCGAAAGCACAGTAGCAAATGTATGTCCGAACCAGAGCCCGCTTATTTTTCTCCACGCTATATCTCGAAAACGGTTAATCCTACCAAACAAGTTAACGGAACCAAAATTATAGAGAATATTATTATCTACAAGTTTTGTAACCCTCTTGATTGACGACCAATAAATAGAAATCGAGATATTAAAAAAAAAAAATGATTTTAGTGAACTTTGACCTTATCGGTGACTTTTTATGAGATCGGTAACTTTTTACCGCTTATTTAGAAGACCAAAACAAAGGTATATGCAAAAATTCAGCTTCATTGGTTAATTTCCGAGATTTGCGATATAAAACTCATTTATCTAGGCTATGCTTGGTATTTGTGAGGCAATTTCAGAAACATTTATGATACCGAGAGGTGCTGATTATTCCTAATTAAAAGAAGATAATCCGGTATGAATTAATTAGGTGCTAATTGAATCAAAGAAAAAAATCTTGTACTAATACTAAAATTAACATTGCATAATACCACCTAAAATATTCTTAAAAAGGGTATTTATAAAATAACTATTGGTTTATAATTCTAAAATATAACATATACAATCTAATTATTATAATTCATAATAAGCCTAGAGTATATTTATAATACAAGAGTTAGTGACTAAAGTGATCTTAGTGACCACAATAATAATTATAAAATATAAAAATACAATTGTCAGTTTAGAGCCTGTTGTTAGTATGAGCGAAGGGTGTGCATAGGCATTTTTAATTCAATTATTGTTGGCATGAGAGTAGGAGTGAATAGTCGGAGATGAGTCGAATATTCGTTTGATCGCTTATTGTTGTAAATTTTTTATATAAGATATATTATATTCAAATATAATAGTTCAAGTTCGAATGATTCAATGTTTACAAGCACCGTTCCATCCGTATTCACTTCAATAGGATCTAAAATAACCCAGCAAGCAACAATTTTTTTTTTCTTTGCTGGTAAATGTAAATTTACCAACATATTGATGAAAAGCTGCATGGTAGATCCAAAAAGTATTAGCATAAACAACAATTATTTATTAAATCTCAAAAATATAAGGATAATAACTTGAAACTAAATTTATTTAAATACTAGCATCTAAGTATTTAATTTTGGTGGCAATTTATTGTGCAAATCAACGAAGTGAAATAAAATTAATTTGAAAGCATGAATTTTAAAGGTCGAAAAAGTATTGGTACTGTGGAAATTTTTATGTATTTAAGTGTTTTATCCCCTTTTAGAAAACATACGTTTTTTTGATTACATATGCTGCTGGATTATATTAGTTCCAGTTTGATGAGTGTACTTTGGATAATTATCTTGCTGTAATATGAATGTTTCCCCACCACTATTTTTTCAGTATTGATAGGTATTCAATTTGTAACGCGCATGTTAATATACTTCTTTGTACCTTAATATTAATTTTCAAATCCAGTGTTTTGTTTCTGCTTAAAAATTTGCGACTGCTAAAGCCAAAAATATTACACTTTATTTTATCTAAAACTCCAACTGTATTAATGTGAAGCTTTTTACGAACGCAACACCTTATATGAGTTTGATGGTTTCTATTTTTTTTTAGAAATCTTTAGGCGTCCCAGAATGTCATTTGATTAGGAATAAACCTACCTCATTGTTCTTCATGATGCTTCAGTACTGAAACACGTAGGTATCTGCAATATTGAAATTTAACGCTAACCTGTGCAGCAACTATTGTGAATTATTTTACATGGTGGCCTCCATAGCCTTTAACTTTACATTTTTTTTCTGCTTTCTGTATAGTGAACAAATGAAGCGGTTTCTAACAGCCTTTAAACCTACTTTTCATCAAATTTCGTACTTTTTGTGGTTAAATATCGTTTTTTAGGATAGCTTGTACGAGATTATCTTGAAGACATTTTCGCTAACTTAACCTTGGCCCAAGATTGACAATTACCTAACCGTTAATTGCGACTCTTCTCAGCTGAATCCAACACTTCCTGCATAAGACCTTCAACATATGTCACGAGCCCTCTTTGTTTTACCAAGGCCTTACAGATGCTTCTCAATACATTTTAAGTTTATAAAATTATTTAGTGACCAACGTAACTTTAACTTTTTAAAATTTAAGTTATTACAACTGAAGCTGAATAAGTCTTTGTCTGACATTAATTTTATCTCCTGTTTGTAGAAGTTTAATATATTTTCTCAAACGTCCATTGAACCCAATAATAAATGTTGTTGCATTTCAAGCTTTCCTGCATTGTGATCTGACCTGTAAATTATGATAAGGAATTTCTCCTATTGCTAAACCGTGGTATTCTGCTCGGAGAATATATTCGAATCTATACATTTTTATGAACCTCAGAGTGAGAGTTTGACTTGCTGTTGGAAAGAGTTAGCCAACTTTCCATTGCCTCTGATTCCATGACGATTTCCATTACGTTACAGTTAAAAGTACGTTTTCATTTTAGGTATTTATCTAGGAAATTTCTACTATAAAATATTTTTTGTTGCAATAATGCAGTGATAAGGTAACGAAATGTACTTAAATAAATAATGTGAAGAGCATATTATTAAAAAAGTGGAAATTAATTCATAATGACCCACAAATAAATATCACCTAGCAGCTCATTATTGGTGGGAAAAACCATTGTAGACCACTACTTATTTCCCTTGAGATAAGCATGATGGTATAAAATGATCAATTCAATTGGGATTGATGAATTATTTTCCTTCTATACCATCATGCATACCTCAAGTGATTTTGAAGCCAGTCAAACTACAGGGTATGCTACATCCGACAGAAGAGGCAAATAAATCATCAATCAGTAATACTTTTTTGTTTGTAACCAGTGAATTATTATTAATTTTTGGAGATAGTAAATTCTAAATGATAAATTCACTTTTATTCTTTAATATTTCAATTTCAAAATAACAAAATTTAATAATAAAGAAGGAATGTGCAATAACTCAAGGGAGGGCCCAGATTAATTCTGACTGATCCAGATAATTACTTATTTTGTTATTCAGCCTAGGATTGGCCCAAACAAATCCAGCCTCTATAGAGTTCAAAAAATTCCCTGAAGTCTTTCGGTATGACTGGGGCTGTTTTTACCCATGTATCTTTTTTTAACTGTCAATTTTATAGGGATGATCCTTACATTTCTAAATTTTAATGCTCAGACAGAAAAATACTCTTCAGATTGTAGCAGTGTGACGTCCATCAAAAGTGAACTGGTACCTTTTTCTCTCTAGCTGTTCAAGTATGTGTATGTAAGCGCGCGCGCGCACTCACACACACACACACACACACACACACACACACACACACACACACACACACACACACACACACACACACACACACACACACACACACACACACACACACACACACACACACACACACACACACACACACACACACACACACACACACACACACACACACACACACACACACACACACACACACCCACTTAAATACATGTCATATAACCCTTTTTTAGAATTAAAAGAAACAAATCTTTGCATCTACTAAATTTTTATCTCTGAAATATTCAGGCATAATTAATCATTATAAAACAATTATCATTATTTGTTAGTTAGTCAAAAATATATAAATCTTTTGCAAATGTAGGAAAGGAAACTTGTTCATAAACCGTGGTCATCATTGGTTTGCTCACAGCGAAACTAAAGATATATAATTAATTCTTGATGTCATGCTCTCATTGCCATATATGCCTTTGCTCTGGCTAATTCTTTATTCAAGCAATGAACACTCGCCTCAATGATCACATTTCTGTAAGGTATAAGGTATTACATTATAAAAATATATATATATTTCATGGGCTTTAGTTTATAGAGGTTATTAGCATATAATTGTTTAAAGAAACTTTTTTTTTTTTAATATACCTCCTAATCCATCTGCTTCAGTTTACTTTAATTTGAAAAGTTGTTGATAATTTACTAGCATAACACTGCATTAATATTCTAGTAATAAACTAGAAATCAAACGATTTATATAAATACAAATTATGACACTTTATGTATAAAGTAATTTCTTTTTTAGTAATTACTTTTGGCTGTTGGTTATCACACTCTTAGGCAGTAATTAATAATTATTGGCTACCAAAAAGCTACAGTAGTGATCCAATCATCTAACTTAAATTTTATGATTTTAATTTTAATCTTCTCTGAACTTTTATTTCCACTCTTTAAGAAGGAGAAATGTCTAGTTTAAGTATTGATGAATGTCTAGTAAACATTTTTAAATGATTAATTATAAGCAAAATATTACTCAATAGTTATTTTATTAAGTTATTGCTGGAAGTTTGGAAAATTAGTGCTAATAAATAAATTGTTTGATATTGCTTTCCCTTTTATTAGTAATATATACCAATATAATATATAATATAATATTAATACAGCTGTCTTAGTCAAGACGTATCAATATATTGCAGAATGGAATCGAATGGCTCGACAGAAAAAATAAAAATGTGCAAGGAGATTGTAAACATTACTATAAAAAACTGAAGGTAACACCAGGTATTAATACAATCGATCATTTTAAAATTTATTTAGAAAAATAAAACATAGAAATTATTATTATTATTACAATTTTTTTTCAGAATGACATTATTTCTTTTATTATTATTATTTTTTTTTTACCATCTAATTGGCTTGTATGAGAGTGTTCAATTGAATTGAAGATGTACCAATTTTTTTTAAGATAGAGTAGTTATTAAAAATGTTCATTCTAGAGTGAAGTTGACATATTTAAGTTGTACTTTGTGCATAATATATTATTAAGAGCACAATTTCACCCTCTGATACCCAGATGTGTACAATTAATATTGGCCTTCAATAAAACATATATAAGTCACCTATGGCATGGGTGTATACATTTGCATTTTCCCAGTACTCCAGCTTTAAAATGAATTTTTCTGTATTGAATTTAATAATTTTAATAAGTATAAGTTTTTCCTGGGCCAGCACGGTAAGATAAATGAAGATTACCACAATTATAATTAAATTTAAAACCATAATAATGACATTTACAACGCTCTATGGTAAAAAAGATTTTTAACGCTAATGTTAAAATAACAAAACAGACTTTTTTCTTATCTAAATGAAAACTTTTGTATAATTGCTGTCTTATTGTTCAGTAGAACTATATTCAAATTTAACCTAAACTACATTAATAAAAATGGTCAACAAAAGTATTTTATTTTACAATTCTTACATCAATTCGATATTGTGTTATTTTAATTAATTAATAAGTATTTCTAACTTGAGGTCTAGATTTAGAAAAAAATATATAGTAAATATAATGTATTCTCCTAGTGGTCCAAAATAGATGTGTTGATTTAAAATTTGACTAAAAGTAAATGACCTCACTGAATTTTGTCAAGTCTCAAGACTTATCAATATTAGTCATACTTCTACATATCTATGTTATTTAAAAATCTCATATCTAAATGAAAAACTTACTATTTCAATGTAGAAATTTTATTTTATAGACCTCTTTTATCATTTTATTTTCATCTTCAAAGTAAAAAACATGATTCAGTTCTAAAGAAGCCATGGTTGTCTGAACTTGGAGTTAATTTGCATAAATTACTTGACTAAACAGTAAATGTTTTATCTTTTATGATTAGCTGGTTCTGAATGATTTTATTAAATCTGAAGTACTTGATATTATACTCTGTACCCTTTAAAAAAAGAAGAAAAAAAGAAAAGATTCACTCTAACTTCATTGAAATTGTAAATATACACATATATAATTGAATAAAACTAGCACTTTCTAATTTATAGGTTAAACCAGGAATAATAAGCCAGGCTTTTCAGATAGTTGGTAGATGTAATAAAGAACACCCTTTGGATATGAGTAAGCGTACTAGTAGTAATTAGATGATCATACAGCATTTAATATTTGGTATTTTCAAAGTAGTTCATACATTTTGATCATTTTTTCTTTTACAGAAGAAATGGAAAAAGCTGTAAGAAATTTTGAATTGCCAACTAGTGATGAAGGAAAGGTTTTTATCATTATTTATCTTTAACATATAATATTTGTCTTCCTTTACCTCATTTTAATTAATTCATTTTCTAATAGTGTTTCATTTCTTGTTTCTTGGAAGGTTTCGGTTTGGTAAGTACTTCAAGGTAATTAAAGACTAATTAGGATTAATATAATTCTGAAGCTAAAAAAAATCTTAAAAGATTTCAGACGGAAAAATAAACCTAGAAAGAAGTATGGAATTCAACCAAATGCAGTTCCATAAACCTGATGATTTGAAAAAGGCTAATGATATATCAACTGCTTGTAAAGAGGAATGTAAGTTATATAAAGAATGATACTTTAGTGTAATTTTTGTTTCCATCATTGCACACTAGGATAATATCAGCTTCTTACTATAATTGGTGATTATCTACATGTATGTATATTTAAAAAAAAAAAATTAAAATATAAATTAAAAAAATAATAATTTTACTGTCCATAATTTTTTTTTAGTAAACAAAACTTTTCTTTTGTAATTGATACATGTAAATGAGTGTAAACTTGAATTCAAGATAGCAAGATAGTAATTAATTAGACAATGTTAAAAATGTTTCCAGCTGTTCAGTTTTCATCTTCAGCACTTGAAATTCATAATTAAGATTGTCACAAACGTCCATGTTTCATTATGATACTACAATAAATTATTTTATGTTAGTAACATCTAATAACAGCAATATGGTTGGGAGAGCAGCACTTGAATCTCCTAAAATTCTGCTTTGGCCCTTTCAATACGCTTGCTTTGGTTTTCCCAGGCTGAGTGTTTTTATAAATTTAAGGGCGTTATTGTTTATCGAAAAATGAGATGAAAAGTTATAAAAATATATGTTCATATATCATTCATTTCATGGATGATGACAATGGAACATTGAATGATTATTCACTAAAAATTAAAAAATAATAGTAATTTTTTTTTTTTAATAAGTTATCATTACAATAAATAATTAATAATTATAATTATTTTAATAATAATTAAAGTAACAAATTATTTCTCCCAATATATATATATATATATATATATATATATATATATATATATATATATATATTTTTTTTTTTTTTTTTTTTTTTTTATTGATAAATATATATATACATACGTTTCCTGAGTTTTGAGGGTGTTGAGATGGAATTCTAGGGCTAAAAGAATTTTCTATCACATTTTACAGTGTAAAAGCTAAAATTTTTCAAGTGAAGTATATTCAATATAATTTTTTCACAAGAACTGATATCGGATTCGAATTCAGCATTCAAGAGAACCCTTAAATACGAAATTTCATCCAAATAGAAAAATAAAAGTTTGTAAGCTTCAAAGTTTGCCTGACCAAATGTAGGCAACTTTTGTTTAAATTGATAAAAACGTGAATTACGCTTAGACGGTTTTACGTATCAACTTTATTTTTTTACACAAAATATAGGGTGGTAATACGCTTGAAATGTATTTGGTTTCATCATCCTATCTGGTTTCAAACTCAAGTTAAAAATCAAAATGTTTTTCGGATTTTCCAATTTTTTTAATAGGTTTTTGTTCATCGAATTTTACATTTATATACATCAAAAGAAAGCTGAGACCCTCCTCTTTCCAGCGATACCAACCAGTGAATTGCATGACAAAGTAATGACGATTTAAAGGTATGTAACCAATAATCGGTTTTAAAATTTCATTTTCCTGGAAGAGGGTGAAAAAAATGATATTTTTTGATTTTGTGATGATATCGACATATCATTTTTTAAACTTGATATAAAAAATAAATTAGTTTAATGCTATTTTATTTTTTTTCTCGGCTTCTAGGGCCCATTGGTCGGAACGGCAAAATATGTGTCTAATATTTTTTGACCAGGAACCTCCAAAAAAATTACCAACAAGATCCCTGAGAGACTGAGTGTGTCCTCCCCTTGTTAGAGAGAATAACTCATTTGTTTTACTTATAAATGTTAATGCTGGTAGGCAGAGATTTTGACAAAACAGCAATTTCGCTGATTAATTAAATTATCAATTATTTAATTAATGTGGTGCCTCAAATGATTAGAATAAGCAGAGAATCATGGACTAGACCTGCTTATTATTGCTAGTTATTTACACTTTATTTTCTAGTGTCCTCTTCAACTGAAGAAGGGTGTGACTTTGCTATAGCTGCTTCTAAGTGTATGCTAGAGAAGTCAAAAGAGGTAAGATAAAATTGTATTATCAAATTACTTAAAATAATTGTTATTAGACCAATTTAAGGAAGTATGGTGATTCTTAAAAAAATTTGTATTAAGATCTTCCTTAATTTAGACTTTTGAGCTGTTATCTTTCTCCTTATCAATTAAAACTATTTTGATTAAAATTTTAGGGCTATGTTTTGATTTGTTCAAAGTTTTAACAAACAAAAATATTTTCAAGAAAAAAAATGATTTCAGGCCGGAAATATGAGCAACCCATATGTAACTATTCAGTAAGAATAACTGTAACCAAGGCAAATAATTTTTTTTTTATTTCTATTGGGACATATATTAGGTGGTTTTTAAGTACTTTCCTTTACCCTATTTGGTATAAAAACTTGGAAATTCTTTCTAATTTTATTTTAAAACTCTTAGTATATCCAATACTGTTTTTATCTGGTCTTAGAATTAATTTTTATCAAGAAGATGGTCCGGGATGGAATTAGGAGTGATAAAATACACGTCCAAATTTAAAAAAACTTTAGACGACATAAGTAAAAAAAGATTAAACTTGGATGTGTATTTTATTTTTCCAGATTGCATTCTAGACCATTGTCTCCATAAATTAATCCAACAGTCAACCATACTATTTTTATTATAAGTAGGATCTGTCCTATGGGAATAGTTCTAAACAAGGACTATTTGGATCCAAATTTACATTTATTATTTTAATTACTAACAGTAATATTGTAAAATAAACTTTGTAAATTGTTTATTGCAGAGTTTTTGACAAATGGTTTAATGGAAATCATCTAAGAGCACTTTTAATATGCCAGAATCTTAGTTTCTAATCAATTCATTAATTTTGTATTTCACTTCTGAGAACATATTTCACACTTTCCAACTATTCCATTTTCTTCCTATGCGACCAAATATGTTAATGCATTATATATATATATATATATATATATATATATATATATATATATATATATATATATATATATATATATATATATATATATATATATATATATATATATATATATTAGATTTTAGGGCAGAAACTATTGATTGTTATTATCACCCTTTTAGTAAAAGATTTATTAGATATTTGGAAATCTTTATTTGAACTTTAACCCTTCAGTGGTTAAAGAAAGGTCGCGCGGATGACAATAGTCATCCACTAAGTTTTCTGGTGTTTTAGCAATATTCATCTTTTTAAATCCCTTTAATTTTCAAAAATACTTTACAAAGGATATAAATAAATTATTACCCAAAATAATAAAATATAAATAAAGTACGTAGATCACTATCAAGGCATACCAAGTTGAAAATAATAATTACGGAGAAGGTTAAATGGAGGACAAACGATATAATTCTCTCAAATAGCTCAGTACTTCAAAAATATCAGTAGAGGACATTCAAGGTAATTATAACAAACACTCATTGTATTAATTTTGCTAATGTAGACAAAAAAATACATAACTAAAAATAAGTAATTAAAAGGTCAGGAGTAGGAGAATTGGGAATTACAGGTCGGGAATATCAAATAGCAACTAACAGAGGTACTGATACTATCCCCCTAGCCTCCCTTTGCAGATTCTAGGCTCGTCATATTTATTCATGCCAAAACAAATACACATTAGCGATGTTGAGAGCAGTGGAGGACAATTGTCATCCGCACGACCACCCGAGGGTTAAAAAGAAAACACCTTTATCCAAAATACTTCAAGTCTATTTACTTATTTTGATATGAAACTAGTCAGAGAGTAATAATAAATAATAAATTTATATAGAAGTAAAAAAATAAACTAAATAAAGAAGATAGTAGAAAATGAAAATATAAAGTTTAAAATACTAATGAAAATTCATATACAATTATTATTATTATATTAAAATCTTCTCCATACTAAATTATTTTTGTGACTTTAGAATGTAAGGCTTTAAGAGATTAAATCCCAGTTTGAAATAGGTATCCTAATTAAAATTTGTTTAATGATAGATAATCCATGTCTCCTTAATAGTTACTAATTGTCTACATTTTAATATTTTAAGGATCATGTATCTGATGAATAGAAGCAGATAATGGCTTAATTATAAATTAAGCTCAATCTCATAAGAATGCACATAAAAAAAAAAAATAATAATAAAATAAATAAATAAAACATTGAAGAGATAATAAATAAATATTGTTGATCAATATTTCATTAATTGATATTGATTATTAATATTTTAATATTGTTAGTCACTGTTTTAATACAAATTAAGCTAGTCACATTATATCTGTGCATAGTTGAATATAAGCATTTTACATGTTGTTTAAATGAAAATTTTCTTTTTTCAGATGGGCTTCAGGTTCTTTCAGTTTCACACATAAAATATGTCTAACTTGCATCTGTGAAAATAAAAATATGTACTATTGAAAATAAAAATATATTTTAAAAAAACTTGCATAATTTATTTTAAATGAATTCCTGATAAAATATCCTAATTTAAGAAAAGAATAATGTAAAATTAAAAAAAAAAACTCTAATAAAGCTTTTTATATCCACCAATATTCGATGTGATAATCATACTATTAAACAAAACGGAAGATGCATTATCACTAAACTCATTCCTTGATTGGTTTGACTGACAACTTTCAGTCACAGTTAGGTATAATTTTCACGTCATTGACTTCAGTCCTAAAATTTTTGTATTCATTTGGTTAAAAATTTTAGCCCCCACTCATTTAATTTTCAAAATGTTAGTCTTCTACTCAGTGATTCTAAACTTTTTCTTACCTTTCTATTACTTTGCCTTACTTTCATTTACTATAAAAATAAGATCTTTAATTAAAACTCTAGAAATGATATTTAAAATGTCAAATTTATTTAACCATCTAAAAAACAAGATTGAAAATAATATCCCTAAATGCTTTATATTTTTATAAAGCAAGAGAGTTCAGAATCTTTCAAATAGATATATCATGTCAACTGTAAATTATTTTTTTTTTTTCACTTTATTTATTATATCCACACCTGTCACACAATTTGTGACAATAAGCGGATGTGATATAAGAACTTATCTAAAAATTGGCATGTTAGGCATGAGGGAGTTCAGCACCCAGCGGTACCTACTCCAGTCGCATTTTTTTAAAAAGACTTATCTTAGGAGATCTCTTAACCAGCTCCTCTTCAGCCTTCGATGTGTTGTCTCTAGCATATCCAAAGTCACCATGTTTTGTATTAGTTTGTTGTAGTGTCCTGGAAGTTTGTAATAAAATCGTTTGTAGGAAGTATGAATATGGTCCTGTACAGTAGGTTTGTTTAAGTCTGTATGCAATGTTCTGTTACTAAAGTACCAGGGTGAGCGAGTTATGATTCTTAAAACTTAAGACTGAAAAGTTTGTAATTTTTTAATGTGTGTCTTTTTTGCTGTCCCAAAAATTTGTGATGCATAGGTCCATAAAGGTTTCAGTAAGTAAGTATCAGTATTTAATCGTTGTCTGATTTTTAGAGTCGATTGTTTGTGAAGAATAGATTATAGTAGTCTTAATCTGTTGTTTAGACAGAGGCATTTCATTTTCACGTGAGGGCCCCAGGTCATCCTTCTGTCGAAAGTAAGTCCTAGGTACTGAACTGTATTTGTTTGTTGAATGGGTTCATTGTTTATATAGACTGCTGGGCAGGGGTCATGTCTAAGAGTGAATGTGATATGCTGAGATTATTGAGTTTAATTTTCCACTATTTGAACCAGTCTTGCAATTATTGTAAGTAATGTTGCAGTCAGTGAAGCCTGAGTGATGTCTGAATGTCTTGTCAGAATTGCTGTATCATCTGCGTATGTTGCAATAATTGTGTTAGGGTTAGTTGGAATGTCATGTGTATATATTATGTAGAGCAAAGGTGCTAGAATTGATCCTTGTGGAACTCCGGCCTTGATCGGATGGAGACATTCCGACCCTGACGAACTGAGAAGTATCTGTCGGAAAGAAATGAATGAAGGATAAGGTAAATTATTAACTGCGAAAAACCTTACTATTTACAATGCTTAAAAAATATTTCAAACATGAATGCAAAATAGTCATGACAATTAATCATAAAATTTTCACCTGAATCTATTGATATATTTTCACTTGAAGATATTGTTTTTATCCTTTTATTCAGGATATTTCAATATTTAATCATTACATTCATCATTCCTTATGCCAGTAAGCTGAATATGAAAAATGTATTTTGTATTATACATAAAAAATATTAAGCAAAGATAAAAAATTACATCTGCAGACCAAAGAAAGGATGTTTGCTGTGCTTGGCTACTTAGAGACAGATGAAACAAATGCTTGCAAAATTTTAACATTGGAACTACATGTTCTACCAACCAGGCTGAAAATTATGCAGTCTTAATAGTAATAGATACCTTTTTGGTATTCCATCTAAAATAGATTAGAATGTTTTACTATACAGACATGATTTAAGTATATTCAATGCTTAACATAGCTCACAGAAATGACAACAGAGGATCCTTTAACTGCTACCTAAATTAAAAAAGTTGTATAAAGGCTACTCTGACAATGAGTGGAATGTATTAGCTGATATATATATATATATATATATATATATATATATATATATATATATATATATATATATATATATATATAAAAGCTAGAAAAGCAGCAGAAGGTGAATTATCCCTTTATTAAAAAAAAAAATTGTTTTATTAAATACAGCATAAGAGGAGAGATCATCATGAGTTGAAACAAGAGCTAGCTTAAATAAAATTCCTGAACCAAACAATATAATCATAAAAATAACAACAAATAATTATAATTTACTCAAAGTCATAAATCCTCACAGGTTTTAAAGCATGCACAAATTCAATCATATTAAAGAATATTTAATTTAATTAATAATATCATCAGTTTAAAGTTAGACAAACTAAGGTAGGACTGGGAGGGTGAAAAGATTCCTTCCATACACTCAATGAGAAGTTTTAAGTATTAAAATCAGTCATAGACTGTCACAAAAATTGAATTTTATTTATTTATTCAATTTTCTTTCAATAATTTTTAATATTCCTTTATGATCTGTAATAGCGTTTTGTTGGACAACCAAGTAATTTTTAAATATTTTTTTATTAGCATGAATATTTTATATTAAACGCTATCAATTTATGAGTAATAAGTTTCATAATTTGTTATTTCCAAAATATAAGAATTTTTTCTTTGTCCTGTTTTTTATGAGAAAGTCTGTAAATTCAAGTTTTGGATTGAAAGTAATTTATTGAATCACTTTTGAATTCACAATATTTTTCGTTTTTTCTTCTGTTGTGTAAATAAATAAATCAGAAGGCTTTCTGATGTGTGAGCAGGCTATATACTGCTGTCGATGTGGGAAGCATGGATTCTCCAAATTCAGTTCACACTTTTAGAGATTATCCTTTTGCTTGGTTGATGGTCATTACAAAACCGAGTTGCACCGGAAACTGCAAATGTTTAAATTCAAATGGCATATCTGGTTTATACATATGTTTATAACTTGGTAAATTAATTATAATTCTTGTTAAAGACAATTTTATGATTACAAAAAGTAATTAAATGATCAAAAATAAAAGAAAATACATGTTAAGGTATCAAAAAAAAAAAAATAAATAAAATAAGAAGAAATTCTTATTTGTCATTATAGAAAAATATTTGTCATTGATATATTGTATCATTTAGTCTATAATATAGCAAAATATCATAATTAAAATACCATTTAATGTTAACTTTTCAATTGGCTGATAAAGTTAATATATATGACAGAAATTATCAGATTAATACAAATCTGATACTGGTACCTCTTTAACCCGGTGTTGGTCGCTAGGTGAGCATTTCCCTCACCCTTCTAAAAAATATTTGATAAGTTCGTCAGAATTTAACTTTCATAGCTGACCCTCATTATAGCTGAGTTAATAAGAATATTTGGTTTCTAAGTATAATGGATGCAGGTGGCCTGGATATTGGGAGATTTTTGCTGAAAATTGCTGTCCACACTCCTCAGTATCAGCTTATCTCTCGTACAGTTTATTTGTAATATTTTACTGAGCGGGTTTTCTAATTTCTTTCTATTGATTAGTGATTACTTGGGTTCAAAATGAGTCGTGGATCTAACATGCTTGACTTGTTGGATAAAAAGCCTGTTAAGAAGATAAATTGTAAGTAAATAGTGGTAAATCATCGTGAATTGTATTTATATTATTTTTCAATCATTTATTAGGAATCTGAAATTTTTACTATTCCAGATTCTTGTTGGTGGCTGCTCGAGACAATACAAAATAGATCTAGTATAGGTATGCCCAGGAAATAAAAAAAGAAAAACGAAAAATAATTGTAAAAAGTTTAATATTCAAATTCACAATGAAGATACTAAATATACTTGTAATAATTTTATCGAAATAGAAGAAAATGATCTAGCTGATGAAAAACACATTATTATGTAAATAGTACATTATTTAATTTTTGTTTGGTTTTTTTGTTGTTTCACAATAAAACTTTGTAAAGTTTGTAAAAATATATTTTTAATCCTTAGGCTCCGTACTACAATTATCGATACATTATTTACCATTTATAACTACATATTTGGTAACATAAAACTGCATTTTTATGAAAATCAAAGAAGTGAGGAAAATGCTCACCTAGTGACTAACAGTGTTCCAGATCGGCTAGCGACCAACGCTGGGTCAAATGTTGCCCAGCAAACATGATTGGTGGAATGGCAGCATGGATAGATACAATGGTTAAAAGCATCAGGTCTACTGATGCACTTGATAAACATGGACTTTGCAGTGATCAAGTTCAAAGACAAAGGTGCAGTATATAATGTGTGAATTGGCACATATTCATCTATCTGGAAGTGTATATAGGAAAAAAGCAATTTGTAGTCAACCTAATCCTTTCTTTATATACTCAGACTAAAAATTCATTACCTTGGATGAGACTAAATTCATACTTTCAAGTGTTCAGAGCAATTACCAGAACAATGTCTTGGTAATCTAATTTCATACTTGGAGCAGTTAGAAAACCAAGATCCATTTAGTCCAGTAACCAGCAATATCAGAGTAAAACTATTGTATTTTTTTTTTTAATTAATTAATTTGTGATGCTGAAAATATTGAATTTTTCCCCTTGAAAAACTAGTGTTAAAAAAAAAAAAAATTTTATTATTCTTCAGTTTGTTGGGACCATGAAAGACTGAAGAAGGTTTTAAACTAAAAAGTAATACGGAAATATATCAAAATATTGAAAAATTAAGTGATACAATGAGGAAAAGTAGATTGACATTTTATGGAAATTAAATGAGAAAAGATGAGAGAAGAGGGACAAAGAAAATTTTCCAACACAGCCTCCAAAAACAGAAAATGAATATATGGATACAGATGGTAAAAGAAGATATTAAGGTGGCAAATATACAAACGAAATTAAATGTGGGACTGAGACAAATTTCAGACAGCAGTCAACAGGATCAAATTTCTAGAAATAGTTAAAATAAAAATTAATAGACAGTGGTCAGATGCAAGGAGAAAACATCAGGCAGAGGTCATAAAGAAATATTGAAAAGAACGGAAGAGCAAGGAATGAATTGTTAAACATGGTCCACAGATGGCTGAACTCGAAAGAAGAAGAATTCTTCAGTTTGCTTCCAACTGTATGCCTTTCATACAAGCAAACAATTTTTTCAGCAGAATAAACATAAAAATTAGACACTTCAGTATAATATAGTGACTAGGTAAGTCAAACAGGGGAAAATAAAGGGAAAAAGTACACAAGTTATTTTCCCATTTAATTTTTACATTTTTTAGGATGCTGAATCTGAAGTTCAACTTTGTCCCCTTAGCAATTATAAGCATCCAAAAAAATAAAATATGCTAATTTTTCAGTTACTTTGCCTTCTCGTGAAAAGGTATACTCTAAAGTAAGAAAAAAACTATGCAAAAATGACAACAGGTATTTTTAATAAGTTGATTTGTATATTTTTTTTGTCAAATCAATTATTTGGTTACTCAAGCACATTGAAGTTAGATATGTGTAATTAGATGCAGTGGCTGGTGAACAACAGTCATTTGCTTTTATATATTGCCTAAAAGATATAAAAAACACATTACACAAAAATTTAAAATATCAGATTTCCTTGACACAATTTTTTTCTTCTTCCTCTTACACCTTTTTTTGTTGAATAAATATACTGAAAATAAAGGGACAATATTTACAATATTTCATTAGCTGCAACTTTCGATTACACATACTGCATACTTTAATTTGTATAATTGCCTAAATGGTTGATTTAACAGAAAAAAGCTATTGGAAACAATTTATAGGAAAATTTATTTACATTTTAACTCACTCCAGCTCTGTATGTCATGCTGAGATTGCAAAATTTGATGACAGTTTCCCAATTATAAATTTAATGGAGAATATTTTTAGTTCTATAACATTTGTCCCTAGGACCTACCATTTATGAGCTAGATCGGTTTGAATAAAAAAAAAGTCAGGTTTGCAATCCTTATTTTTTCTCAACTTTTGTATAATTAATTGAATTAGTAATTTATGTAATTTGATACTTTTAATTCTAAAATATGAATTGGGAAAAACATTAGATTATAAATAGACATATCCATGATCTATTTAGGTTTTTATAAGGAGATATTGAATCTTTTTTTATTTTTTTTTTTATTTATGAAAGCTATAACTTCATATATTTATATATGAAATATATAAAAAAAAATATATTTTTTTAATTTTTCAGAATGCTCAAGTTTTTTGAGGGCAAAAAGTGAAATTTGGATTTAGCAAACCAAAAAAGATTATACTCAATTGAGAAAATAACTTCTATATTTTTTCTCTAAATTTCCAACCATTCCTACTCGACTACCAAGTTGCTACACTACTTCAACAATTTTTAGAGCTTAACTAGTTGATAAGATAACAAACCTTATACAGTTAATTTGTATATAATTTTGATTTTATTATAATATATAATTTTCATTTTTTTGTTAGATTATTTTTATTTATTTTTTATTAAAATGTCATTTTTCTATTCTTGGGAGCAAAAAAATAATACGAAACCATTTTTTGTGTGATTGAGGGTGCAGAGTAGGAATTGGGATTTTGCAACTACAAAATATAAAATTCAATAAAAAAGAAAAACTGTTCTAAGAAAAATCACTTCTAGTGATTGCACTAATAGCTATTTTGTCAGTAGTAGTAATAACGGTGTCATTGTTTATTTAAAAAAAACAATACAAAAAAACAAAAAAAAAACAGAATAGATTTAAATAACCTAGCAGAGAAGTCTGAACGGGAAAAAATTGGATAAAATAAAAAAAAAGGTTTAATAAATACTGCATTAATCCATCTGTAATGTGGAATAAATGAACATATTTTTAAATTAAATATTAATATAAGTTCATTATACAAATAGGTTAAAATTATGTTTTTACTGAATTCCAAAAACAACACCTTGTTTATTTCGTTTAACGTCTCTTTATGCTGCTATGGCTAATCAGACGATGCTACGGTGGGAAAAACAACACCTTATTACATGTGTTGTACAGTTTTATCATATTTTAAAAAAAAATCCCATTACAAGAAACATAAAAAAAATTACCTGTAACTAACTAAAACAGAAAACTTAAATTCCAGTTATTATTTCATCCATTAAAATTATACAGTAATAATAATTTATGAAAAACATATCATAAATTATAATTAAAAATCCCCAAGAAAGAACGAGCATCCCTGTATCAATGAAATTTTGTACTAACCATAGAATAATCAAAATTAGTAATTTAGCCTCATTAATCTCTAAAAATATCGATTATTTATTATAATAGAGTGTATAAAAAAAAAAAAAATGACTGTTTCGTCGAATGTATGAATCCCAAGTACTATAAACATGTATATCTTATTTATTTCTTTATGAGAAATTTATTCATTCATTAGAAAACTGACCTAACTTCTTTATCAACAATGGCTGCCTCAGTAAAGTGTTAGTTTAAAAGCAACATAACAGTGTATTAAGAATTTATGTAATTTTAAGAAATTATTGGAAAAAAATCTTGTTCAGCAATCAAATTGGTTCATATAATCAATAAAACTGGAAGGAAAAGGTGTCATTTAAGAGTAAACCGTGTGGCATTAAAAAAATTTTTTTTTTTAAATTAAATTAAAAAATATTTAAAATAATTATTTCAGAAATTTACAATTTGTTATAAGAAATAGAATAGCAGAAAATTTCTTTTAATTTAAATATTTTATTAGAATCTATCAATATATTTCATCTAGTTAATTAATGTTTCTTTGACAACATTTTCAAGCCCTGGAATAGTGATAATTCACCACAAAATATATGTACTATGACATCAAACTATTAAAACTATATTATATTAATATTCATTAAATTTCTATTTCCTTAAATATCACTCCATGGTTCAAAAATTAAAATAATTCACCACAAGTTTCATCATTTTGTTAAATAAATTATTCCTAAAAAACATTAAAACTGATTGCAAAATTTGTTGATCCAGATATACCTGAAGGTCTGTTCACAATATTCATAATAAAGCTGATTTTATATTTATAACAGATATGGTACAAAGGGCTTGAAAATGTGGCAAAGGCCCAGAAACATTCCCCAGATGAAATATATTCATATTTTCAAATAAAATATTGCTACTAGGAGAAATGTTTCCCTGTTTGCTATTACTAATGTCCTAACCATATAATATATTCATTTTTTTAACCCCCTATGAATTGATCTTTCACCTATGAAGACACAAATACATTTTATCCATAAATTTAAAATCTAACATAAGCTGGCATGATCATAGTATAAAAATCTGGTCATTCCAGATAATTTTAAGTGGGATAGTTAAACACAGGTTTAGATTGACAAAAACCCTGAAGGACAAAAAATTGCAGGGACTGATTTAGGATTCTGCGAACTGTAAAATTGTAATTACATGATTACACGTCAAGCATGTCTACTAATTGTCACATTTGAATTAATTACTTTTAATTTCATACTTACACACTAATTGAGTTTGCAACATTCATTTAAAAATAATGATGTAATTGATACTTAATATCACATATAAGGCAGGCAAATTTTGTTTCCAGTATCTTCTTCCACCACAAGAACTCGGTAGACAAAGAGCACAATGTTGGCCAAAGGAACCATTCTAGTTTTTGCTGCTATTAATTTAATGATGGTAAGTTGATAATTATTAAAATGTTATTTAAAAATGTTTTGGATTTGAACTAATCATTTTCAATTAATCAATCAACAATTTTAATATAAAAATTAAAAAATACAATTTATTCATATGTAGTTGATTATGTTTGGCAAAATATCTGATTGAAAATAAAATTTGATGTTAATTGTTACAATATAAGTTGTAAAAAGTGATAATTAATATAACAAAATAACTAATTTTTTAAAAATACAAAATAAATATTAAAAATAGACAGGTGAAATAGGATTGTTCAGTAGAAAAAATGAAATAGAAGAAACAATAAAAACAAATTAGTGAGACTTCTTTCAATATTAAGCCCTGTTTTTGTGACTTTCAATCCAATTTCCTTTTTTATATAAAATTAAAATGATACAAAATTAATTAACTGGCAATAGATAAGTCATCTGAGTCACAACTGAAATTGTAATGATAATAAAATTGAATATTTATAGTTTTTCTTGTTCTTTTATAATTACTTAATTGTCTTTATTTATCTTTTAGGTAACGGCTTACAGAGAAGAATTGAAGAGGACAATCAGCGGTTGTCAAAATGGGGCTGAAGTTACAGATGGTAAATTATTTGTGGTTACTTTTAATTCAGAAACAAGACAATTATTGAAACTGCAAAACAAAAAGTAAATGTTTGACTAGTCTAGAAAATTTTTTTATTTGTTAATAAAATTATTCCAAAAGTAATGGGTCAATAATTATTTGTTGATGTTCTCATTTCGTAAGTGCATTAAAAAATAAAGTTAACCAATTAGGAATCAAATCCACCACCACCTTAGTTACAATGTTCTGAGGGACCCTTGCCCCAATGTGTTCAGGCATCATGGCCCCCATTATTGTTTTATTAATATTTTTAAAATATGGTTTAAGCTCTGATTTCGAGCTTGATGGACATATAATTATTTTATGAACAATTTTTGAAGTCTTTTCTAAATAAAATCAAGCCTGATTTAAAATTTAGTCTTTTAATATTTCAAATTTCTTGAAAAAAAAAAAGAAAAAAAAAAGAACCATGATGGCAAATAAAAAAGGTTAATGATTATTTAAACGTAAAATTGGAAATAACATAAAAAATAAAAATATATTTATTAAACTTATAAAAGTTAATCAAATATTGTTATTTTCAGATGAACTTGAGGAATTTGAAAAACCTCTCATTCCAAAAAATGATGAAGAAAAGGTATACAATTAATTTCATATATTTTTTATTGTTTGTATTGTGTTATGAAGTTCCTATTTTTATTTTTTATTAATAACATTCCTTAATGTTTCAGTGTCTAATGGCATGTGTATTCAGGTCATTTGGTGTGGTAAGTAGATATATTTCATTCAATAGTCATAAATAATATTTTTGTAAAAAATTAATTTACAGTACTTTTACCAACAGCAAGGCAAAATTAAAATTTTGAAATGCTTGTTATTCCTCAGTTGAAAAAACTAATTAAATCATGCTTATAGTCCAGAAATCTAAAAATTAGAATTTTCTAGGCAATGACAGTTCTTTTGGGATGTAAAATGTGGCAAATTTTGTTTAAGGAAGAACAGTGCATTAAAGTTTTTAAAAATAAGGTGAATGTTAAAAATACGATGAATGTTAGGCCCAAAACTGATGAACATTCACAAAAATTTAGAAGGATCGACAATACTGAATAGTGGTTTATCCACTAGGTATAGTTCAGGTAAATGTAGCACATCTGCTAAAATGAGATTTTAGGTCATTAGATTTAACATTGAAAATTCTTAAAAAGGTAATAAATTTGAGCCATCAAGTAAAAGTCCAAGGGGTAGACCATGAAATAGATGGGAGGATTGTGCCAGGGTTGATCTAAGGGATTTGGGATTTGATAGTGTGGACTGGGGGGGAGGGGGGGAGGTGAGTGGTTAAATGTTGGTGATTAGCATTGAGTCTTTTTATTTATTTATTTATTACAGACAGATGCTCTAAAAGAGATTATTTATTAATTAATTTTTATGGCCTTCTATTTCTAGTAAATGTATAGTTAAAATTACAACTGCATATTAGATTGGTATTTAACATTTATATTAGTTCCAAATATATTTCAATATTAATTATTTGCTCTAGTAATCTGTCCAATATTTATATTTCAACATTTTCCAATTAGATAGTAGATGGGACATTTGATGCAAAACTGGCTTTAGCTGTAGCCAAGGATTTATTAAAAAGCGATCCTGAAAAAGTGAAGAAGATAACAGCTGTTGTTGAGCACTGCGGAGATGATAGTAAGAATTATTTTAGTATTACTATTTTTATGAAAGCGAAGGTTTTAGATCAGATTCATTCAATTTCTAAATCTAATTTTTCCAGTTCCGAAGAAAATGGATAATGAATGTGACCTGGCTGGTGAAATAATGAAGTGCTATGTAAAATATGAAAAAGAGGTAATATAAATTTGTCTAAAATATAATTAATTGATTGTGTTCATACAATTCCATATAAAAAAAAAGGGTTACTCTTTACTTTCAAACAATATACGAGGGCGAAAATTGTATTTTTACTGGAAGTATTCTTACTTATAATGCTTACATCTCAAAACATTAGGTACCTTTTCCCATTATTCAGAGACCTACAACTAACTACTTCTCCCCAATTAAAATATTGATTGTACTTTTAAAGAGATTCACTTCTGTGCCTTATAAAAAATCAATTTTTGTTATTTCAAATAAATAGAAATAGACTTTTCCATTTAGTGTACTATTTCCTAAATGATCTTTGTGATATTTAACCTATTTTGTAAAAATTAAAAGAAAGTAAAGTTCTTTTGAGAATTAAATTCTCTATTCCATAATTTTTACAAAAATTGCTATCATTAAATTGATATAGAAATAAAATGATTTTAAATATATTTCTAATCCATAGAGAATAGAAAAAAATTAATTTTAATGCAGTTGTTTTTACTTACTATAACTTTTGAGGACAATAAATGAAAAATACTAAGACATTGTTTAAATTCTGGTATAATACCCACTATTTTTTTTAGATTAAAAAAAACAAAACAATTATTCAACTAAAAATAAAGAAAAAATAGTTTAAATAAGTTTAAACTAATCTTTCTTGTTGAATTTAAAATATATCATGTAACTGGAGTATTTGTGAGTAAAGATATAATCCAAATAATCTAAGGTCCATTTAATACCATTTTTGGTTCCTTTTTACAAAAAAAAAAAAAAAAAATTAGTTAAATATTACAAATATTTCTTAGTTTAAGAAAACTGTTTATTATTTCATTAATTTCATTGAACTGTTATAGGTGGGCCTTGCTTAAATGAAGCCTTCAAGAGTTCTTTACTTCGAATTCCTATTTAATTGCTTGTTAAAAATCAAGAATGTTAAAAAATACAGATTTTACTAATTGAATATAAAGTACTTATAGACTAATGGCATTATTAATTTACTCATCCTCATTTCCTGCGGAGTTCATATAATTTACTACTAGTATTTAATGAAATATTGATTGCTAAGAAAACAAAATGAAATAGATATAATGCAAATTCGTAAAGGTAGATGTTCATTATTTTCTTAAATGCAAGTATGCACTTAAAAGTTTTCATGAGTAATAAAACCTAACTGCAAAAAATAAAAAAAAAAGCACACTATTTTGTCTTTAAATTTAATGTCTGCCATTTTTAATTACACTTACTACTTAAAAATCTTAAATAAAACCATTTTTTTCCCTTAGAAAATAAATAACATAAAATATTTTTAATTGATCATAGTAAATAAGTTTCTATAATTTAATTTTTATATCTTCCATTATACGGACTGGATTTTAAAGAACATTGCTAAAAAAACAAAAAACAACACATTGAGAAATAATTTTTATTATTTTTACAATGTCTGTATCTACTAACCACTTATTTGAAAAAGCACAAATGTGACTGGTGGCAAATTAACTGAGACTGTTGGAGGTGAAATGCTAATGATGCTTCCAGTCTTAGCGAGTTTTTCAGATTTCGTTGCTGATAAACATTTCATGAAAGTATAGGCTGTTTCACACTCATCATTTAATTCATTTGCTGAAAAAATATTATAGAAGAGTATTTATTTATTTTTTATTGAAATAATAATTATATGATATATACATATATGATATTATTTATATTTTTCTATTGCTTTGAATGTTTCTCATTGAAACCAGGTAGATCAATGCAAGAGACACTTTCCTATTTCTAATTGTCTTATTGAGTTTTGTCCAATGGTTCCATCATTTAAACACTTTGGAAATAAATGGAAAGGTGAACTCAGGCATTTTTCATTTGTGTTGCTTTTGTCAAAAATTGTCAAACATTCGCTACAAAACCTGCTTGATGATCTATTTCTCCTTAAGCGTACTGTAGAATGTTTTGGAAAAGGTACACAAAAAGAAACCTTGTGTACATTTATATATGTACATTTTATCTACCTAAATAAAATGTTAAGATAACATAAGCTCGGTAAGATAGATCTTTTTTGTAACTGATAAAAGATATTTTAACTACTATTTATGAATTTTTATAATGAAATCTACAAAACAACGTAAATCTATAAAAATATTTTAATTCAATTTTTTATATAAATTATAATTATTCATTCAAAAAATTTTTTTTCAATACCTGCTTGACTGCATCTTTTGATATCTCCATTTCTCATTAGTTTGTCTTGAGAATATTTAAGCTCTTTTGCTATTTGTTCAACTTTCCTAGAACTTATCTTCCCTCGAGTATTAATCTATATAAAAATATAAAATGGTTAATCTAATAAATGTTCTATATTAAATTTTTAAATATCAATAATTACTTTTTAATTCAGTGGCAGCTAGCTACCTAGGGTAATTAACCTTTTAATTTCTTTGCTTCGAAATATTTATCAAAAGATTTCAGAAGAAATATTTCTTATTTTTTAAGTTATCCAAAGCCATAAAATTAAAAAAAATTCTAAAGAATTCAAAGAAAAATATCATTTCTTAAAACAGAAAAGATATATAATACAAACATTTAATGTTCTCAAAATCAACATTTTGGAAGTAGTACTTCTTGGAACTCACCTTCATAAACATAAAATATTATACTTTTTTTTTTAGTGTTTTCCTTCCAGCAGTAACCCTGTTGGAAGGGATTTTATTATTTTCTGTACACACCATACTTGTACAAAGTATACAATGTACATGTAAATATTATTTGCGATTTGATTATAATTTTACATGTGTTGAAAGGTATAAAAATATAAAAATAAACAAGAAAAATAAAATAAAATAAAACAAAGAATAAGAAGTTATATAACATAGATATATAAAATATATAGATATATAAAATATTATACTTATACTTTTTAAAGAAAAGATTTTAAAACTAGTTTTTACTGAATAAAGTTTTATTAAAAATAAAATTCTCTCATCCCTTTTCCTTTACACACAAAAAAAAAAAAAAAAAAAAATTAAAAATAAACAAAACAAAAAAAAAAACGTTTAATTGATATTTCCTTGTAAATATTCATACAATAATGGAAAATAATAATTCAACTTTGATTCAGAATTGCTTTGGGAAATCTCATTTTAATAGATAGATTAATAATTATCACTAGATAATTACTATTTGCTATCTAAATTAGCTCTAACAATGAGTAAAATATTTTAAATCCACATTAAGTAATTAACTGAAGATTTCAAGCAATATGAAGGTTTTAACACGCATTTAATATATTTTTTTTTTTTTTTACCAGTCTTTACAAGAGGAAATGATAAATGAAGATGGCAAATACAGAAAACAACTGAATAGACAGACAACATTATATCAGGCCATTTCAAAAGTCCTGCAATTTTTTCATTAATTAAGATTTGTTTGGTCGGTGCCATCATTGTTATAATTCTATTGTTAATTCAACCTTGTCCAATGTAAACAATATTATTTACTGTCTTTGAAATTGGGATTACCTTTTAACCCAATCACTGCTAAACATCCAAAGAAATATATTAAAATGGTGAGTGTTGAAATTAATATTTAACGGTATTAGACCACTGTCAGTCTAAACTTAGAAAATTCGATCCAAGTTTGGTAAACAGAAGAGGACCGTTACTCCTTCAAAACAATTCTCGGCCATATACTGCAAAGTTGACTAGGGATAAATTAATGGAATTGGATGGGAAACATTGCCCCACCCACCATATTCTCCTGACCTTTCACCCACTGATTATCACCTTTTCAAATCTCTGGAAATTTGTCTCCGGCAGAAATGTTTTGATAACCAGCAAAGATCAATCATTTTTTGAAAATGGTATTTGGGATCTTGCATCATAGTGGGATAAAGTTATTAGTTGTTATGGAGTATATTTGAATGAATAAAGTTATTGGTTCATTAAATTTTTGAATAACCCAAAAAACGACAGGACTTTTGAAACCACTTGGTACTTATAAAAAAGGGATAAATTAGATTTTATAATTTAATATAGTTTTTATACTTACAATAGACACAGATTTCATAACACATGCCCCATAACACTGAAAAAATATTAACACCAATAATCAAATGATTTGAATTAATTTATGAGCTATTTTTATACCAGAATCATTAATAGTGCAGACATAAAAAAAAATAAAAAATAAATAAAGTTAATAAAAGGTGTTAGGCTGGAAGGGGGAATGTTGAAAAAAAAATCGAAAGAGATTTCATCGCCATTTCATAGCTTGTCTCATACTATCACTCTCTCTAGTAGTCTCATGGAGGCTGGAAAGAGGATTGTCACATGTTTTAGAGTTTAAGAATCCATTCCTAATGATAAAAAATAGAGACTTTGTAATTTATATATTCTATTTTTTTAAGAACTATAGTTACCAGACATTTCCCCCTTATTGCCTAACACCCTTCAAATAGCTAATGTGGTATTAAAGTAAATTTTTTTGAAATTATCAATAAAAAAATACAATTTTAGTATTTGGGATGATTTTAAGACCTAATATAGAACTTTTATTGAAATGCTACCAATGGCTATATACTTAAATTTAACTTCAATGGGTGTTTAGTTTTTAAATATGTATTGTTCCTGAAGCAATATAACATATTTATCTCACTTGCTTCAATATATTTTTATAATACCTTTCCTTCCTGTGTCTGAGGAAGCCTGAACTGTCGATAGTTATTTATTTCACCTAAAACAATAATTCATTCCATTATTAATACCTAGTTTATTATATACCATGATTAAATTATTAATCTGACATTATATCTAATATCCCCTCAAAATTAATACATTTTGATTATTAAAAATTAATACATTAATACATCTACATCAGTTTGAGGTAGTAGAAACCAGTTTTTGGATTAGTTTATATAAAAGCTAAATAAAAAATTTAAACAGTTTCTTCTCAAAGAGCCTTGGTGTTATTGTTCATAATTTACATTTTCTTAAAATTAAAGTTATTAATCTCTTCTACAGATTAGAAAGAGATTACCTTAAAATTATCTTCACAGATTAGATTCCTTTATTAAACATGTTTGGTCTATGAGTTTAAAAAAAATTCATAAATATTAACAGTTCATTGCTCTTGTCAGGTCTGACTGAGATACAGTCAGAGTTGGGCAAAATTTAATCATAGATATTTGACAGCTAATTTCCTGAAATCAATCACCTAATTTAATAATGATTAAATCTTTAGTGAACTAATGATTATTTGACTGAAAGATTTAATCATTATTAAATTAGGTGATGATTCCAGGAAATTAGTTGTCAAATAGCTATGATTTAATGTTCATTAATTTTAGTTATGAATAAATTTTGCCCAAATCTGGATACACTGTGCCAGTCATATGTATATTCGTCATGAATGCATTCGACATTTCTTTTTGCCTCTTTTAAACCCTGGAAGGGGGTGAAGAAAATATGTCAGTAATTATATGACTAAGTTAGTTTTTTTTAAAATTTGTATCTCGCATTCTGCCTTGAATCTCAAAAATACTGTTCGATTGAACACATATGCACTTTAAATATTTTTATTTTCTGGTTTTACTACTTTATTGATACAATGTTTATAACTGTATATTTCATTTTGATAGTTTTTTAATAGTTTCAATAAACAGATAAATTCTATCACCAATTTGGTAATTATTTCACACCAAGAGTATTAATGTGAATATCAATCTTATTCCTTTATCACAAAATAGTTTTTAACACATATTTTATGGGTATTGATACGTAAATATAGTTTTGAAAATCTGTGTCAAGTTATTTACTGTAACAATCAGTTTATCACAGACTAATTGTGTAACATTGATCAGTTTCTCTCAGATACGAGGTGAGTATGTAACAATGACAGCTAGTAAGAGTAATGGACTGTTAAACACATGTTAAATGGCTCATTCATTAAAAATTGTTTGCAATAAGATTATAATTCTGATAATCAATTCATCTTTTAATATCTTTGGTCTTATAAACTAATAAAATTGTAATCATGATTCAAAACATCACCTAAAAACTTGTCAAAAATATTACAATAAAATTTCACTTACTTTCTATGACATTAGTTTCGACTTGACATAATTTTTCACCTGTTTCAGCCTTTATCTATAATAAAATATCAGTTATATCTGGAGTAAGTAATAATGATACAATTTCTAGGTTTAAAGAAATACAGGACATTTTTAAACATGATATAAATTTTTTAAATAATGCAGTCTTATTAAAAAATCAAATCCAAACTGATTAATTTTTAAAAAACTTCCTCTGTTACAGCACAATTTCAAACTTAGTAAGTGGTATGTTTGGTTATGATATTATTAGGCAAAGAAATAACGTCTAATATTATTTTTAAAATACGTTTACCTGTGAAACAGAAACTACTAAGATAACTAAGAGATAAGTTTTTTTCATGGTGGATATGGCAGCTTTTATCCCTGATTTCCAGCATTGTGAATGAATTAAGAACTGATTTGTATATATACCGATATATGGATTACATCCTGTCCTGATTACTGGCTTAATTACATTAAAGCATTGTAATACTCAAGGTAAAATCTATTTCCTATTGATGTACTTTTTTCCTTCTGGTTTTTAGGGCATTGATTCAGTCCAAAGGACATTTACATGAATTTTGGTCAATTTTAATCCCTGGGTTTTCCACAAGCAAAGACCACTTAAAAAATAAATAGATAAAAGAATTAAGTTGTGTTTTTCTAAATAAAAACAGCGTCTATTTACATTTACAGATATAAAATAATAGTCGTTACAATAAAAAAATTAATGGCAAGGAAATAGTTTGTCCTGGAAATTGCTGTTTATATAAACATAACAACATAAAAAATAAAATTAAAAAAAAGGATAATATAAAATAAATTGTAAATAACAAAAACAACTTTTTTATTAACAATATCAATAAGCATAATTAAATCAAAATGATTAATTCAATTATCATTGCATCATCAAATTAAGAATTGAAAAATTCCAACAATGATTTAATTAATGTAATTGTTATTGAAATAATTACTTTTTTATATTGTCATAAATAATATTGATAAGCAAAATCTGACAAATGTAACTATTTCACATTCTTTTAAATAGTGTTTAAACTTTTGTATTTTAATTTCACTTTTAAATGATTTGATTTGAAAATTAATGACGGATCCACCTTGTGTGGAGTGTATGAATGCTTTTAGTAATAAAAAAAAAAATGATAGAAAATACGATAAAAATAAATTTGTTAATTTAAATATCAATCAAACATAAAATAAAATAACTGAAATTAATTTGTTAATTAATTAATTAATCTCTTAATACCAATACAAATACAAAATTAATTTCTGTTTTGTTTTTAATAAAGCAGTTGTACAATAGCCATTATCATTATTAAACTTGTAGAGTGAAGAATAATGATTTGAGTTGAAAATAAAAATTATTAAATAACATATATATATATATATATACATATATTTTTTTTTTTTTTTGTATTTCTGATTTATTGAATGCAAAAATGAAAAATAACATGTTCCATAATTTTGCATTTATTTAATTTCTTTGACATGTTACTTTTTTTCTGTATTTCCTCATATTTATGTATAATTAAAGACAGAGAAGGACTATTAAACTTTTAGAAGCCTAGGAGGGGATATGATAGTTTGTTGCATATTGCCTTGAAGTTGCTACAGGACAATATATGTGGGCTAGTAGGATGAAGCATTTCCTGACTGTAGGTTTGGCGTTTGCAATCCTGCTCTTAGCTGAGGAGGTAAATAATATGTAAATAGTTACAAGATTTTTTTGAGTATGTACTGTTTTTACACAACACTCAAAATATAGATTGATTGACCTGAAAGTATTTGAAAGTTTATAATAGTTTGGATTAAAGTGAGTAGAATTCTTTTATGAGAAAAAAATAATCCTAAAAAAGGTTTTTGTTATAAAATCATTGTTATTATTCAACCCAATACTTTAGAAGTTGTTTCATTACAGCTTTTGCAATTTTTTTTTTTTTTTTTTTTTCAGGAAATGAATTAAATAGAATAGTGAGTAAAGTTGTTTTTTAAAAGTTTCTATGGACCAGCATGTTTCTTATGTAGCATTTGAACTTGGTATCTTTAGAGATTTTTTTGGATTTATTTTAGATCTTTTTCCAAAAACAGTGAACAAATGCATCAAAAGAAAATATAATACAATTTTTTCATTTCTTTTTTTTTTTTTTTTTTTACAGAAAAATAATAACACAGTTATTCACTAGCCAATAGTTGCCTGTTGACAATAAGAATAAATGAAAGTATTGCAATAAAACTTTACATTTGTTGGTAGTCTATGATGAAAGTTTTAACTAACAAGAAATTCTCATTCAGATTGAATTTATAAGATGTTCAAACTTTTGATTAATGGGATAAATTTTATATTTTATTATTTCTTCTGATAATGACAAAATAATGTATTTTACCGCTACAACCTTAATGCTTTGTCAAATATATCTTTAAATGTTTCATAAAATACGTAGCTATTCATATATTCTTCTTCTGATATTGATGCATAATTCAATGTGAACCTTGACAATTTTCTTTTTATGTTTTTTATCCTTGGCAAGTTTTCCAGTATTTATATGTCCAAAATTTTAAATAACATATTGTGAAACAGAAGCACTTGATGCTGCCGAACTAATGAAGTCACAATATTTTCATTATTGAATCCAAAAAAAGTTACCAAATTAATGGAATTAGGCTGGAGTCCAACTCTGTTTGTGAAATAGTATTTTATAAAGTAAATAGAAATTTTTAAAACCTTACTTTCTTTTGAATTTAGTAATTTAAAGGATTTATGGTTTTTATTGCTAAAATAATCAATATTATTTATTTGCTTTGATAAAAAAAAAAAGTGCCAATTTTTCTGGCTTATTTCTATAAGTTTGCTTATAGGTGAAGGATCTGGCCCTCCTAAATATTATTTTTTCCATTCCTTTGCAATTTTTCTCATGCTAATCTTGACCTGCAGCAACTCTCCCTTCTTCCTTTCACAATAGGATTCACAGGGATGTTATCATTGCCACTGTTGGTACAATAAACGTATGAAAGATTGTTATTTATTCCTGATTACCAAGCCTCGTTTTGGAGGAAAGATAAACAAATATTTTGTAATAAGAGATGTGGATATTAAATCCATCATAATTACTTTAAATTAATTGAATGATTAAAAAATTGAATTGTATCTGAACAAATAACTTGACTAATTAAAATTCTGGTCAATAAAACTCTAAAGCTTTATGCTCTACAATAGGTTGTCGAATTACAGAATGGCCTAACCTTTCTCCTCCAATAGAAGTATGGTATATAAAGACAATGAGCTCCAATAAAAAAATCTAACAATATTTGAATAAATTATAGTAATTGGGTGTAACAATTTATTCAGTTTAGTCACTGGACTTAATAAACAACAAAAAATACTGTAATTAATATTTTATTATAAATATGTAATAAAATGTTAAAAAATATTCATCTCCTATTTAACACAGATTTGTTATGAATTTCCAGTGGAAATTATACAAATACCTTTTCCAAATTTAAAACGTTAAAATCTGCTCTCAACGATAACCTTGAAATCTGCTCAAGGGACACCTGGAAAATCACACATGACGTACCCCAGAGTCAGCTATTAAAAACAATTAGTGCTTTTGTCTTCTGTCTAAGGAAGCCAACTATTTCTGATTCTATTATTAAATTTCAAGGTGGATTTGACGTAATTTCATGATAATACTCTTTATTTGACTCCAGGAAACTGCTCTTTACTTAAACCCATTTCTAAGCCATGTGATTTTAGAAAATAAATAAATAAATAAATACATATTAAATTTTTATTTAAAAAATAATAAATATTAAATTTTATTATTGAAAATCACAAATAACAAAAAAGCCATTTATAAATCATTCAAATATATATCAAGAGGACAAAATAAAGCATTAATGGCCTAAACTACCAACAGCAAAAGTATAATTATAACTGAATGGCTTGAATTTGGAAAGTGAATTTGAAATTTATTATGACAATCATTTTGGAGTATAAAAATATTTTCTAATCTTAAGAACTGTGTAGCCTGGTGACTGGATTATTGTTTTCAAAAATATCTTGATTTTCTTTTTTAAAAATCATCTTGCATTTGAACCAGGCAATTATGTAAAAAAGGATCAGTCTTGGAGAATAAGAATAAGATATTCTTTGGTTTGTAAGATTAGGAAATTTAATATTGGCTTATATTCAGAATAGGCTTATTATTCTGATTAAAAAAAAAAAAAAACCTGATTGGAAATTCACCATTAGATTTTTTTTTTTTTTTTTCCGCAGCAGAATAACTTAAGCAATTAAGTATATAGTACAGCAATGCTCTAAATGCAAAACAAGATTTTTTTGTAAAAAAGTAATATGAAACTACAATGTTTATCAACTACATAATAATTTTATTTTTAGACCTTTTACTTTAATAAAAAAATTTATATTTAATTAAGTCTTTTTTAATTCACTTTGAGGATTATCCATGACATTAGATTGTCCATGGTTGCTGTGTAACATAATTCTTTAAATAATCAGGAAATTAAAACATGGTTATGTAATAGATTTAAGAAATTGCATTGTGCCTTTAATGTTGAGAAATTTAGAACAATGGAAAGGAATGTGGACTATCTAGTGTGCACTAAAATAAAATGGAGTAGTATTTAGTTGTTTGAATAAAAACAATAATGCATTTTTTAAATACAATCTTAAGTTTTATAAAAATGTGTTATAGGCAAGGAGTAGTAGTCTGGGACACAAGTACAGCTCTATCGGTGATTATAACTTAAATTATGATTCAGAAGAGGAAGTAGCTTTCTATCAAGGAAAGGACAGTACATTTAAATATTCAGTAAGTTACGGCACACTAAAATTGATGATGGTGCACAAAAAGAGAATTGATGAGATTTTTTTTTCAGATTAAACTTCAGTTCAGCCAAAACATAAATTCCTAAATTTTATGAAATCCTTGACAAAGTTTTTATATTTGGAAATTTTTATTTAAAAAATAAATTATTTCAATCTTAATGTTAATCTTAAAATATATTTGAAAATTTATAGTACTAGTTTGACTCTGAAGTGTACACGGAAAAACAAAGATTTATATGTGTTTATATCTGAAATTTGTTTTCAGCAGTTTTATTATAGAGTATGTGATAACAAAACTTATAGGAAGGTAAGTACACAGATCTTACTGTCTTCCAAGAATATTTATTATAAGGTAACTGGATGAGCACTTGACTTCTAGACACTTCATAGGTATTATTAGGGGGATACCTCTTCACCTCCAAAGCGAGAATGAAACCAAAGTTAATTATAAATAAGACTTCCAAAATATATATTAAAAAATTTTGAAAGGTCCAACTTGATTAACAGCTATAGTAAAGGTCAGAATTGTGGAATGATAACAAAATTTTAATTCTCTTCCCTAGCATTTAGTCACACATTGTGGAGTCTTAGCCATCTACTGAGCTTCCCATATTCCTGTGGATTTGAAAATTTTGTGCCCAAACTAAACAGCTTTGGCAGCGACAAATCACATATGTTCTAATTCCAGTATTTTCAAGACTTTTTTTTAGCACATGGTCATTACTAGCACTATTTATTTCACAGAGGGTTAATTTCTCTAGAAAAAGGTACTTTATATCTTAGCAGAAATTAATTTTCCTCAGCACTGAGTAAACAAAATTACTATTTTTTTGGCCAAGCTTACTATTATCCGAACACCCTTTGTGGAGAGAATATTCTGAAGAATTGTCTGACCGAGAGCTAGAGGTAACAAAAGAGACAGACTAACCATGATCAAAAGATAGTATAAAACGTAGGAGTCCACAAAGATGAAAAACAGAGAAGGATAAAAAAAAATCAGGGTGTGATTTTTAAAGTTATTTTCCTTTAGTTTTCACATTATTGGATATATCCTTATTGCTTTCATCAATTAAGGTTGTAATCTACAGACGTGTTTGTAATAATAAACCATGATTTGGATATGTGTTTTCTTATACTGCTACCTAATCCATTTATATTTTGTAGCCTGAATCGCTTAACGTCACAAAAATCTTCAAAGCTTTTGGTTCCTGTGAAGCAAAATACCCTCTCACTTCTGGTAAGATATTCTTTAATCTTATCTTAAATTTTTAATTGTTTTAAAGTTGTGCACATTTCATAATCCCACATTATATTTGGGTGATGCTTAGCTAAGCAAAAAGAAAGCAGCTCTAAAAAATTAAGTTTAATATTCTGGTGGAAACAACCGTAGCAATAACTCATTTTGCAATTATTAATTTTTTATTCATTATTAGAAGTGATTTTCTTTAGAAAATTCTTGATTCCAAAATTCTTAATTTTTAGAATATATATTCCACATTTATATATTTCAACTTAGGGGTAACTAATTTAATAGGATAATGCATAATGTAAGCTTTATATTGATGTTAAGTTATTTTACAACAGGTGATCTTTTAGATATATAATGCACTAGCAATATTTAAAGCTGATTAAAAATCATGAATACTAATAATTTATAATATGTAGTAAATAGAAGAACCATAAAGTGAATATTTAATGAAAAATCTACAGTAAGCCTCTGAATCAATTTTTGCCTTACCTGAAATTCTTTTTATAACAGATTCTACCTAATCCCTTTACTATTTATGCCACACTAAACCAATTAAATATTTCTAGATTTAATTTTTAAAAAAATTGGTGAGATTCTCATAAACATTTTTTTTATGTCTATTAAAAAAAATTGGTAATTTTTTTTGTTTTGTTTTTATATAAGGACACTGATGATAAACTGATTTGGTCTATTTGCCCACACTTTTGGGATGTTCGTAAAAAAAAAAAAAGTTTTAAATCTCGAAATATCTGCATTGATCTATTGATCTACATTAATCTATTGATTTTTTTTTTTTTCCCAATGACATATCACACATCTGGTGGACCAACGATGTAACTGCAAAATTGTGTAAAAAAGGTTACTAATATGTCATAAATGCTTCCAAAATCTCAATACATTGGTAGGAACATCGACTGAATTGTAATCTGGCCAATCCACAAGTTTATATAAACATTAATTAAACCTATAATGTTAGTTGAAAGTATTTTATTTTAGTTTCTCACTACTACTGTAAATTTCCTTTTTTTACAGTAGCATCTGTGTTCCACTGGATTATTGATATTTCCTCTTCTTTTAATTAGTGCATACAGTTTTTCAAAAATGACTTAAAATAATTTATTTGTAGACTCAACCTTGTATTTTTCTTTTTTTTTCATTTTATATTTAGATGAGCGAGAAGCACTGAAGAACCAAGATATGGACATAGAGTTTTCTCATGACGCAAAAGTGAGAAAAAATTTTAATTAATGCCTTGTTAAACCCTCATAATATTTTTTTTCATTTTAATTTTTTTGTTTTAGTGTTTTTTTGCCTGTATGTTCAAGGCAACTGATTTGGTATGTATCCTTTAAGCTGTATTTCAAATTCATTCTAACACTTTTTTTTTAAAGTTATCCTCAACTTGAAAGATATTTTTAACTGTAACTAGTTGATAGGTTTCCCAAATTAAAACTGAACATTTAAAAAAAATGCAATGGAATTAGTTATAAATTAATTTTTATGAGCAGTTATATTTGTGGTATGGTTTGCATCTTGTAATCTTGGTGTTTTGCCAAACAAGAAGACAGAGTTTCTTTCTGTTCAATGCTTTGAAATTTTATAATGAGAATATTTGTGAATATAGTGTAATATTTGTGAGGATCTTTAGGTATAAAGATATATTGAATACTGTCTGAATGGATATAATAAATCATACATAAAATAACCCGATTACATGTGATAAAAATGTATTTCATTAGTTAAAATTTAAATTTGATTTTAAAAAACTTACGCTTGATTTACAGTTGAAAGGTGGCAGAATCATGACTGAACATATTGTTGAATATCTTGATGAATATACAAGTGGACTTGATAATTCCAGAGAGATCATTGCATTCTGCAATAAAGAAGGTAATTAAAACTTGTATGCAATTAATAAATCACTACGCGAATATAATGAAATTGTTGGTAACTATAAATATATTTTTGTTTGTTTTCAGTCTCCGAAAGTGAACCTGATCTTTGTGAATATGTATACAAAATGACTAGATGTTGGTCCAAGAAAATAATTCAATCTTAATAATATTTTATAAGAATCAATTTATTGAAGTATTAAGAAAATATAAAATTGAAGAATAGGAAGAATTTGTACAATGAATATACCATAGCAAAGAATGAATAATAGTTAACAAACAAAATCTCAAGACAAATATTACAAATATATGTTTGAAAATTTTTTAATAATGTCTTTAAAGTATATGAGTATTGTCTGTAACTTGTAATGTGTAACTGATGAAATCTGACTAGTTATATTGATAGTGATTGAATTAAAAATAATTCATGATTAACTGATTTAATAACAAAGTAATACTGTAATTAATATCATTTAATTTGACCAAATAGTTAAAACAAACAAGGTATGGTGTCAACTGACAAGATTGAATATAATAACAAGTCACATGAGATAAGAATACAAAATTACTTTAATATTTCACCCACTGTTATGCCTACATTGAATGACACTTCTGATATAGCATAATGAGATATGCATCACATCAGAACTAAATTTAAAAAAAACTCTAAAACATTAAACTTTAAATTATATTAAGAAACAAACAAGCTAGAAGTCTTGTAAATTATAACACAATTAATCTAACTTATTTGAAACATCTCTCTTTTTTTTTTTACTCATATGGTCAATTAGTATTACATTGAAACCTAACTGAGTTAAAGAAAAAAATTATTCCTTAGTGGCTGAATGAAAACTGAGGTCAGCTAATAGTGTTCTTGCTTACAATATTATTTTTTTAGCAATTGTGTATTTATTTCAGGAAAAAGGGGGTAGCGGGATAAAATAGGTCTGGCGGCCCCAACGGATTTTATTCAAGCGACCCCAAAACCTTGAAGAGGACCAAAAAACAAAATTTTTGAGATTTTTTCCGACCCCCACCCTCCCCCTGAAACCCCACAAGAAGAAAAAACGTGCTTTTTGATATTTGAATTTTTTTCGAGGGTTCAAATTAATTTTTAAGCGGTTCCAACGCAAGTAAAATTTTGTTTGGGATGTGTAGATGTTCCCCGAATTTTTTCAGATTTTATTATTGAATGAAACAGCTTAATATCCAAAAAAAAAAAAATGTAAAAAATCGGAATTTTACAGTAAAAACTTAATGGTATTTCGGTGCAGACTCAATGAAAAAGAATGGCCTAAATAGCATTGAAAGATACACTCTTCCTCTTCAAAATGACGCCGATAAACTTAAATTTGGTTGCTTGTATTCCGCGACAAATCGATTTGAGTAAAACGTAAATTTTAAATTATGCAATTTAGGCCTACAGAATAAGCCAATATTTAATTAAATATATGAAAAATAGTTCATATAGGGGTTTTCGAGGTCGCTGATCACGAATTTGATGTTCAAAAATATATTTTGACAATTGACAGCTGTCAAAAAAGCTGTCAACAAGTGATAAAATTGTTATATTTCTAATTTTTGATAAATAATAAAAATGCTTTATTTATGACTAGACGAATTGAACGACGACATTTTCCGCACAGAACGTTTCCTACATCTACTTCTTTGTCGAGCTCCACCGACGAGTTGGCTTCTTCTTCTGAAGTAATGACTTTTTTCTGCCCGGTGTCATATCTTAACAGTAGATTGCATTTCACGCATCTTTCATCATGTTAATGTTTTCGTTTTTTTTGGAGGCATTTCGGAGTAAGCTGAAAAAATTATCAAATTAACGTTCTCGAGAAAGTCGTATTTAATATATTTAATTAAATATTGGCTTATTCTGTAGGCCTAAATTGCATAATTTAAAACGTTTTACTCAAATCGATTAGTCGCGGAATACAAGCAACCAAATTTAAGTTTATCGGCGCCATTTTGAAGAGGAAGAGTGTATCTTTCAATGCTATTTAGGCCGTTCTTTTTCATTGAGTCTGCACCTAAATACCATTAAGTTTTTACTGTAAAATTCCGATTTTTTACGTTTTTTTTGGATATTAAGCTGTTTCAATAATAATAATAATAATAATAATAATAAAATCTGAAAAAATTCGGGGAACATCTACACATCCCAAACAAAATTTTACTTGCGTTGGAACCGCTTAAAAATTAATTTGAACTCTCAAAAAAATTCAAATATCAAAAAGCACGTTTTATCTTCTTGTGGGGTTTCATGGATGGTGGGGGATCGGAGAAAATCTCAAAAATTTTATTTTTTGGTCCTCTTCAAGGTTTTGGGGTCGCTTAAATAAAATCCGTGGGGGGGCGCCAGACGTATCTTATCCCGCTACCCCCTTTAAATGAACATATAAAAGAAACAATTAATCATAAAAGTATAATAATAAAATAAAATAAAAATAAGTAAGAACAAACATTGAAACCCAAAAATCATATTCATACACATTCACAATTTTTATACTCAGTCTGGAGGTCTCCTTTCCATCATAATGGGAGAAAAGGAGAGCTGCATCTTACAAGGGGAGGACACACTCAGTCTCTCAAGGATCTTGTTGCCAATTTTTTTTGGAGGTTCCTGGTCAAAAAATATTAGAAACGTATTTTGCCGTTCCGAGCAATAGGTCCTAGAAGCCGAGAAAAAAAAATAAAAAAAATAGCATTAAATTACTTTATTTTTTATCTCGAGTTTAAAAAATGATATCGACGTGATTCTTGCACCAAGATTTTTATTTTTGATTGTGAATTTAAGCAAAAATACAGCTTGCAAATTTTTATTTTTCTATTTGGATGAAATTTGGTAAAATGAGGTAGAAAATTATTTTAGCCCTAGAATTCCATTTCTTTTACAGTGTAAAAGCTAAAATTTTTCAAGTGAAGTACGTTCAATATATTTTTTTCACAAGAACCGACATCGGATTCGAATTCAGCATTCAAAAGAACCCTTAAATACGAAATTTCATCCAAATAGAAAAATAAAAATTTGTAAGCTTCAAAATTTGCCTGACCAAATAGGCAACTTTTATTTAAATTGATAAAAACATTAATTATGCTTGGACGGTTTAACGAATCAACTTTACTTTTTTACACAAAATATAGGGTGGTCATACGCATGAAATGTATTTGGTTTCATCATCCTATCTGGTTTTAAACTCAAGTTAAAAATCGAAATGATTTTCGGATTTTCCAATTTTTTTAATAGGTTTTTGTTCATCGAATTTTACATTTATATACATCAAAAGAAAGCTGAGACTCTCCTCTTCCCAGCGATACCAACCAGTCAATTGTGTGACAAAGTAATGGCGATTTAAAGGTATATAACCAATAATCGGTTTAAAAATTTCATTTTCCTGGAAGAGGGTGAAAAAAATGATATTTTTTGATTTTGTTTAATAAGCGTTTTTTAATGTTTCTGAGAGTGCTGATTTAGAATCTGACGTCAATTTTTGTGTAAAAAAATCTATAGAGGTAGTTTGCTTGAAAAACTAATCATTTTTTTAGAATTTAATTAACCTAGACCAAAATCTATGGAGCGACTGTATTTTTGCTTAAATTCGCAATCAAAAATAAAAATCTTGGTGCAAGAATCACGTCGATATCATTTTTTAAACTCGAGATAAAAAATAAAGTAATTTAATGCTATTTTCTTTTTTCTCGGCTTCTAGGTCCCATTGGTCGGAACGGCAAAATACGTGTCTAATATTTTTTGACCAGGAACCTCCAAAAAAATTGCCAACAAGATCCGTGAGAGACTGAGTGTGTCCTCCACTTGTTAGTTGTACCAAGTGTTAAAGCCAGCAGAAGTTGAGGAGATGTTCGTAGACAAGTATATGTTGTTTCCCTTAATTTTTTTTTTAAAACAGATTTTATTGAACACACTCAAAGTCTATCAGCAATAGGATAATAATGAATCCATTCATACAATATATACAATCAGAAGCAAACAAATAATTTTATATTATCTAAATATACTTCTGTCCTTTACACTTAAGGAGGGCAAAGCAGAGTTACGGGATATCCCTGTGATCAGAGGCTAGTAGAGACTGAGTGAGAGTATCATAGCCATGGATGCTGAGGACATGAGTAGAGAAGCTGGCCATTACCAGATCTTCATAATACATATTTTCAAAAGATGGGGCCACCAGTTAAATGCTTTGAAGTTACCAGACATCACAGAGAGGGTATCACTATTTAATTGAATAATCAAGAGGTAAAATTCTTGGATCTTATAAGGTTATAAAAAAAGTGTCAACTATCTAGGCAGTCTCACACTAAAAAAATAACGTTTGCATAAGTAATGGAAGGTTGATTGAATTGAATTAATTTACACAACAGGGAGATACTGTTAAAGAATCAGAGCATCATCGGGGAATCTAAAAAGAGAAAAATCAGAGAAAGAGATGAAATGTATAGGCTTAGGGACAAGAAGACCATAAATAGATAAAAGAAGCTAACCTTATTCAGATTCTTAAATAATAATAAAGAAACACTGTCAAATAGCAACTGTGTCTGAGAAAAGAGGATTGCTACTTCCAGCTGTAATGATAAGAAGTCATTGAAGCTCTAGATAAAGTGTGTTGAAAATTAATTGAAGGTTTCTGAGGTTGCAAACAATGGGACCTGCTATCTAAGCAGATTTTAAAATTGGTATACAGCTCATTGTAGACTGAAACTCTTCGGTTCTAACACCTTCAGCAGTATGGTCCATGAAGGACCTTGGCTTCTTTAGGAAATATTCTTCCAGTAACAACAATTGATAAGGTTATATAGGATTACAATAAGATATAAGAATCACTTGAGGTACGCATGAGAAGAATGACTTAGGATATAAGATTACTTAATCCAAGGATAGTAGACTCCTTCCTCCATTTTATTTCTTTTAATGTCACCACAAACATTCCATATTGTTCATCAAACATTACAGACAATTTTCTACATTACATCTAGCCTCTAATGTTCTTATCACCATCAAATTTTTAGACCTTTTTGTGCTGGGTTGTTTATCAGAAATAAGTTCAAATCTCAGGATTTCTAAGCAAATCTAATGAAGACTTATAAGCAATCTTTTATGCACAAGTTGGGTCGCCAGCCCAGCTCTGTGCCACTTTTAGTTACCTCTTACAATAGCCAGGAGATGCCCTAATACTACCCAAAATTGATCCAGCAAGGAGAATATAGACTATACATCCTACAAAATGGTGCCATAAGAGGTTTTTTTCTGGTATGCTATCTTTGATTAAATAAAAAAATCAAGTTCCTTTACACAGAAATAATGGGACATCATTTTTATCTCATTAGGGTTGACAAACAGGGGCGAAAGGTCGAATAAATTCTCTCCTTCAGATCAATGCCCAACCAAGGCCCTACTAATGTAGGTTAGACGAGAAACTATGAAAAATAAACAACACACAATCCATGGAAGCTGTACCAACTAACTTCAAATCTTCAAGTTCATTGTAAGAATAAGTTATAAAAAAAATTTATGGCAATCAGTTTTAAATTGAAAAGTCTCAAATAAATATATTGCGTGTTGCAATGAAATATGGTGTCCATAATGTATCTCATTAGGATCAATGGATAATTTAAAAGCAGCAACATATTGCAGAGTTTCAGCACAAACGATCCAAAACGGGATGGCAGGGTGATGAATTCTGCTCCAGCTACATCCTGTAGGATAGGTGCAGATTATTGATGGCCTTCCTATCAGTAATTGTGATGGTCAAAGTATATTCCTCTGAGACTTTTTTTCATTTTCTTTAAATAATGTGGTTAGGAAATCATTGGGTTAAAACCACGATATTTCTATTTTCAAGATTAAAATAGAGATGAAGTAAAAACCAAAATATATTTTTCTAATAATAAATGAAAGATGATTTTTAGGCCAGAGGTAAAGGGGTTAATTTAATCGTCAATATGGTACCAATGGAAAGAGTAAAAATTCTTTGATGTACAGAATAGTAGTTAAGGGAAATAAAAGCAAGAATCATTGTAGTAGAAAAGCCCTAGAGCTCTATGAGTTTTTATATTTTTAAAAAAGAGGAAGAGTCACAAAAATTAAAATATCTAAACGAATTAATAACCCTATACTAAGATAAGGCTTTGAGTTGTGGATTAGAGCAAATAAACAATGAAGCGAATTCCATTCTCAAAAATTTATAGTTTCAAGCAATTGTAGGTAAGTCAGGACAAGAGAGTTAGGCTAAGAAAGTAAACTATCACAGGATAAAGTTGTTTCAGCTGTAATGATTTTATCAAGTATAAAGAATGAATGAGAATAAAATCTAAAGATAAAATTGATGGATATACTGCTCAGAGGAAGTAGAAGATAGGTACAAGGTTGGCTTCTGTGTGAATAAGACCTGACCAGAAAGCTATCCAAGAAACATAGAACATAAGACATAGAAGCATATTTGAAAAATCTTAACACCAAATGGTTTAAGGTTAGAAAAAAAAGAAAGGAAAAGTAAAACAAGAAGCATGATACTGTAGTGTAAGGCATAACAATATTTCTTATTATATCAACTTGACAGTTTAATCCAACTGTCATTGCCGCGCTCAACAGCTGTCAACAATCTTTCTGTCTCTTGCTTGGCAATATAGGACCTCCATTACCGAAGGTCCTGTGTTGTACCATTTCTCCAGCCATCTTCCCCTAGGCACACCTTCAGGAACATTCATTTACAGAGTCCTCCCCATAACATGTTCCAGCCAATTTAGTCTATGAACCTTTATAAAAGGGGAGTTTTGTGACTGTTACAGAGCTGATACAGTATTTTCTGACACTGTTTCTTGTTCATGTACATTGACTAATATCATATATGGGTCCTAGAATACCAATAACAATTACAATTGTAAAAAGAAGGAAAATGACTGTAACATTAAATGTATTAAAATTAGCTAAACCCAGATGGTAACGCCAGAATCTTCTAAATAAATACCTAGCAGTAAAAACATTTTTAATTGTTAAAATCTCAGTCACTCCGGCCTCATATCACAAAACTTCGTGAATGGTGTCAAAAATGGAGAATTAAAAAAATTCAAACAAATCTCATCAAATAACCTGTACCATTCGTCGTAAACCAACGACTTCCTGTCCTACAGTATCCTTTAATAATATTCCACTGATCCCTGTTGATCAGGTCCACTATCTAGGACTCCATCTGCAAAAACGACTTACTTGGAATCCAAACACCAGACTTAAAGGACAAGAAACTGCTCGTCGCTTCCTACTTCTTCAATATTTACTATAAAAGCATTTACAGCTTCCAATAAATCGCAAAAGACTTATTTACATGGCAGTAATTAGACCTATTTGGACATACGCAGTTGAGCTTTGGGGCTCCCCTAAGCCTAACAATTCTTCTCGTATCCAATCCTTACAATCCAAAATGCTCATTATTATGTCACAAACAAACTTATTCATAAAGATCTTAATGTTGCTGATTTGGCCTTAACCAGATACCTATCCTTTCTTAATAAAGTCCATACCTACTCGAATCCACTAGAATCCCAACTTGTCTCACACTCCAAGATGGAAGATGACCATGAAACCTAATATACAACTATTGAAGTGCTACTAGTGAGTAGTTCTTTGCATGCCATTGTGTATTCATATATTTTTTTTTGTGAAACTAGATCAAAAATGTAGAAAAATGCCGCAGATTTCTCCTTTCTATTCCAATCTATTGAGGAAACCCCCTTTTTTTGCCATATAAGCTGTAATAGCTCCACGTTCTTTAAATATTTTTCAAACATTGACCAGATTTTCGAATTTAGCATTAAATTTTCTATAAGAGCAGAGTACATGTAACCTTGAATTTTACAAACTTGTGCCTAAAGAACAGCTTGAGCTTCACCTTATTTAGAGAAGTTACAATGTCTTATATTACTTCAACGCTCACAGTTTTTCGAAAAAACTATCCACAAAACTTCAAATCTCACAAAAACTTGCAAATTTAATCAGCTTTCGAATGATATGTTGAAAGTAATGAATCTGTTCCGATTTCATGGAGAAATTTACATATAAAACCGAAAAAATACGGTGTTCTCATTTGGCATGCAAATCAGTTACTTGTGTAAGTAAGACATTATGATAATCACTTAATGGAAATGTGTATTTCTAACATAATAAACTTTTCATTGGAATGAAGAGCAAAGAAAAAAAATTGTTTAAAAGAAAATAAAGGAAAACTGTCGATAAAGCGACACTAGATCAGAGGATCTTATGTTATTCCATTTATATATTTATTATTATTATTTAGGGTTTATTTTATTAGGTTTTCAATATAAGGTTTGAAACCTAATGATAATGAACATAAACCTCAATTTTCCCGTTAGCTTTTCAATACAGATGATGCTGAAAAATACCGCTTTTGAAGTGCATTTTATAGACAGATGGGTTTGTTTTTACAGAGGAAGACATTTCTACCTTTCCATGAGGGGTTTCGTTGATTTATTCATCTTTGTATTGGTGTCGATTAGTGTTGGAAAATCATAGTTTGTCCAACAGATTTAATGTTGAGAATTGCTAGGATTTGCTACTAAATATCCTACTACGATTTCGTCACGGTATTCCACCTGACGTTCAGCAAAATATGATTTTCCAACACCACGGTGCTCCTCCACATTATTATAAGCAATACAAAAATAAATAAAGGTATTCTTCAACATCATCTGTATTGAGAAGCTAACGGCAAAATTAAGGTCTATGTTTCTAATGTATTATCATTAGCTTTCAACTCTTACATTGAAAATCTAATAAAATAAACCCTACATAATAATAATAAATAAATAAATGTAATAACGTAAGATCCTCTGATCTGGTATCGCTTTATTGACTGTTTTCCTTTATTTTATATTAAACAATTTTTTTTTCTTTGCTTTTTATTCCAATGTAGAGTTTATTTTTGTTTGTTTATTATTATGTTTGAAATACACATTTCCATTAAGAGATTATCATAATGTCTTACTTACACAAGTAACTGATTTGTATGCCAAATGAGAACACCGTGTTTTCTCGGTTTTAAAAGTTTGTAAAATTCAAGCTTACTTGTACTTATAGGATATTTAATGCTAAATCCAAAAATGTGGTCAAAGTTTAGAAAATATTTAAACAATGTGGAGATATTACAGCTTTTATGGCAAAAACCGTGGTTTCCTCAAAAGAGCCTTTGATTTATCGTATATCTGCACCGGATTGGAATAGAAAGGTGAAGTCTGCGGCATTTTTCTACATTTTTGATCTAGTTTCACAAAAAAAAAATTTTTTTACACTATGAGGTACTCACCCTGTATATAATGTATAAAGTTATAAATATCAATAAATAGTTTTTTAAAAAAGTGTTTAAAAGATTCAAGACTGGTAACACTGGACTAATAAATTTTTGTTGTAATCTTATTCATGACATCACACATTGGGTAGCACTAAATAATTTGTTGAATAACGAAATAACAAATCATGCCAAACTATAAGGATCGTTAAAATTAACAATTAAAAAAATGTCTGTAAAAACAAACCCTGCCTGATGTGAAAATTCTTACAACATATTCTAATTCAGGACGTGAGATACTACTAGAATTGCTGTTTAATGATTTTGTGAAAAAAAATCATGTTGACCAGTGTAATCAATCCACTTTAATCAGATGCATTTATAATAACTGGGTAGTATTGTGGCCTTATTACTTATTTCATGAGTTCGTTATTTTAAAATTTTTTTTCTATTTGAAAATAGGAGCTTACTCTAAATATTCAATATTTAATGCTTAAAATAATACATAATACAAATATCCGAGTATTATAAACCTAGTTAATCAAAATTGTGGCATTGCGGAATAAACTAAAAACATTTTGGAAACCGCTCGAAACTACTCCAACATTGAAAACTACTTTTACACCAGATAACGATGAAGAAAAAAAAAATTCTTTATTAGATGATTTCAAGTTTGACTGCTTAAAAAGAGGAGTGAATTTCAAAATAAAAATGGTATCACCTACTTAAGAAAACTCTAAAATACAACAAGGTCCAAAGATGAATTAAACTTAAAAACCCTTTAAAAATAAACGATGATAATTCTGACTCAAAACATAAATTAAACAAAGAAAACACTGGATAAAACCAAATGGTATTCGAAGATGATGTAGATGGATAGATAAGACCATTTCAACGATCAGCATGGCCTGAGTGCGTATTAATGATCAGTATATTCGCTCACTTGCATTATAATCAATGCTAACAAAAAAAGAACATTACACCTCTTAAAATATGGTTCTCTAATTCCATGCGGCATGATATTTTAAAGTTGGCCAGAGAGTGCAAACATGTTCACTCTCTTAGTTGATAACACATTTTTTAACGCTAAAATTGACAAGTCTCAAAAATTCTTTGAATCATCCGGTATTTACCCGAAGAAGAAAAAAATCAAGCAGGAAAATATTTCATCATATATTGCTGTTTGGAGGTTAGGTAATAATACATCTCTCAATGACTGAACAAAATATCAGCTACCCGGACCCTCCTGGTGCCCATTAGCGCTGAACACAGTGTTCAAAGTTAATCACAGCTCCAATCACCCTATTGTTTCTGACGCAAATGCCAACTTGATTTCTTGACTTCAATTTAATGAATATGATAAAATAAGTTTTCTTTTTTAGACGCAATTTATAATTAAAACACTAACCGAGAAGCGAAAGTCTTGTCATGTCAGTATTTTTAAAATCCTATTTTTATCTTGGAGAGTTCACGACAGAAAGTTGATTTTCAACTAGTGACATATCGGTGAGGCCTAGTGGTGCAAAAGTGGAAAAAAAACACCTAAAAAAAGAATATTATTTATGGTTTTGAATACCTAAATAAATGTAACATAGGATTGTAGAACTGATTTTTCGATTATTTCATTACCGGCATCTGTTCACGTCCTTAGAAGTTGCACTTCTATGAAGTAAAGAAAATACACATTTTTTAAATTCTGTACAAATAATTTTTGGGCGACTTAATTATTTGTCAAATTTTTGTGACACTCTTTGAACATTTAGACGTATGCAGGTTTATAAAGGATTTTTCTTGGCAAAACTAGGCATTACCGTGACTGCCTTGCAAAGTATGCTGACTAGTAAATCTAACTTATTTTCGTTTCATTTGATCTTTTAAAAAAAGTTCCACCGAAACTAGGTTCTCTGTAGGGGTACAAATTTAAGCATGGGAGTCTAAGAATCAGTGTTAATAGTAAAAATCCCAGCCATGGCCGTATTTGTTAAAGGAAAGAATTTATTTGTTATATTTCGTTCTATAGGAACTAATTTTTTGACATGTTATTATTTATTTAAATATATATTTCTTTATTTTTATGGATAGAATATGTTCGTTGTTTGCTGTTATATATTTGTATTTAATTTTCTGATCTATACAATACTAGTATATGTGACTTAAAATTTAGATATAGATTGTTAAAATAAGTAAGGTCCAGTAAAATTATGGAAATGCATTGCAAAAACAGCTAAAGTAGCGGCCACCGAGTCTGTATGATACTATTTTCCGTCTTTGATTGACAAAATTGTATTCCGAGGAGTTGAAATAATAAAGCATGCAGCCCATCCTATCGGCTCATGAACAAAATATAAAAAATAAATTTTTCCCGTGAACAAACAAAGCGGAGTTTGAGATTGAAACTAATAACACTGTTTTTCAGATATCCGTACTTTTACTTAAACTGATACAGAAAACCTAGCTCAATGGAGCTTTTTTCAAAACCAAATGAAATGAATTCAAAACCATACTAAAGATGACCATTTTTATATCTAATTTTTAACATGACTATTTGCATCAGGTTGATGATCAGATTAAGTTGATGATAATTTTATACGATTTAGCAGCTTAAAAACCTATGCATACCCACCAAACCTGATTTTTTTAACTTTTTACATTTTGCGCCTACCTTTCTGATCATCTGATGAACCTGATTATAGCTGCATTCAGCAACTCATGGAACATAACATTCCAAAGTTTCACGTTTATTATACGACTCATTTACATAATAATAGTTTTTACCAGGTTTGCCCTATTGTGCGGGGATGACTTGCTTTAATTGGAATTCCAGTCTTTTTATTTTTCGAAATCGCATAAAATTAAATCATGAAATTTCATTAATCGTTCCTTCAAACTTTCATTTGATATCATAAATAAAAAAATCTTTCGATTGGCCGTATTATTTTTATCGATTAATGTCAATCACAGGAAAAATTTATTTACTTATTATCAAGGACACATGGAAAGTGCAGTTACTATTAAAAATATTTCATGAAATTTTGGTGAAGTGTTATACTTTGTATAAACTAAATATACCTTATGTTCTAACACACAAGGTATATATGTTATAACACTACCTCAATTATGTTCCATAACAATTTTGTTGGTAATTATAGTTAAGCATAAAGAAATTTATAATAAGAGGACATTATCTTTTGTTCTTTAATGCCATTAGCATTGTGCAGACCAGCATCCGTCTTCTTTTTACCGTTCTGAACAATTTTCGATGTAAAACACCTAGAAAAAAACATATAATTGTATTTTGATTATAATCAAACGAGGCAAAGTGTAACGTGGTGATAAAAGAATCATTAAAATTATTTTGGTGAGAAATTATAAGAAACTTTTTTTACTATTCAAACATAAGCTAATTGAAGATTAAAGGGATTATATACTTACTCAACAGAAATCATTAGTATTTCAACAAGAACAGAACTTTACTAGCCAAACTGCTTACAAATGTTTTACAGAAACCATAAACTCGATAATTCTTCCATTTATCCAGCAGTTTTACGTCCAATGACAGATGTTTAAGATGGGAGCTCATGTGATTGACTAACAAATAAAGAGACATCAAAGTCAAATTAAAAAAAAAGGACTGAGCCAACCATGATGTTACACTGTACTTGACTTTACTACTTATCCTATTTTCTTTAGTTTTTCATTACCACTTATCAGTTTTTCATTTCTGTCTAATATTTATCTTATTAATCTGTTCGTTTATTTGTAATTCCAAATTACAATGTAAATTAATTATGCGATTCTATTTGCTAAATATGCATGATGAGGTCAGCCTTCCTAACGTAGACGAATATATTTTAGATAGAATAAGCTGCAATTTGTCAGTGAAGATCAGCCATTCATTACAAGCCTCTAAATATTATAATTTAATGAGTTCAATCCTTGTCGTGCGTTCCATATACTCAATTAGAATATAAGTATATACGAATATTTTTTTATGTAATGCAGTCTGAATTTTTGGCCCAGTAAACGACTATGGAAATTGGAGGAACAAAGAATTGGAAGAGTTATTCGGGGAATCGAATATAGTGGCGGTCATCAAGGAAGGAAGGTTGCGGTGGTTGGAACATGTCCAACGGATGCCGGATGGAGAGGCTGCCGAAGAGGATGATGAATGACAGACCGGATGGTACCAGATTAAGAGGAAGGCCTAGAATAAGGTGACAGGATAATGTGAAGACGGGCCTGAAAAATCTAGGAATAAGAGGATGGCGAAGAAAAACTATGGATAAACTCCAATGGTCATCTCTTCTGCGTGAGGCCAAGGCCCATCTAGGGCTGTAGAGCCAAGCAATAAAAATAAATAAATGCAGCCTGTAGTCTTGAATATTATTTGATTTTCGCTATGTGAATTTGATAAATAAGTTAATATTTTACCTATATTGCAAATTTATTTTATTAAAAAGAGGACAAATTTTAACATGAATTCCTGGAAGAAATTCATTTAGAATTTCCAATATATTAGTTTTTTAGATAATTTAAATTAAGGATAATTTTTTGTTTTATTATTATCTATTTATGGAAATTTACAACTATTCATACAAAAAAACATACATCCAGTAAGTGTTATAATAACGTAAAATAATAACACGACAATTGCTGGTGAAGCAACTACCCACTTGTAGCACTTCAATAAAAATTATTTTTATATAAATTTTTTTTTTTTATTGAATTGATTATGATGTTTCTTATATACATACCTACTAACGATTTATTTTGAAAGTATCTTACGATTTTCATAAAATAAAAATGATTCGAAAAACAAATTTCAATATTAAATAAAAATTTATTAATATTCCATAACAACTAAATGTCCTTAGTTGAGAGGGATATTTAAAATAAAAAAAACGCCTCTCCTCACGAACATTTAAATGCCACCACTTCAAAAAAAGACAGGAAATGAATTACAGCTGTTTCCACCCTTTAAAATTTTAGGATAAGACTAAATCGCTATAACGTACTTCTACAGAAAAAATAAGATTAAAAGTAATTTAGAACAGTGTCAACCCCGTGGTTGCGAGTTGCACTTGCCGGATTTACTGTCTGGATTTTACTATCTCGGTTGTGAATCCGGATGCTTCCGATATTTGTATGCTTCGGTTAATTGAATTTAGGATCCGGATTATTCGAATATTCAGATATTTTAAACTTTACTTTATACCTCTTTAAATATTGAATTATGATATTGTTAGTTAGTTCATGAAACATGTTATGGTTCTTAGTACTAACTTAAAAGACCTTATTCTTCTGTTCTATTGATTCCAGTTCTTAAATAATGATCAAAAACTTGGTCACGAACTGTTATCATCTAAATATAAGGTATAATATGAGGTGTAATGGCTGATTCGAGGTAATGTGTTATTCCGAATTAGTCAGCTCTGAGGGGAGGGGGCCTGAGGCTATATAGCACTATCCTTCATTACCCAACATCAGACTAAAATCGTAGCTCAAAGAATGAAGGGAATTACGACTGCTTTGGCTTTTACATTGCTGCTCGCCACTATCGAGGTAAGTCAGTAAATATAAACTTCATTTGAAATGAATCAACTACAGTATAGTCAAAGAACATATTGTAGAGTGCATGAAATATGTGATCATTTTTGACTTCATAGCTTCGTTAGGAGTAGTTAGAAGGTAAACATACTAAAAGTCCCCGTCTGTGGGGGTGGTGATGAGAGGAGAGAATGTGCCATTTTCGGGTTTTTCGATTATATTTCGAAAACAGTGGGCTCTAGTAACATAAGTTTGTATCTTGTGCCTTCCATGATCATTTCTCAGAAAAAATGTCATAGTCATGTTTCTGGTATTTGAAGCAAATGTTTGACAAAGAATGAGTTAAAAAAAAAAATTTTCTCGAAAATTATCGATTTTCAATAACGTAATTTTGGAAACCGTTGGAAGTTTGACAAATATGTATGGCAATCTAGTTTATTGGAAATTTAATTTAGAGTTGCAACATATGACTCTAGAGCCCACCGTCTTCGAGTCATAATATAAAAAAAAAAAAAAAAATGGACCTTCTCCCCTCTTCCCTTACAGTAATCTTACCCCCCAGGGGCAGGGACTTTTAGTATCTTCTAACTACTCCTAACAAAGCTATGAAGTCAAAAATTATTACATATTTCATGCACTCCATACTCCTCATTCCAGTACTCATTGAATGGACTATTAAGAAACTAGTATAGTAAATTAAAAGATACAAACCCAAATTCATGTAAATTCGATTGATTTTTATGTATTTTAAAATTATTAGCTATAGAAAGAGTTAAATTAATGCTTAAAAATACTCATAAATTTGATTGTGACAGGTAGAATATGAAAAAAAAAGATACTCATATAATTAACGACTATAGTCTTTCATTTACTGAATAATATAAGATAAGAAATAGAGGGACAGCCCCTGGAAGACATACGCTTCCACAACAATTTATTGATGGAGGTGCAAAATCATAAGTTTCTTAACAATTTTGAATGAAGTTCCCAATTCAAAGAGATATATCCCAAATTTCTAAAATAATTACAGGAATTGGTCTTAAATTTTTGCAGATCTTAGACTTAAATGTTTAACGAAATCCCTCTCAAATTGAAGATGGTTCTGGAATTTCAAATTTCTCAGCTTGGATATGCAAATGATTGAGATCACGGCCCACTTCCCACCAACCCCCTTTTAGAACATACAAGCTTGTTAAATATATTAAATCTTTAAAATCCTAAAGACGGATATGGCTAATGGCATATTATGAATTATTTGATGAATATTAATTTAGCATAAAAAATATGTTGTCAAAATATAACATTTAATTGTATTACAATAGTATAATAGACACATTTATTCTATAATTATTCTTTTATAATTAATCCTATAATTAATGAGGTAGGGATTTAATTTATTGATTTAATCAATTAAGACCATGTCTATATTATTTGAATAAACATTAAAGAGATTTTCAAACTACAAGTCACTGTTAGGGTGAAAAATGAAGAAATTTGTATTGTCGTAAAAAAAATCAGGAAAGACTTTATACCTATAGAAAAGTTCATCCTTATCGGAAAAAATCATATTAATCAAAACTAGAAATTTTAATTTTAAGTTTGATGATCATGACAATGGCACATAATTATTTATCCATCCAAATGAAAATAAAACAAATTAACTTATTACGCTTGAATACTCTTGAAACAACATTCTGAACAAAATTTTAGTTAATTTCAATTTTTTTTTTAGTTTAAAAATAAAAATGAAAAAATACTTTACAAATTATATTTCTTTGCCTTAAAAAAAATTAATCTTATTATTATTATTATTATTTTTTTTTTTTACCATTTCTTATTCTGTTTTAAATATTAATAAAATTATCCAAATAAATTAACTAAAATTTCTGTAGATCATTAAAATATTATAAAATGGGTGCCCCATCAATGACATCAATAATTGACCATGACAATAAGAACAACTTCTGACCCTTCTCCAGCGAAAAATAGGAAACCAATCCACTTAATTTACCATACCTATAAAATTTATAATAGTTCTCATTTCAATTATAAATTATTATTCATGAAAAACAATGACAATGAAAATTATCATGGTTTTTGCCGCTCCCATCTTGACGATTAGCACATACTGCACTTCTCAATTACAGAAACATAAGGCCTCATCACTAGGGTTCCCACCTCATATGGAAACCATTATGAAAAGCCCTCTCCATATGATTTTAAACAGATTAAACTTCAGCGAGAGACTTACTTGGGGACAACTTTTGGAAGTTCATGGACAATAATGTATTTTAATATATTTTTATATAATATTAATTCTTAATAACAAAATTAAGTCCATTTCTTTAGAGTAAAGTATTGAATATAAAATTACAGCCATGCCGCTCATGTGAAAACATTCTTGGGTACTGGCAACGCCAATGAAAGTACAGTATTTACTGTCAAAATAAAGTAAATACAAGTTGAACAATTATTTTTTTTTAATACTTAATAAATGAAGTTGGATTAATGGAAATAATGTGTAATCTAGGAGTGTAGGTTTGTGTTGTGACCTTTGTATCAACATCAATAAAGTAGAGTTTACAGTTTGAAAATTACCCAATATGATTTATAGTAATTGCAGCAATACCATTGATTAATAGCTTTTTTTTTTAGGCAGAAGAAAATGTAAAAGCAAAAATAATGAAAGTATTCAATACTTGTAAGGAAAAGCATCCTGTCACAGATGGTAAGCAGTTTCATTTGGAATAATTTGTTTTACAATCATAAATAGCTTAACTTTTCTTTTCAAAACATCCAATTTTAACTCATGAAATATCAGATTTTCAAGGCAAAATTAATAATATATGAACAAACATTTAGTAAAATTAATATTTAGAATAGAATTTGAAGTAGAAACTTTAAGAGTGACCACAATTCAAGATTATCCATGGCACAGCTAAATATAGAATACTTTCGAAGTTTAAATAATTCCTACATCATCATAATATAAAACTGGTGATATAATACAAAATGGCTTTATGAAAGTTATTTCCTTCATTACTCCCAGATTTTAATCATAGGAAATTAATCAGATGTATTGATTCAAAGGGGTGGCTTAATTTGATAAATTAATAAAATTAAAATCCATCCATTCATGTCTATAAATGTTTCAAGATGGTAGATGATGTGAACACATTATAATAGTATATAACAATAATCCAATTATTGTTTTAAAATATAATTAAATTTATATTTTAATATTTTTTCCAAAAATGAAAAAAAGATAATGATGTACATTTTTTAAATAGTAATGAAATTATTGGTGTCCTGTATGTATCCATTTTTGTTAAGGAAATTTAAAAAATATTATTATTATTTTTTTTTTTTTAAATAAATAATAAAGTAGAAAAAAGTTAAGAAATAAAAATTCTTTGGATTTTAAAAATTTAAAGATTATGTATAAGAAAAATATTTGTCAAAGAACTGTTGTTGAATAAAAATGTTCACTCAACCCTAAACATACTTGAGTACATGTCATCAGTCAGGGGATAAATCAGACCATAGGAGTTGCAAATATGACTGCTTTCTTCTAAGATTGTCATGTTTAAAATTTTAAAAATACCTTCCTCTCATGCTCATCATAGGTTGTTGAGACTAATTTATTTATTTTGAAAAAATATATGAATAAAGTCAGATATCTACTAAAGATCTAGATGAAAACAATTGTAGTGATAAAATTTAAGTGAAGAGATATGAAAATAGCATCAGATAGCAGTTGCAGGTAGGACTAGACGGGATAGGGATAAGACTAGACTTAGTGATATTTAATTCTTTTAGGCCTAGATAACAAAAATAACTACTTCATAGCATTGATAGTTTGGCAATGATCAATTTACTGGCTTGGCTTCCTGAGAAGTGTAATGGGTACTGTCGGAAATGAAAATAGGGTCTACTTGTTAGACTTTAGTCATCACCCACCTTTACCAGACCAGTGCCCTTGTGACCTACAGTAAAGAGAATATTTATGAGGTATGAGTCCATTGATGCATATTCTAACAAGTGTTGACCTAGAAGCAAGCTAGAGCAAAACCTATAAGGTGTAAAGTTCAACTTGCAAAATAAAATTTTTATTTAAAAAAAAAAGAAAGAAGTAATACATATTGGGGTATCATTTGCCCTACCTATTTCCATTTATTATTCAATCCAATAATTTGGAATAGCAAAATAATAAATTAAAAATATTTTTCCAGATGAACTTGCAGCATTTAGGAAAGCAGATATAGGCTTTGGTTATTCACATGATGCAAAGGTAAGTTGGAAAAAAATCTATCAATGTTTCTTTAAATAAGTCCAAGAAGAATTTTTATAACCTTCTGTTCGATCATAGTTGTGTATTCATTAATGATTGATTATATTAAGTGTTGTTAGATATTCAAGTTACATAGATGTTTCACTTGATTATAAATTTTAATTGTTATCAGGTCATGGCTTTATCTTATTTTACTTAAAATAAGTTTAAAGTTTAATTAATTAATTTTTTGATAATATTGGAAAATGTAAATTCAAATAATAATTAATGCTAAGTAAATTTTTTTTCTCAGTGTTTCTTATATGAATGCCCCATTATTGATTTTAAAATATTTTTTACAAGAAAATCTTAATCATGTATTTCATTTTTCTAACTTTTGATAATTTTCCTTAATAATTATAATTTTCTTTGTAGTGTATGCTGGCATGTATGCTTGAAGAAGGGAAAATGGCAAGTATTAATCATTATTACTTACATATATCTTACACTCTCAATGAAAGAGACACAACTGAAAATGTTCTATTTTCGGAAAAGATAATTATAATTTTTAAAATTCAAGAATACCATATTTCTGTTGTTTTTAAATTAATCATATTTCTCTTTGTGACAAAACCTATTGTTTTTTTTTCATCCTCTTGTCTTTTTAAATTTATTTTATCAATTGCAAGATCAGGATTGTTCATATATTATGATGTGGATTTTAATTTTATCCTTTACAAAAAAAATGTTTGGCAACAGTAAAAATTTTAACAATGAATGCCTTATATATGGGTTATTATGAAGTGACTGGAATATGAGACACGGGAGATTAATAAAATGCTCTACAAATACATTTTTTGGTTCCTTAGATGCTCTAAAATCAAGAAATAATCAGTAAAAACTGGTATTAGAAACAAAGATGGCTTTTCATGATTTTAATGGAAGTGTCTCTTTTTATTCTAATTTTTAGATAGTTAGAATCTTTATTTCTCAAAAATAAAACCACAATATAAAAATTTATGTAGCCACTTTTATATAGTTGCTTTTTTAAATTATCAATTTCTTAAACATAACTTGTTTAAAGTACCTCTAACTATGTTGTTAAGTTAAATATATTTATAAAGTTCCATGTTATTCATTGGTGAGAATATGTCTCAGAATAAAAATTATACTTTATTTCATTGAATAACAGTTTTCCATTAGACTTTATTAAACTATAGAATATTCAATCATCAAAATAGAGAAGAGTAATGGAAAGTAGTATACATTTCTTATTGTTTGTGAGTGATTACAATTTTTAATGAAAATTTATAATTTTTAGCTGAAAGATGGAAAATATTTGAAAGAGAATGCTTTAATAATGGCCGATGTTTTTCACATTGATGATTTTGATGAAGCAGCCAAAGCCAGAAAAGTTATAGAAAATTGTTCAGTAGAAGGTAATTATCAATCAATAAAATATCAAATACCATGTATTTATTATTAATAGATATATTGAATAGAAAATTGGATAGGCAATTAAATATGTACTATTATTTTTAAAATATCCTTAATTTTAAACATTGAAGTGTTTATTAAGCATTATAGTGCTTGCCATAGACCATTTTTACATATTTCTGTTTTCTCTCTCCCTCTCTCTTTCTCAAAATACACCTATATTTTTTCAATTTTGTAGTTTCTGAAGTTGGCCCTGACCAATGTGAATTCGCATATAAAATGGCCGTATGTGGAGCAAATGAATCTAAAAAGGTGAATATTATTGGACTGCCTAATTAAAATATTTCAAAATAACCAAAATATTAAATCTCTTAAGGGCTAAAACAATTAAGTCTAGTAGAGCTATTGAATTTATAATTATGATCTTTATAGATGTATAATAATTACTATTATGATAAATTTATTTATGTTTCAGCTTGGAATGAAGGAGCATGATTTCTTTGAATAAAGTGTAAAAAAATACTAATCGAAAAAAGAACTACTTTTATAAAATCAAACGTGCAGATTTTGAGATATCTGCTCAAACTTCCAGATTACTTTAATTGTTAAAATTTAAGGTGTAATCAGCTTAAAATTTATGATACCTTTGTCATTTAAATAACAATATTAAGCTAACATATGATGAATCAACTACTAAATGAAAATAAATAAATAAATAAAAAACGATCAACTATTTGTTTATATAAAATACAAAGAACTTTTTCATTTATTTATTATTATTATTATTTTATCATCCTTCACCTTCTTATAGCTGCATAAATATTATCAAATAAATTTGTAACTGGACCATTTCACTCTACATATACTACTTTGGATTAACTATCTACCCTGAACATATATATTTATTGTCACTTAAATAGGATTAGCAATAGTGCTATACCTATAATTGTCAAATACCTTAAAGGTATTTATAATTATTAAATTTTTTGATAGCTGCAAAGTTTAAGATCCTTCTTGAGATAGAAAAAATAAATTAGAAGTAGTATTTGGTTAAGCTATTGAAGAATGGGAATAATATGAGCGTCATAGGCCTGTATAATCCTCCTGGAAAGTTAGCAAGAATGGGAGAGCTTTAGATCTCTTAGTAGCTTTGCATTGTATGGTAATCTAGAAATCTTTAAATTCAATCAAGACCATCCTCATTTGTTGTATTCTAAAGTAGCAGTAATCTTAGATATAATCTTACATCTATTAAGTTTGGAAAGGATCAACTTTCAGATTGGATTTTCAAAAATATTGAATCAAAGCCCTTGTATCCTATGTAAACTGAACAATTATAGAATAATGAAATCACAACAAAAATCATTAGGATGGTCATTAAAATTCAAATATTGGTAATCAAAAAGAATTAAAATTAGATTAATAAATTACTAAATCTTAGTAAAATTTGAATCCAGTTCAATGCTGAACTTGGAAAAGAGTTGTTAAAAGAGTACCAATGTTGTTTCAGGCTTGGGAGGTCAGTAATAAATTATATATTTTACATTAAGATGACGGTAGAGAAATGCTATGGGGGAGCATAAAACTTCATCATCTATTGATAACTTATATGAACCCCAAATGTCTGAAAAGGCTAGGTAGGGGGAAACAAATAAATAAAAAGTTACACTATATGATAGTCAACAACAGTATTGATAGTTGAAAATTAATGAAAGCCTAAAAGCCTTAGTTTATTTTTTCAAAGCTGATTTGATGAGTAAAAATGGCACTCAATCTAACCAAACTGCTCTAATTCAAGGTGATGTGAGAGAAAAGTTTGACGTAAAGGAGTGAGGCAAGGAAATGCAATTTTACACGTGCTGTTTAATTCTGTACTACAAACAGTCCTAACATGGTTATAATAACATATAAGTCACTTGCAAAGAAACTACCCAATAGTAACACTTCAATAGAAGTTTTAAATTAGAAGAATCGGAGAGTTATTGGGAATGAAGTGGGAAACGAGTTGGGAGACTTTTGAATTCAAATGGGTATGAAGATTATCATGGAAGGATGTGTATCTAGTGTGGACCAATTCAGCAACTATTAGATCATAATGGATAAGTTTACTTGTGACTTAATAAGCAGCAAATGTTATGAAGGATTGGAATGTTTAGTTGAGCCTTGGAACTCAACTTTGTATGTCCAAATGGGTCTGATCACTATCACGTAAATAAGCCTATTTTAATTAATTGGAGGCTTTAATTGTTTGTCTAGTAAATGTTGGAAAAGTCTATAATGATGATCATTTTTTTGTTGTTTTGGTCACCCCAATCACTACATACAAGATCCCTTCTCTCCAATCTCTACACCCCATCCAACAGAACGACTGCATTCCAACGTTCCTTTCTTGCCCGTTCCGCTATTCTTTGAAATTCTCTTCTTCCTTCCGTTCGCAACACATCTTCCCTTGAAATTTTTAAAACACACCACTTCCTCCAGAGGGATGCTATTTAATCACGTGGATGCTTTATAATGAATGTCATACCAGCATATTAAATAAAAAACTTTTTCAATTTTTCTTATGATAATGTTTTCACTGTTACTCAAATAGGTATTTTTCTATTTTTTATTTTTCTTTATCATTTTGGTCTGCTCCCTCTCAACAAATATTATTTTTCTTCATACTTCACTAGGTGTAAATCCAGAAATTTCATGTTTCATTCAACTTTGTATATAATATGTTTTTCCTTTACTGAATGTATATATGGTTTAGTGTGTATATAAGTGAGTTTGCTTATATATTTTTTTCCTTTAAATTATTTTATTATAAACTTATATTTACTTTATGTAATCTTATCTCATTATTCTATTTGAAATATCTTGGCCAGATGTAATTTACTTTTTATAATTCATTTGTTATTCTTTAGGGACTTTGTCACAAAATAAAATTTATTTCTATCTATCTAAAAAGGGATGAATGAGCAACATTACAACAAAATGTTGTCAGAAAGTATGGCTGAGGCACGTCCTGCTCTGCCCTCTATGTTATGCTTGGGTTAAATACAGAGTTGTAGTTGAACCTTCAATGTGTGTGTTTCGGTAGTGAGCCGGTTGTTTCTTTTTTCCCTGAGTCAGAAAAACTGACAGGTTATGGGCCCAGATCAACCTGTCAACAATTCTACAGTTTTCCCACAGCTTAATGATTCAAATTTCAAAACTTGGAAGTTTCGTCTTATCTCATTGCTGGATGAGAAGGAAGTTAAAGAAACTATTGAAGATGGTTGGGCATCGGAGACCAATGAGGCCAAGAGGAAAGACAAGAAGGCGATGAATATAATCATCAATTGTGTTACCGATCGCCATATTGACTATATTAGTAGCGCGAAGTCAGCCAACGAAATGATGAAATCGCTTAGTAATGTTTTTGAGAGGTAGAGTACCGTCTCGAAACTTCTTGCCAGGAAGAAATTACTTACCTTGAAATGTACGACAAGTTTACAGGAGCATTTCAATAAATTTGATATCATAGTCAGAGACATTGAATCCATGGGATCCAAGATGGAGGAAGATGATCGCGTCTGTCATCTTTTGTTAAGTCTCCCTCATAAATTTGAACAAATTGTTACCGTGCTAGAAGCGATGGATAATGATCTTACTTTAGATTTTGTAAAGTCAAGACTTTTAGACGCTGAACTCAAGATGGATATGCAAGATGGCGTTCCAGATGAAGCGTCATTCAGCATGAGGCCAAACAATGGAAAATTTTCTAGAAAATGTTTTGAATGTGGAGACCCTGGACACCTAATAGCTAAGTGCCCAAAACTGAAATTTAAAATTATTGTCAATTATGATAAAGCAAATATTGATAGATTTGGTAGAAGAGAAAAGAACAGACCTGCACAACATCGACCAAAGGACAATCACAAAAAGCTCTCAAGGGGAGGGTATACATGTGATAAGGAAGATATAACATTTGTTGCTGTGAATAACAGTAAATGCGCTATGTCTTCAGGCCAAAATATGAAAAATAGAGAAATTAAATTTATTTTGGACTCCGAATGTACAGACCATTTGGTGCGTATTGACATGAAACAGTTCATGTCTGATGTTATAGAATTGAAAAATTCTAAATAAGGCCTTGATTGCCTACAATGAAAATGTGATTGAAGGACAGCTCAGTGGAAAGTTATATGTAATGAACTTACATATCAACGAAGAGTGTCATATCACATATTCCAATCCAGACTTGTGGCACAAAAGATTAGGCCATTTAAACCGTAAAAGTTTACAGCAAATGGGTTTGCCTTTTTCGAATGATGTCTGTGATGCATGCAGACAAGGTAAGGCTGTTAGGCAACCATTTAGGCCTTGTGTGGAACGCAAATCAAGAAGAATTGGAGAATTCATCCACACTGATATAAGTGGGCCAGTTTCTCCAGCTACACTTAATGGAGAAAAATACTTTCAAGTTATTGTCGACGATTTTTCTCATTTTTGTGTAGTATATTTACTATCAACTAAGGATGAAGCAGCTTATAATTTAATGAATTTCATTAAAGAATTGGAAAACAAATTTGGACAAGTCAACCAAATAAGGTGTGACAATGGAGGTGAATTTAATAGCAGTCACCTTAGGAGATTTTGCCAAGAAAAAGGCATATAGATCGAATACACTGCGCCATATTCTCCTCAAATGAATGGTCTCAGTGAAAGGATGAATGGGACCTTAATAAATAAAGTCAGAACTATGTTCGTAGACACAGGATTGCCGAAGTTTCTGTGGGGTGAAGCTGTGAGAACAGCTGCCTATCAACTTAATAGATCCCCAACTACAGCGTTGAAGGGGAGAATCCCAGCAGATCTTTATTACAGAAAATTTGATTTAGAAAAATTAAAAGTTTTTGGAGCCAAGGCCTGGGCGCTGCAATTACCTAAGAAGGGGAAACTAGAGCCTCGTGCTAAGCCATTTATTTTTGTGGGGTACACTCCTAATGGCTACCGTCTTTGGGATCCAGAAAACAACAATATTCAGACCTCAAGAGATGTCACTTTTGATGAGAGAAACATCAAGTTTCAAAATGAAAAAGAAGAAGAACTCTTAACTAAAATCATTGAAGAAGAAGATGAAATATCCAGAGAAAATGAAGAGGTTCCTGTTCAAGACTTAGAGAGTGACAGTGATGCAGAGCCATTTTCTGGATTTGAAGATGAAATGGATGAAGAAAGAAGTAAGTACAATTTAAGACCTAAAAGAAGTATAAAGAAGCCTAATAAATATAAAGAATATGATCTTTATCAAGCCAACGTTATGACTCCCCATTCTGTTGAAAAGGAAATGTATGAAGCATTTTGTTATATGGAGAAGTTAGACCATTTGGAAGATGGAACTATCCAAAACACATTATCAGAAACAATACCGACAAACTATGAAGAAGCAATAGATAGAGGATGGTCAGAAGCTATAAAAGAAGAATTAGACTCTTTAAAGGAAAACAACACTTGGGAGATTGTCGAAGCTCCACCTAATAAAGTGCTAGTTGATAGTAAATGGGTTTTCTGTGAGAAGGAAATTGATGGAAAAGTAAAAAGAAAAGCTAGGCTTGTTGCACGTGGTTTTCGGCAAACTAAATTAGCTGAAGATGTCTACTCTCCAGTCACTAAAATGACTACTATTCGAGCTTTACTTGCCATCGCAATCGAGGAGAATCTTCAGATCACCCAGATGGATGTGAAATCAGCTTTTCTGCATGGCGATTTGGAACAACCTGTATACATGGAAATTCCTAAAGGACTGGACATAAAACGAGATTCAGATAATCTGTTAGTATGTAAGCTAAAAAAAGGCATTGTATGGTTTAAAGGAATCAGCAAAGAGTTGGTATATGATCTTTAATAATTATTTAATGTCAATTGGTTTTATGAGATCTAAATTAGATCCATGTCTGTATATAAAAGGGAACATTTATTTGATTTTGTATGTAGATGATATTTTAATTTTAAGTAGAAGTAAAGAGTCACAAATTGACTTAACAAATAAATTAATAGCTAATTTTAAAATGAAGTTGATCTCTGAAAGGAATTCTTTTAAGTTTTTAGAAAATATCTTGAAATTGAAGGGGAGTGTCAGAAAGTATGGCTGTGGCACGTCTTGCTCTGCCCTCTATGTTATGCTTGGGTTAAATACAGAGTTGTAGTTGAACCTTCAATGTGTGTTTTTCGGTAGTGAGCCGGTTGTTTCTTTTTTCCCTGAGTCAGAAAAACTGACAATTCTTACTTCCCTTTATCTATTACAATACCCAGTTCTATTATAGATGTTGCTTGATAGTTTCTAATATTATTTCTTATGTTTGTTAATAAACTTATTTTTTAAATAAAAGTTCTTATGTCCTAAAGTTACGTATCTTTATTTTATAATAAGATCATTATGGTGAGATAAATTAAGGAAACATTGCATTTATGTGTTTCAAACAATAAAAATTTTAAAGAAAAAGTTGCAAACATTCTTGATTTCCAAGAGTCCACTAATAGTAAAAAATTGATGTTTAGAAAAGAAAATATGTAACTCATCTTCTGATTATCTTTTATTAGTAATAATTCCCAAGAGAAGTAGTTAGTGCTGGCACTTATAATACAAGTATAAATTATACTTTATTATTACAACAGAAAATCCATGGCTTAGAGAAAAAAAAATGAAATAAAAATAATGATGAAAATTCCCTTGAAGTTGTGTACTGACAGAACATTTACTTCAATTTGAACGGTCTGAAACTCGGATAAATCTCGGAATTACTTTTATAATGAATTCACAAACCATAAATCATATTGTTTTCTGGAAATAATGAAATTCAACAAATGCAGACATCACACTGCATAAGCGGTATACAAGGATTTTTTTTTTTAAACAGCAAATGCAGTTTGCACTAATTCTCAGGGGTTGATTGATTAAAGAGAAAGAATAAGTAATACTTTGAGAACCAGGAGAGGGAGTCACTTTATGGAAAATAAATTTGTATAACAGTATTTTTTTTATTATTATGGCATATCTCTTTTGTTATTGTACATTACGGCATGTATATTATTGGTTATTATTATGCTTAATTGATATATTTGTTAGCTAACTTTGTATTTCATATTAAATATTTATTTCATGATGCATCTAACGTAACATGTTTTACTAGGCATCTAGAAGTGTAACCTGATTAGTAAAAGAGACCAGTGAATAACAATTACACAAATCATGGAGGAGACAAAAGCACTTAGGAAAAGAAAGAGATGGGGCTTTACTTACAAAGATCACAAGGTTATGTACTATCAGAACCTAATGGAAATTATTTATAAATCATAGTTTAAACTTAATTATTTCAATCCCATATAAACCTACCCATTAATGATTATGTGACAAAAACTATACATCTATCCTGTATGGATATTTTTGATTCTTAGGTACAGGAACAGAAAGAGTCCAACAAGTACTTATTAAAAATAACAACTGAGGTGCCAAGCAAGTAAGATGTATAACAAAGATAATGTTGATTGATTGATAAAAGTGATTGGTTTAATTTATTATACATTCCTTAGAAAACCGTAGTTAAAAATAAGGAAGATAGCCCCAGATCAATATAGCACAAATGTGTGTTCGGCATCAAATAAAAAAAAAGTACTGTTATATTTCATTGTTTCGAAATACAACCAAAGCAATATAATGAAACAATCAATTAATCCACTGTTTCACCATAAATGAACCTTCATCTAAAAAGTTAACTAGACCTGTTCAAAGAGGACAACGACCCGATCTGAACCACAACCATCATCTGCCTAATTGGCGAGGGCTGTCCGTGCTCTGACCTGAAGGGCTGTTTGCGAAAAACCCGGAGTATAATTATACGTTTCCGGGCATTTAATTGTAATTGTGACTGAAAGGTAGGATAGCACCTATTCACGCAAAGTCTACTTAACTTGTAAAGCGGCATTCTTTCTCACGGATTGTTCTCTTCATCTTCTGATGACGCAGTTTCTGTTTTTGGTTTCTAGGTTGTTTAGTTATAACTCAAAAGCAAAATTCCAGCGGTATGGAATCAATCATATTAAAGAAGAAATCATTAGAAGATAACGTTCTTATTCCCTGAGAACTTAGGTAAATGCTTAACTTTACAGCATAACAGTGGAATGAAGAGATTAATTATTGTTATAAATCGATAATAAATATACAATATTCATAATCATTGCGTCTCTATTGACGAATTTAGAGAATGAGTCAATTCTGTGCATCTAGATAGATACATTTCTGTTCAGGGTTCTCTCATTACGGCTTTGGTATTAAACGATACCGCAGACAGTTAAACGAATAACTGAGTAGATGGTTGAGTTAAGAATCAGTTTTACCTAAATCAAGGCAGTTCATGGAAACAATTTTTTTTTTAAGTGTCAAGTCGAATATAGGTATCGATGGAACTGATGATTAGGAATGTAGGAGTTTATCCAAGGCAATAAAAAAAAGAATGTGTTATAAAGTGACAAGAAGTTTATATTATATTGGGAAATATAGATTTTGTTATTTAATTCCTTGTGAGTTGATTGATAAAAAATTAAAACATTACTTGAAATACCACTTTTTTGCTATAGCTGTCTATACGTAATATACGTGAAAAAATATCAAGTACATTGCTTTTTGGTAATTACTATTAGATGTTCGTAACAAGAAACGTTTTTTTTATAAAACAAAGAAATAAAAACTAAAAACACATAAAATAGAAACAAAAAAACTCTATTTCTCCCTGACTGGGAAAAACAATACACCATTAAACAAAAGATATTTTAAATTAAATTTCTGATAGGGAAACTGTCGGCAAATTTTCTATCCGAGCAGCATTAACAGAGCTAGAGCGTGTCAAAATGTTACATTTCTGAGGGAGAAAAAAAAAAAAAAAAAAAAAAAAAAAAAAAAAAAGATATAATATAAACAACAAACCTGCAGCACAATTACTACAAAAGTAAGTTGTAACCAAACTCCTGGTGCATTATTGAATACAACGATTTTAAATTAATTTCTCCCTTTTTATCAGTAGTTGGATTTTTTTCCTGTACCCCTTCTCTGGTTTTGAGGCAAATAATTCTTCTTAGATTATTGATTATTAATTTATGAAAAACCGGAAAATTTAAAGATTTTATCTCCCATACTCAAAACCGTGTATTCCACGGTTATAGCACCCACACACATTTCACATTCCCTTATATATATATATATATATATATATATATATATATATATATATATATATATATATATATATATATATATATATATATATATATTTACATAGCAAAGTCAATATGACATATAGATAAAAAAATAATGAAAAACAAAAAATAAAATTCCGAAAAAAGTGAGGTCTACGATTTTAATTTTGTTTAATGTCTAGATCTTGAGAAAAAACTTGAGGGGAAAAAGGGGAAAAACATGCACATTAAGATGATTGAAAAAAAATTTTTTTGGAACGATTTGCTGTGGAAACGTGTTCTATTGTAATATGAAGAAAAACGGAATCAAACATATAATATAGGCTCTCTTAGGTTCATAAATCGAAAAAAAGTAATAACGCGTTTTAGTTTTTTATTGCTTAAATAGGATACAAATATTAAACTGTGGTCAAATACTTAATTTGTTTCCCATTTGGCAGCGTCTTAGAATAGAATAATCTGAAAACTATCAATATTTTTAAATTTTCGGAGTAAAACTCTTCCCTCGTTTTACAAGGAACGAGTAAATCTATCCACGGGTAAAAATTGAATTTTTTTAAACATGATTGTAACAGTCGATGAAAAATGGGAAACTTGATAAGGATCAACCTCCCCTACCAGATCCTAAAGAAAACATCCATGGCAAAAAGATTTAAATGTGTGTATGATGGGTTGTCAAGGAGTAATTCACCACGAGTGGTTGAAATCAAATTTAACGGTTTATGTGGATAGAAACATTTAACAGATGTTATGAGTGCAACAAAAACAACATGAAAAGCATCCTGCACTTGTCAATCTCAAAAACGTCATTCTTTTACACGACCGCATAAAGCAAGGGTGACTCAAGAAAAAATTCTTGAGCTTGGATGGTCTGTTTACCACAGCCACCTTAATTCCCTGATCATGCCACGACAGACACAAATCAAGCCTAGAAAAATAAGTCGAGTTAACCCTTAATGACCTGAATTTTTTTTTCTTCAAATTTTAACGATTTTTTTACTTATTTATATTTATTTTCTCTGCACTGTGACCAAAAAATTAATTAAAAAAAAATTCTTATCCTTTGTGTCACTTAAGCCCTGAAGCCATATGGCAACACTAGGATATTCCCCTACAGTAATTTTATTTTTTATGATTTACTTATAATTTTGTAATGCATTGTTTAAACAATGAATAAATAAAGGTCATATAAAAGACAAACATCGCAAAACATTTTATTTCACATCTGATAATTTTTAGACTTCTTGAAAAAAGTTAAATGCTTAATTGACGTTACTTTGGTTTATGGTAGTCAGCAAAACAATCTACACAAAGTCCAACATTACATTTTCCACACACAGTACGTATCATTTAAGTACGGTTGACTCCAGCACATCTTCTCCTTTTAATTTGGTCAGTTTTATTTACGAAATGGTCCAAACTGTCATATCTAATTTCTACCATGACCCGGCTATCTTCCTCCTTTATTGAAAAAAATTTAGGCCATCCAGCTCCTTCGGTTCTGTCCCGTATTTGGATAACTAAGATAACACGATCCCGCGTCGAAATTCTAACTGAGGAAGTGAATTCTCTGCTTTGTCACATAGAATTGCTGTTTAAATTGTTATAATATCCTCCTTCTTCTTCCTCATCTGTCAAAGTTCCAGCTTCGGGGGTTGTGATGTAAATCCCTTCGACAGGTACGATAGTGTCAGTCTGGTCTTTAGCTGCCTGATCACCGAAAATAATATCTAGGGCTTCCTTAACAGTAAGCAAGCCCTTGTACCAGTAATTTGGCAAATTAACTGAGACAAAAAAAACAAATGCTTTTTTTTAATAAGGTAGCTAAATGTCCTAGCGTTGCTACTTGGCAACTGATCAATTGATAGTAAATTGTTTAGATTTAAATAAAAATAAAATTTACTGATATGATTAAAAATCAAAAGAGCAACTATTCTAAAATAATTTCTTAATGGAAAATTAATTATATATTAAAAAAAAAAATATGTATAAAAATTATGAACCTACCTGGTTACGAGTTGAGAATAGTCCATTTTTCAAATTTAAACTTTGCGCACTGTAACACCTCAAACCACTTATTAGCTGATACTAAAAAGCTAGGGGGAGTTTGAAGTTCACAGTGGAAGTGGCGGACATGAAAGAACTTACACACGAGACATGCACAAGCATGTCAAAGCCCCCCTAGACTATTGTTGCCGTATGGCTACACTAGGTCATTAAGGGTTGAATTTAAAGTATTTACTTTCTTTAATTTAAAAAACGTACTTTTTTACAGTCATCAAGTATGATGCGCCAATAGAAGATGTTAACCGATATGGGTAGTTTTGATGCGGCTTTCTTCTTCTTGTATTTTTCCACTCTAAAGCATTCTGAAAAGTAGTTATGAAAAAATAGTTTTTTATTTTTTTTTGTTCAGCCAAATGTGCGTAGTTGCGTGATAGTATAAATTATTATTATAAGTTATATTAGATCAAGTGTTATTAAATATTGATAAACGTATAGTTGACTGGTATGATGAATGGAGAAGAAGATGATCAGGGATGCAGTCAAAGATTAAATATTAGTCCATAAAGTCAAGCGACTGTTTTCATTCCTGATGTTTCGGAGGAGTATTCATCTCTAGAGTGTTGGTAATCATGTATGAGCTTTAGTTGGATAATGGAATATTAGAACGCATATCGAGTAAATTTTTATGCAATTTGGACCGACGAGCAGTATTTTTTATATTAATCTTATATAATGAAGAACTGATAAGTTATATAACATGTTCCAATGTTAAAACAATTTTTAAAGGAAAAAAAAATTGGTTGCAGTTGATGAATAGATTGATGAAGAGGGAGGAACAACTGCATTCACGTCATAAATGATTTTTAAACTTACAAGTTGATAACTTCTTATAACTGAAGAATACTGTTAGGGAATAATGAGGATAGGAGATTGAACTGTCCAAATATTTTTTCTAAATAAGCCTATCCATGAATACATTTGAGCTACTTACTGATTAGTTGATGTTCAAAATCGCGCACACAACACAACCATAGCTTTGATTCAAATTAATAAAAATGGAATGATATACATTTTTTGACTTACGAGTAAAAAACAAATAAGCCTTTGATTTATGGATACTTATTTGGAGGTCGTAACTGTATCGTCGCGTGCATCTTCTAATCATCGCCATCCTGGAAATATTTATTGAAATAACAATATCGATTAGATAGCGGAGGCTACGCGAATAATGAGAGTACGTTATTATTTAGTAATATGTCCGATTGTCAAGGACAGTTCAATTCATGAAATCATATCCTTTATGTAATATTTTGGTACAATAACTAACTATAAAGCTCCAAATTCGGGATTCGTATCAAAAGGATATTGATTTTGTGCTTTTCAAAGTACCTTGTTCTTTTATACTTACTTTATTTCGTGCTCTGGCACCAAACCGTCTATGCCTCTGAAGTTTTTCTACAAACGATAAAAAACAATCAATATCAAACGTTTATATAAGTAAAAATTAAGAAATAATAGCATTCAGATAATATTGGATAATAACACAAACATAACCTACTTTTTTTCTATCCTCTCAGTAAGCTATACAAGTTTCGGCAACGGTAGCATATAATTAAAAAAAACATATATAGAATAAAATTAAAAAAAAAAAAAAAAATTATTCTGGGACAAAGTCCCTTGAGAATAATAGTTACATGACAGAACAAGTTATATCTGGCCTTGAGATTATAAATTAGATAATTAAATAAGATAATTAAAAGTAAATACAATTTTACAATAAAATAAGTAATAAAATGAAAAAAATCCATACGCATATATAAACACACTACATACATACATAAACTATATTTACAATCAATAAAAGAAAAAATATTATATAGGAAATTGACTAAACAATAGATTTCTGATGTTAAATCTAATAAATGCTGAAGAAAAAAAAAATGATGATGAAAAATAAAAATGAAAATTATTTCAATGATAGAGAAAACATTATCATATGAAGATTGTTTAAACAGGCTATACTTTTATATCTGATATGCTTGGGTGAAATTCATTAAAGCATCTATATGATTAGATAGCATCCAACTGGAGGGAGGACAGGTGGTGGAAGAGGAATGGTTTAAATATATATATATTTTTTAACATGATTTTATTCACAACTAAACACATTTGGCAACCAGTGACTGTGAAGTTACTTTAAAACAACAGACATGATCAGGCATGACGGAGTCAGCACCTAGTGGTAAAATCTCCAGGGGTGATACTAACGAGTTATGTCAGGAATTTGTATTGTTGCCATATTCCGTACCTGCTTTTTAGAGTGTCCACGTAGTTTTTCTTGAAAATGTCGATCAATTTTATGAATATTGTCTTAGTTGTCGGAATACGTAAGTGTGTATGAAGCGTATCATTTCCCACAAAAGGAGGGGAGTCTGTTATCAGTCTTAGGAATTTGAATTGAAATGTTTGTATTTTTGAATATCCGTTCTTTTGGCCGTAAAAAAACGTATGAATACAGCATATAAGTGGACTCTTAACGAACAATACATATATGCACGTAATATACGAATGAAATCCTGCCTTTAAACACATTATAAATTTTAGTTCACCTTTAACGTTTGTGGCTTTGCTTCAATTGGCTCACAAACCATAGACAAGTGCATTGTGGAGTGGGGAGAAAGATGTGGTGGGTTCCTCAGACTGAGTGTAAATATGTGCGAATTTGTTTATTCTCATTTGATTATTTATTTTATTTTTCTCAGTTAATTATTTATTTTATTTTTTTCACTCTATTTTATTGAATCCATTAATTTTCCCTTTTTTATCATTAAATATTTTATTTTATTGTAAATTAGAGATGAATGTATACTTTATAGTGTGTTGTCTTAGTGTCCTTTATTGTGGCAGATAGTAATATTTGTCTGAACATTTTATTTTTCAATTAAGTTCATCATCATTCCATAGGCTTCGCTCTGCCTTCTTATAGAAGTCCCAAGATTAAAATGTGCAAGTACTTCCAATGTCAACCCGATTCGTAGTACGGATTTTGTGTTTTCATCAGGAAATGGATTTCACTCTCAGTGAGGAAGCAAATACCAGTACAGAACACATTTATCTGATTCAGGTCTAGGCTTTATTGTCAGAAATATAATTTAAAAAAAAAACAAAAAAAAACCTTCAAAAACAATGGAAAAGTAATGAATTTTCTAACTTTTCAAGATCCAATTTTTTTTTCGCAATGAATAACAAAAATGGTCAAAAATGAATACTGAATAAAAGAGAAAATTGTTGAAATGACAAACAACTTGCAACACCTTTGTCAAGCGATCTCCAAGAATAGAAAATACACGTTTACATTCTTACAATGGGAATCGTTTTGAAATCTTGTTAATAATGAGCTCATTTGTACAAAGATAAAATTGAATAAAGTGGTATCATTAATATTGGCCTCAGCTCTTTGTTCCCATTTCTATGGTTGTCCTTCGTTTATTATTAATGTGGTAACAATTTTATTTGTCACACTCCAATAAGTAGGAAAATTTACAAAAATATGTTCGCATTAAAATAAAATATTATTTACAAAATAAAAAAAAAAGAAAAAAGAAAAACTGGAACAAAAAATAACCAAAGCAAACTTGAGGTTAAAGGGCCTTTTTAAAAATCTAATACGGAGTATGCTTAAGTAGTTGCTTAAAAAAGTCCTTTTAATTTTATCTCAGAGAATTGAAATATTTAAAATTTTTGAGATATGCAATAGTTTTTCCCGATTTGAGTCGGATTTTGGAAATTTGCAAGGCGGATTTAACAAAGCTAGATAAATTCCAAATGACAAATTTGGTTGCTATTTGTTTTTAAACACGGGCTTAATTTTGAATGTACATATCAAGATAACCTAAATTTTAAAATAGTTTGATCACTACTCACGTTTTGTTAATTTTTTTATTGGAAATGAGGCAGTCTCTGAAAAGATGGATACTGGATTCAGATGGAAACACTGACGCTATGAGCTCATTTATTAATTAGGCGCTATAACTCGATGTCGAATCTTTGCCTCCTGTACCAGCTTCCACCAATTGTCTCGAGCCTGTGCTGCTACTATCCAATTCTTCACACCTAGCATGTACCTAGCACCGCCAGCCACACCATCACTCCATGTGGTCATCCTCTGCGTTTTGTAGTATATATCACTCTGTCATATGCCAGGTCACTCTTAGCCATACGAGCAATGTGCCCGGCCTATCTCAATCTACTGAGTTTTATAAACTGGACCACGCCTGATTCTTTAAATAAATCTTTGTGTTTATCTTTTGTTCGGCGTCTCCTTACCTGAATCACCTTCACAGCTCTAAAGATTTTAAGTGGAACTTTCCTATCCAATTTCCTACAATTTTCTGCAAATTCTGCTCACCAGCTTTAGAAAGAGTCCAAGTTTCTGATCCGCATTAAAAGAAAATATTATTTACCAAAAAAAAAAAAAAAAAAAAAAAAAAAAGAAAAAATGGAACCAAAAGAATTGGAAGAAGAAAGAGAATTAGTCGGATAATTACTTTGCAACGAAGTATTTTGGAGTCCTTAGACAAAGCACGGCTCCTTATTGACAGAGGCCATTATAACTGCGATTGGTGGCTAACTCTTCTTTTTCGTTACAAGGGATCCGAAATATACAAACTCAGAAACTTTTTTAATAGAGTTATTTCCTATTGTGATTTCCTCACCAGGCCTTGGGATTTCCTCTGTGGCAATGTACTTGGTCTTCGTTGCATGTACTTTCAGTCCCACGTTTCTTGCTGCTTTTGCTAAATTTAAGAATCCATCGGAGACTAAATTTAAGAAGCCTGGAGGAAGCGATCAGTAATGTCGTTATCATCGGCGTAAGTAATAAGGTGCACATTGCGGCTGAAAACATTTCTAATGGCCTTCTCTAGAGCATATTGAAGAGGAAACATGCCAATTCATCTCCCACTATGAACTCGAATATATGAAATAAATTATTTAGATATCTCCCACTATGAACTCGAATATATGAAATAAATTATTTAGATATCTCCCACTATGAACTCGAATATATGAAATAAATTATTTAGATATCTCCATTTTGAATTAGAGACAGTGCCACAGGATCAAAAGTGCTGAGGATGGTTTCGGTTGGATGAGATCTACATGAAGAAGATCTAGGGAGTAGCCTTTTAATTACACTGATATATCGATATTTCAGGATATGAAAGCAAGGATGTTAAGATGGGCGAGACATAGAGCCCAAAACAATTAATCGGGCCCCCTATTTAAAACAGTTGGTGTCTCAGTTGTTGGCAAGAGTGTTCCTGGGAATTAAAAACCAGATAGATGGAATCAATAAAGAAAACAGAAAGCCACATGCAACGAACTGGAAAGAATTGTTCAAACTAGTCACAGGCGAATCATATAGAATAAAAACAATATATATATATATATATATATATATATATATATATATATATATATATATATAATAAATAATAAATTAAGGCTTAGCGAACCCGAAGGTTCGATGCCAACACCACCAACCGTCGACCGCACACTTCCCTCCAATCCACTCCTCCATAGCCTAAATCCCCCAGGTCGGCCCTAGGTCGTTTACCCGAAGGCTCATAACTGATTACTTTTTTCGGAATTCGATCATTATTAAACCCAACGACTTTACATGTCCATTTTAAGCGTCGCGCTGCTGTTACTTGAACTATATTTACCGGATATAATTCGCGCAGTTACGCAATGTGGAGCCTTCTAAATTCGCCTGTTTCTTCATCCTTTTCTGGGCCAAATATTCTACGCAGTACTTTATTTTCGAAAACTTTAAGGCGTTGTTCCTCCCTTAACGTCAGCGGCCATGTTTCACATCCGTAGAGAACTGTTGGTAGCATAATAGTTTTGTACATCCTAATTTTTAAATTTTTGGAGAGTAAGCGCGAACTGAGTAATTTTGCGACCGAAAAATAACAAGCATTACCGGCTTTTAACCTTGCCTTTATTTCTTCTTGAATTTCATTTTTCCCCGATATAATAGACCCTAGATATTTGAATTGCTCAACGTGTTCGAACTTTATCCCGGAAATATCTACATTACTAAAATGTTCATCGCTTCTACTACTAACCATATATTTTGTTTTATCGGTATTAATTACTAAACCAATTTCGTTACCGGTTTCCATGAGCGTAGTAGCGTTTAGTTTTATAGTTTCCTCGTTTTCACCCAAAAGTACCAAATCATCGGCATAACCAAGAACCGAACATTTACCACCCATCACTAATCCTTTTCCCATAAGCATTACCTTCCTAATGACGTATTCTTGCGCTAAGTTAAATAATACCGGAGAAAGAGAATCTCCCTGTTTTAAAACCGAACGACCGTACCTCAAACTTTTCGGAGTAAAAAGTCCCGATTCGGATTCTATTAAATGTTTGGGACATGCACATCTTTACGAGATTAACCAATTTCTTTGGTATCCCCAGTTCGATCAAAATATCAAACAGTTTCTGGTGGTTAATCGAATCGTAAGCCTTTTGGAAATCAACATAGAGCTGATGCACTACGCCCTTTCTAATTCTAATTTTTTCTCTAAAATTTGACGAAGGGAAAATATTTGATCGATAGTTGAACGACTCCGTCTAAAACCACATCGGTAGTCTCCAATTATTTCCTCCGCGTAATCAGTAATTCGGTTCGTTAGAATTGATGTAAATATTTTATAACACGTCGGAACGAGTGAAATACCACGATAGTTGCTACACTCTGTTCTAGGACCCTTTTTATGGATCGGAATAAGTATAGATTCTTTCCATTCTTCTGGTATTTTTTCTTTTTCCCAAATCATTGTTACTAATTGATAAATCTTAGAAATTCCAGCTTCTCTACACGTTTTGAATAATTCGGCAAGGATATTGTCAATTCCGGCTGCTTTATACGGTTTTAATTTTATGACCGTTATTTCAACTTCCTCCTTACTCGGTTCTTCTATTAACGGTTCCGCGCTGAGAAAAGTAGAAGTAGGGGAATTTATGTATGTATATTGAGACAGACCAAAAACTACATATTATTGATCGAACTATTAATTTTCTAAGAAAACAGATTTTAATTAATTTTTTTTCGTGAATGCGAAAATATAATTCTTTAGTGGTAGGCAATTTTCCTAAGCTTGTCCCATGTAACTCGTAAGATCATAACTTCTTCTTTATCTTCCTCCTTGTGCCATAACTAGCGTGGAGTGACCTCTGTTTTGTTTTTTTTCCGAGGCTAAATATGGGCTTGTGAAAATCGATTTTCACTTTTATGGGTGATTAGCTAAGAAAAAGAGGACCTCAAGATAACTGGTGGTCGGTAAATACATTTGTCCAAAAATTCTCTCAGGAAAGGCGATCCTGAGTTAAATTTTGAATGTGACCTAAGGGTTGTGTATGTGTTTGCAGTAATATTCTGTTGTGTATGTGCCCTCTACTAAATTGAGGAATAGCCTCTACTAGTATGTAAGGAGATCAAAATTTAAAAATTATAAAAAAAATAAATGTCTAAAGGCAATTTAAAATTCTGAATGATATATAGTAAAAAGAATGTGATATTAAGACCGGTTACGGGATTCATCTTTATCCCAAGCTTACCAATATGCAAAAATTGAAGAAAAAACGATCCGCATTTAATTCATAAATCCTAATAGTATTGATCCTTCTATACCATCATGCGTACTTCAAGTAATCCGCATTTATACTGCAGTCACTCTTTCCTTGCTTGTCAAGAAATGTTACTATTTCTATTTTAAAAATAATAACTTAAAGGAACTTGTAAAACTTATCTTGGATGATATTGCTTATGAGATAAAGAATGGTGGTAATAACATATGTTCTCATGAAAAACGAACGTTGGACCATCTCTCCCAACAGGTGTGTGTGATGTAAGTTTCTTACATTAAGATACATAGCTCAGTTGTTATAGGTTGATGGTGAGCCATCCTGGGTGTTGTCTCAAAGGAAAAAAAAATTCAATTAGCCACCTTATCCACTCTGTCTACCTAAACTTTATGTTGATCAACTTAAAAAGCATTTATTTATTTTGTCGTCTGTATATGTTAGGTAAAGTCTATGGTTGTTGAATGAAACTTTTATACAAATCTAACATTTTATTATTATAAAGTAATTCTATACTTGACGTAATTCTACAACTTTGAAGTTCAAAACAAGAGTGTTGTCAAACCGAAACGGAAAAAAAAAAACTTTTATGTAATCAAATAAATATAGCAACTAAATATAACTTACATTGCCAATACTTAATGCGGATTTAATTACATGAGATTAAATAATGATTTTTCCAAATGCACATCTAAAATCCTATTGTTTTTAATTTAAATTTTTCTCGATATGAAATCTATACTTTTTCTTCTATGATCGATCTTCGACAAAAATTAGAAGAAATGGCAGTCCAACCGAGATGTTGAACAACTGCATTCACTTATCTTTGCTTTTTTTTAATGCGGGGGTAAGCCGAGTACTTGTATCTGCTAATTTTTCATATAAATGTAATATTATGCTTATATTTTCTTTTATAGCTTACAGTTTATTTAGTTTTATAATTTTGGAAATCTACACAGAATTTTAGGGTCCAGACTGTTTGCTTTTTTTGTTTTGTTTTTTTATGAATGTTTAAAAATAATAAGAGACAAGGCTGGAAAAGTGTATTTAAAAAGAGAATTTTAGCTCGTGCTTTTAATTTAAAAAAATATAAATCCATAAATAGTAAATTAAATTTTGCAGAGGTCTTGTTAAAGTGAGAATAAATTCATTAAACAGGCTCGAAATTTTAAAAATGCCATCTAGTTCTTTAGAAAAGTGTGTGATCCCTCATTTAAATATTTTTTTTTCTTTTTAATACACCCATCAATTGGCGGAAGAACTGGTCCAGGTCCTTCACCCAGGAGGATCGCATGTCGGAAATTGGACGTCAACAGAGACCTGGAGGGGGCTTTGGTATATAGAGCCATCCTCTGGAGTACTCCAGCAGGTTGCACCAGCACATCAGTCAAAGTCAAGATGAAATCGTTCCTTGTTATCATCGCTCTGTCAGCACTCATCGTCCTAGCTAAGGTCAGTATAGATTGTTCATTTCTGCAATTTGTTGAATTTTAAGTTACTTAAAAAAAAAAATCTAAAGAACGAACTGTAGTCAAGAACGAACTAAATTCATAAATTCAGATTCAATCCCGATACGAAGCAATTGATTATAGAGATGGAGGGAATAATTTGTTAAACTATTTTATCTATTTGTGGACTAGTCAAAACTGTTCTTTTTGCAGAGTAAGTGATCAGTAATCAAGGAACAAATATTAATTTTATTCTGAATGGTATAGCTCTTGTGAATGAATTAGATTTCCATTATTTATCATTTCTTTAGCTGGGTGGGTTTCGTTGGGCGAAAAGACTTCCAACATTTGATAGTTACTAGATTCAGCCAAATATTTATTCCTTCCCACCTTGCCGGTGAGTGAATCAGTCTTATTCGATCCCTGAAAAGAACGGTTTAGTACAGATTTAATTGATGATGGCTTAGAGCTGATCAAAAGGCGTTGTTATGATCGAATTATTAATTCAATTAGAATTGATGAATTAATTGCCACTTCTATTGCGATTATTTTATTAGAAAACTAGTTTCGTATGTTAAACATTCATCTTCAGGTAGGTTAAATTTTTGTGATTTACTATAGGATTTCCCTTATGACTTATTGGATTTTTCCGTTCCTATGGGAAACAAATTTAAAATGGGGCTATTGGAAATGGTTATCTGGCCATTTAAACAAAAATCTGGATCGGTTTTAAACGATTTTGTTATTTCTGATGATTCAGAAATATTTAATTTTAGGCAATTTTCTACTTTATGTAGTATTTTTACTCCCGAGTCTTCATTAAATTTATGGTTATTTACATTCAGATGGATAGCAAAATTGGAGTTTTGTGTCTTATTAGTGTTTGCTCTTATATGCGCTTTTTTGGAAAGGGTCTATATTGTCTTTAGGTGAAGGGATATATAAAATTATTTATTTATATTTTCCACAGTAAACTCACTTCTTTACTCCACTCACTTGAGTTTGACTCATTAGACCATCAAATCTGGTCGCGAGTTGAATATCTCGTAACCAAAAAACATAAAACATTAGAATACCTCGTGTGAATTATTAATTTTTCTTGGTTATGTATACGTTATATTTATTATGAGCTATACAGAACATAAAGTTAATATCCAGCATTTATTATTTGGTTAATATAATACAGTATTAAAACCAATATTAATAGGAGCAAATAAATTTATTTTCCCCGAGTTGAATAAAATCCGCTTCATATCAATGAAAAAGGATAAGAAAACGATATTATTATTTGTATTGAAGATTATTGTGATAAAAAAAAAGGCTGATATTAATTAAATATGTTAGGAGTAAGTAACGCTGAGTGCTAACCTCCCTCATGTCTGTTATCCCAGATCTTTGTTAGCCACTCGTCTTGCGTACCATGATCACATCTGCTTGTTATCATAGGGTAAGTGACAGGTGTGGATTTTAAAATTGAAGAGAAAAAAAAACGGGAAGTTTTAGATAATTCAGTGGTGGCCAGCTACGGTTTACCTTAGAACTGCTTTACCCATTAGAGGTAACAATGAGATCTTTTATACATATAAAATAAAATTTGTAAAATATAATTAAATATTCAACTGCTATATGGTTAATAAAAGTATTCAAACTATTGAGAATTAAAATGTAGAACAATCTCTTCTAAATATGAAAGAACATTTTATGAAGTCAAAATTTTTTAAAGAATATTTGTGTTAAAAAATAAACAGAAAAGAAAGCAATCTTTAAAAACTCCGTGGGTTCCACGAAAAAGGAAGCCATCCCTGGTTTAGATCAGTAACTATTTATAAGTAAAATTGTTCCTGAGGGGACGATGTAGGCTAAAGGCTTGTGATAACGCATAGGATACGTATACTTAAAAAAAAAAAATAGATATTTTTCTGTGTAGAAGTAACTAAGCAGGTTTGATCTCTCCCCAGAATTATATGTTGAGAAGCAGGCACCTCAAATGGGATGTCTTGAGGCTGCTTTGCATAATAATCCGTTCTTGCCCAGATAATTATTTCTTCTGTGCACTAAATAATAAAATTACCTGAAAGAGGAAAAATCCTGTTGATTTTTTTGTAAGCTAAGTCATCATTTTATATATATATATATATATATATATATATATATATATATATATATATATATATATATATATATATATATAAATTATTTTATTTTATGCTTGATTTTGGTGTGATCGACCAATTGAAATGCGAGTAAAAAAAAAAAAATCTATTATTTTTGTTGAGCTTACGTTTACTTTAGTTCAAATTTTAAAAAAGTGTTTATAAAACATATTTGTATTATCATTAATGAATATTTTCATGTAATTGTATATATGAACATGAAAACAATGCGAACATGTTCACTAATAATAGAAAATTATTCTATTATATTACTAGAGGGGATGAAAATAGAGAAAACTTCAAATCATTACAAATATAAATATATCACCGAAGGCATAGTTAATAAATAAGAAATACAAGTAAAAAACAAAACAAATTAAATAAATTAAAAAAAAAAAAGAATGTCCAACAACCCGTTATTATTACTTTTGTTTCATTTTTGAAGTATTAATAAATTAATTAAATATATTTATAAAATAAAACGATTTAGGAAAATAGAGAACTTAGACACATAACCTATTATCATTTTAAAATTATAAATATATCATATTATTGAGAACTATATATATAAAATATACAATGATAAATATCTTATTTTTATTTCAGCATTAAAGTAAATACGTTTACTAGACTTTTAATTTTCAGTTAATTTTGAGCATATAGTGTATTTCCACATTTTTATTTATTTAATTTAAAAGCTGAAAACATAAGCAATACCTTTTAATCACGTAAAACACGGATGAACTGTGCATTAATTGAATGGCTCCGCCGAAAAACGTTCTGAAGGGACAAAATTTCGGAGTGGCAATTTTAAAGTTTATAAAATGAATAATAGTATGTCTTAGTATGATATAGTACTCCATTATGTTATAATACATGTAAATATAACAAATTATTATTTGAATATTAAATCTAACCTACAAAAGTAACAAAAACTTCAGATTATGATTTTCTTTCACTGATTACTCAAAATTTTATATTTGTCACTTAAAACGTTTTTCGGTGGACCCATTCAATTAATTCAATTTATAATGATGGCGGTAGGTAATGATAATTATAAAAACAAAGATGAATCCGAAATATATATGCGGTAATCAATGAAGTATGCAGTCACTCCTTGTGATAAATCGGTCTAGAATCAATTTTTCTATGAGGGTCTTAGGCCATCCCTGATGGGTTTCTGGGGAGTCCGCAGTTTAAAGTTGTAAAATCTGCACATTGAATCTTCTTCTTTTGAAGAAATATTCTATTTAAATATTTGACTGTCTACTGACTTGATGCACGTATAGGTTATGAGAACATAAAAGACAATTGCTATGAGTAGGGACTAAACTACTTACTCTGTCATTTCGATTTAGAAGAATTCAACATTATAAATAGCGTACCCAAAATTTTAGAAAAATTAGGGACATACCAATTTTAAAAGAAAACATTGGTGCAAGGCAAAAGCGGTAAAAAGATTATTTCAATTTCCGAATGCTGCTAAATTACTCACTTAATGAATTTAGGGAGACATTATAGCCGATGACCGACAAAAAATATATAAATCATTTCATGATGATTTTTTTCAATAATCAGCATTAAAGTGAGTGCGTTGTTAAGACATCTATTAGTATGGAGTATGTGTCCATTTATGAAAAATTTTGGACACTCATTTTTTCTTTTCTTTTTCGAAAACATAAGAATTGTTTATAGTTTAAATGTATTTGATTTACTTCATGAGCTACCCAGCTAGCACCTGAAATTCCTGTTATGCATCATCATGTAACTAAAATAAAAAAAAAAATGTACAGCTCTTAATTACAGGAAGTTTCACGCAGTCCGGTCGAGGAAAAAGTGTTGCGATAGTTTTATAATTAAAAGAGGAAGTGAGTTGTCATGCTGCCACTGGACCCAGTTATCTAATATTCACCTCAATGCCAAAAATAAATTAATATTTCGTATAGTTGTTATTTTAATATATGGAAATAATTAATTTTTAAAGTACTTATAAACGTTTTAAATAATAAAATTAAAAGCTAATCAATCGAAGAATGTTAAACCTTTAAACTTTAAATCAACCAAACTTAACATAAGGCTGAATACGTTTTAAGGAATTTGGATCTTATTGTTTCATATATTTAGTATTTAATTAAATAGATATAATTATTACAATAGATTAATTTAATCACATTCATCAGCGTATGTTGCTTTTTGCGTATGTGCAGTAAAGGTGCAAGAATTAATCCTTGTGGGACTCTGGCCCTGATCGGATAGATTTTTGTTGTATTTAAAAGTAATTTTTTTCAGACAATATATCAATGGTTGTCGTGAAGAAGTATACATGTCCATTTACCTTAAAAAACTAGACCTTCAAAGCTAAGTATAGTCTGATACAAGCGTTGTGAAAAAATGTTTTTTGTGTTTCCTAATAAGGGCTTAGTATTATAGTCATAATAATTTTTTTTTTTTGGCACAATTAGTAAACGATCAGAAATTAGCAAACTGAATAGTGCACAATTTTGACTCACCGACTTCTTCCTGGCAGCCAGGGATATAACTTGTCACATAGTCGGTAATAACCTCATCCAATACTTACTCAGAGCTCAACCCTGGAGCGTGACGTGATACCAGGCGCCCATTGGCTGCTTTATTTTTATTCTAAACTTACACAGTGCGAAATAAATACTTATGCACGTGTTTATAACTTGATTAATAAAACGAAATACAAGAAAGCGTCATTTATGTCTATTTTATAAAGAGGAAATCTAAAATTAAAATTGCCTATTTGTTTGTTAGGGAGATGACATCAAAGAGAAGTTAAAGAAGACAGCTGAGAAATGCAAGGAAAAGCACCCTATTTCAGAGGGTAAGCATCATAAACATAATTTTATCTGCTTATCTACTGATAAATTTAAATAGTTACTCACCACTTTCCTCTATATTTCAGATGAGATTCAAAAGCTGAAGGCGAAAGACACAGAATATCAATATTCACATGATGCCAAGGTATGTAAAATTGTTATTTTGAAAGTATTTTTACATTATATTATTGGTAATTATTATATACATGTTTTTACTTTTTCTGTATAATAATGGAGTTCTCTTAACTTTTAGTGCTACATGGCCTGCTTCCTGGAAGAAGGAAAAATTGTAAGTATGCTTTTTAAACATTTAAAATCCTTTTGTTGGATATTATTTAGCTATAATTAATATTAATTTTCATTTCCCGTATTCAAAATTGGTTTGATATGAAGTGTGAGACATATTTACAAAAATGTAATCAAATGTTAACCCCATGATAACTAAAGACTTGAAACTGAATCATTTATAGGAATATATATTCATGCTTAAACTGAAAAAATGTATGCATATTGATAAACTTTAGATGTATTAAAAGTTGGAAAAAAAAACAAAAAAAAAAACGTAAACTTACAAGTTAAAAATAATATATTTGAAAAAGAAAATTAAACAATTCTTTCTAAATATTTGTTATTTTTGTTAGTTTGAATTTTGGTGATTGAAAAATACTTTTTGTTATATTTTTAATCTACGTGCTGATTTCTGTTTTGTTTTTTTTCATTTTGAAAAATTTGCTCATGAGTTGAAATTCTATCATGCAGATGATATTCTACTCTGGCAATTTCTAAGCTCAGAGTAATTAGCTATAGCTACAAAACGTAACTTTAATAGGTCTCCTTTGAAAATTCCATATATTATTGACACAATTTTTGTTAGACACAGCGAAGGTCAAAATAGAACCATCATTAACCAGTTTCTTTATGTTATGGAACATAGGAGTATATCCTGCAAGTTGTCTGTGTTGGTCTATAATCAATGGACACTTAAATATTAATTAAGGGTGAAGATATTCGTTGGAATTTAAAATATAAACATTTTGCTATTTTCAGTTACAAAACGGAAAATACGACAAAGAAAATGCTATAGTCATGGCCGATGTAATCCATAAAGATAACCCAGAGCATGCTGCTAAAGGAAAGGAACTCATTGAAACTTGTGCCAAAGAACGTGAGTATCAAGTACATTATCAAAGAGTTTATAGATGTTAAAACTTAAGCTGCAGAAAATACAGTTAGGCACTAAGCATTATTTGGTGAGATAATTTTTATCTATGTAGAAAAACCTAACCCCATAAATATATAGGTATTTATGCATACATAAACGTGATAGATATACATTTTTAACTATCTTGTAGCTAGATTGGAAATGACATCTGATAGTAAATCAACGAATCGGGTTATTGAAAGTTTAACAAATAAGTTCTCTTCTACTGATTTATTAGCACTAGCACCAGCAAGGTAAGCTCATCTGCTTATCATCTCAATATGTGGCAAGTAGATACAGTAAAGCACCAATGTCTGTTATTGTCTTCTATCAACAACACAGCTATCTAGCAGTTGCCACTGTTTCCTGAATATGGCTACCATAAAATGTCTATATTAGGGATTTTCCTAGCTCAACACATTCTGCCATCTTTGTCTTTTCTTATTCTCATGTCCACCACTTGGTATTATCAATTTTATAAGCATGCAATTCACAAATATTGTAACTGCCAGAATATACTTAAAACATTTATTTCCAATGAAAGTAACAAAAATAAGTAGAAAAGGAGTTGGACTAATTTAATTACACTCCATGAACCTACTATTATGTATTATAAGTTCATGGACCTATTCAGGTTCCTAATATTTGAGTAGATTAGAGTGATCTTTAAGCAAAAAATCACACTAATGAAAAAGCAGCGGACATCTAAATTGAGATTACTATTACTATTGAGGATAGTTTTTCTATTCAGATTAAAAGTTAGCTATTAAAAATTATATAAAGATATCAAATTGAATTAAATAGTTTCAATTTAAATATTTTCAAATTAAAAAAAAAAAAAAAAACTTTCACTACTTTAATAGGAAATAGCTTCTTTGTTATCTAGAAGAGAACTATCTCTCAAGAGTTCGTAGACCAAAACATCATATAGACGATAAAACAGACTGTCATACTTTCTATGATATTGTTTAAGGTAAAAATGCTGACATGTTAATTAAAATACAGTTATTATAAGCTACTTTTAATAACTTTGGATTAATTTCCTTCGTAACATTAGTAAAATTGTTTATATATTTTGTTACATATAATGATTGTTTATATTTTAACATGGTACATGTTTTGTCTTTATTACTAAATCATTATACATACTAATGTAAATATATACCTATTCGAAAAACATGTACCATAAATCCTTGCTTTGGTCCTTGATCCAAAATGAGATAATCCGGAGGTCTGGGGGTGTCCATGATAAACACAAACACTTAGGAAATTTTTTTTTTGTATTATAAATGTTTTACCAGTATATGTTTTTTGGAAAAACAGTAATTTTGGGAGAAAATGTTGATTTTCCTATGTTGTTTACTTTGAAATAATAAATAATTTTCTATTGTATCTTTTTATAGATCCAGAGGTAGGATCAGACCAGTGCGAGTTTGCTTATCAGATGTCACTCTGCGCTGCTAAAGAAGCCAAAAAGGTAAGTTGTGATAAGTTCAAAAAATATTGTCACATCAAATAATACATACTTTATTTTAATAATTGTGCTATTTTTTCTAGGTGGGATTGGATAACACTGACTTTTACACAAAATAAGCAGAGTTGCAGTTTTAGAAGACACCAAAGTTTCCACTGTATCTCACAAACGATGAATTAAAGAAATTTGTTCTTTTTTTTTTTTAGATACTGAATGAAAGTTATTTAAATTAATAATAAATTAATATTGATTCAAAAAAAAAATTATTTTATTTCCCTTGTATTTAATTATTATAAATGTTACAATTCACAGTAACAGTCAAATAATCTATTTTTTAAGACTGTAGGTGATTCCTCTAGCTAAAGGTCACCACATATTTACCAATACTATATTATTTTGAAGCTTTGGTTTGATAATTTTCAAGTTTCTCTTCTTCTGTTTTTTCAAGGCTGAATATGCCAAGAAAAAACTTTTGAAACCAATACTCTTTAATAAACATCTTCCAATTACTTACTTCATCACATTTTACTTTAACTAGATATGAAAAATATATTTTTTTTAATAACTCACAATTTCATTCATTAATGATAATTAATCATTTGTTATATTTATTTATGCCTTCATGTAGAAAAATGTTTAACTATAATCACTATAGTGTTCTATTTTTAAGTATCCATCATTGTTTCCTATGAAACTTAGTAAAGAAACGTGCTAGTTCAAGAAATGAAGAGTATAAGAGGTTTACATAAAATTTTTGGATGTGGGATCAATCTCTACCTTATTAACTTATAAATCAATATCAATCTCATAAATTTGGCAGTTTAGTTTTTTTTTGAGATTTAATTGAATTATATCCTTTTAGCTGGATTTTGATTGCCTTCTTACAGTCAAGCCTGGATTTACGGTCCATGCCTGAGATCTTATGGTATCTTTCATTCACTGGGATAGTAGCAAAACTGGAATGTTGTATTGTTATTGTACAGAATATATCAGTTACTTTATTTTAAATTGGTTATATTAATTTAATTTTTTTTTTTGTCTAGTGTATATATGGAATGGCAATATGAATAGCAATATTGATTTATTTTCCTGTTTAATTTAATAAAATAAGTATCAAACCATAGTATTTACTTATAAAAAGTAATTTAAAATAAGAATTCCATAGCGCTCCCACTCAGCCTCCACTGGATATTACCAGTGATGCAGCCGAGAGAGCAGCGCTAGGATCTCTACGCGTCTAGCCTTGACTCCAAATAAGTGGGGAATAGGTTCGATTCGGGGTTCCCCGGGCTGTGTGTGTTTGTATTGTATATAAAGTATGAATGAATAATAATTTGGGTATTTTAATTTTAATTCAATTTTGTTTTATTTTAGATTATTGTAAATAATTATTAGTTTTATTTTATGAAGATATTTATTTATTTTATTTTATTTTTTTATTATTATTAGTTGTGTGTGTGTGTGTGCATTTGTAAATATGGTATGAATGAATACATTTATCTCTGTACCTATTGCCCTTTACTGAGGCAGATTGTACACTTATTTCAATAAAATATATTAGAAGTGAAAAAAAAAAAAATAAGAATTTAACATATTACCTTCCTTGTAGAATTTTGTAGTTGTAATAAAAAGAAAAGATACATCAAAGGTATTAAGTTTTATTTAATAAATAAATTACAGTAATTAAAATATTGATAATAACACTCTTATATTGGACAATACTAGTGGACATGTTCTTTGCATCATATTAACAAATAAATTCACAATAAGTTCCATGTTTGCGAAAACTCTTCATTTAGCATGAAAGTAGTGTACATGACTTTCCTTCATGAAATTTGAAAAATGAAATAGGGAGAGATGATATAAATTGTTATTCAGGTGTGAATTCATTATCTTCCATCCGATATTATTTCTTCCATATAATTATCCTATAACACTTTAATCCTTACCTATACCATGTCTATACAGGTATTTATTGAACTAATGTAGTTTAGAATAGAAGAACATCAAAATAACAGTTTATGCCCTATTTATCTATTTTTGGAATAAAGCTTAACAAAATGAGATTCTCCATAAATACAAACATTACAAAACCTCAATGGGAATGTTTACAAAATACCTACATTATTTTCTCATATTTTTTAAAACATTTTTGGAATGTTATACAGCTTGATGAAACATATAATATGAACAGCTATGACAAGTTACTGAGATATATCAGTTTTATAATTTTTTAAAAATGTTTTATCATAAGTTTTTTAAAGTAAGGTTTCATAATAATCAGTTTATATTTTATAGTAGAGGTAATACATATAATTTATTAATATTTATAATGTACAACATAACAAAGTATATAGCAGCGATAGACAATTTACAATGTTGCATATTTTACTAACATAAAAAAAATACCACTTTAAGCTACATCGAGTAAAGCAACAGTCACATACAACAGGTTATATACTATCATAGTCTGTATAATTTTATTTAAATGTATAATGCATCTTTGAATTTTACATTTTAATATTAATTATTATCTTCATTTTTTATGCATAAAGGAAATAAAAAAAAAGTATAGAGGAACCTACCAAAGAGTGATGGCACTAAATATGTGCCAAATTATCATCAATTTTTTTCATATTTATAAGTTTATTAATAAATACTTACACCATATTAAAAAGAAATAAAACACACAAGTTAAATTAAGAGAAAATATAAATAAAATGCTGTACTTGTGCGGCATGTGCATTTTACTTAAAAAAATGTAAAAAGTTTAGCATGATTGGAGGGGATTTCTTATTAGAATCCCAACTAATTTTCTTAAAAGGAAAATGCACTAACATTATTGAAAAGCTTAAATGTGAAATTTTCATGTAAGACGTTACAAATATTTTTTATAAGTGCTAAAAACAGTATATGCAATTGTATAATACTGCAAATGATTTATTTTCACTTTGTGATGAGTACTTCATTAGGGTGATAGCATTAGTATTAAAACTCTACTTAATTATAGGGAATACAACACACCTATTCACACTTTACACACAAGTGATTACACGCAACTAATTTCAGTAAGCCTCAGAGGTGGGATAAAGATTTTTAAAATATAAAAAGAATAAAAAGAGAAGAAATAATAAAAATTATACAAAAGAAAATTATACAGAAATATGGCACAAATTCTAAGCTAACACATCAAATTTATATATAAGTACAAGGTTCCTCTATGTCGAGCTAGGTATCAAAATACACAGGACCTCCAAGATCTACTGGCTTACTCAACCAAAAGGGGGAAATATACAAGTTGGCTGACGTTTATATTCTGTGAGGTCCCCCACATCTCTTATACTTTATTTGTGTTTCTGAAAAGTAATTTCAATTATTTTACATATAAATATATATTTATAAGTATAAATATATATATATCTGCCATAGAGGCATCAACAAAGTTAAAATGTTTAAATTTTACTACTGGACATTTAAAAGTTGTAAATTAACTTCATTAAACATTTTTACGAAGGGTTTGTACCTTTGGGGGTATCTTTCTCAATTAATGATAATTTAATAAAATGTTAAAGTACATACTTTACATACAGTTCTCTTTGACTTCGAAATATTTGTATGTTGGATTTTCGTATCCATTGATCTGCATATTGGCTACGTGTCTTTCTTCTGGAGTAGCCGCTTGATCTACCTCAATGAAACCCTGAAATTATCATAAATAATTTAGTATTCCATGCTTGGGCAAAACAAAAGATAATCATAATAAGATAAGAAGTGTACAGGTGATACTTTAAACTTTATTATGTTTCAATTTTTTGGTTTCAATGATGATGGTTTGTTTAGTTATCCATGTATAATTGGAAAATAATAGACTGATTAAATTTGTTGGAATGATTCTAGAATCAACAAAGTAGGGTCAAAAGCCTGTATTTAGTTCAAATGCATAAGTTCTACAGCTATATAACCTAAGTATACAGTTATGCAAATAAAAGCACAAAAAGGAGAATGAAATGAATTCCAAAAATGAATAATGTCACAAAAATGAGACCAAGAAAACACATTTCAATCAAGGAAGCATGGGCTATAGTATCATGGTTGCCGATACTGTCAATCATGCTCAATATAAAATTGGATCTGGAGCAAAACAATGGCAGTTTTACAAGAGCAGCAGTTGATTAATTTGTAATCATTAATTGTGAATAATAAAATAAATCCTATTTAAAAAAAAAAAAAAAAATTATCATATTAATTTTATCTAAAACACTACCTGATTTTGAGGTGATCTTGCACTTCGCCTTCGTAATACAGCTCCACCCATCAAAACAGCAATCATTAATGCAATACCAGCAAAAGCTAAAATGAAGTAAAGACCCTTTGTGTCACGGTATACCTCCCTCCTAACAGAATAAGTCTGAAAAAAATAAATATAATTATTAAAATAATTATAATTAAATAATATATTAAAATAATCATTAATAAAATAACTTAGACCAAACTGTTAAGTTTACAAAGTATTGAGAATTTTCAAGTTTAATCAAACAAATAATATTCAATTTGGAGAATCAAATAAGCCCAAAATAAACAGTTTCAAAATTATTATACTAACTGGCTCATTGTGGCTGATATCGTGAGTCATAGCATGGGCATAAAGTTGTGGTTGTTGCTCATGGAGGACGGGTGCAGCTGAAGTAAGGGGTCCAGTTTCAGTGCTGTGTTCATCCTCGACAGTTTCTGGATCATATTTCCTAGCTTCCTCTCGCAGTTCAGTTCTTTCCCTCTTATGAGCTTCCTTACGTTCCTTCTCGAGCACTCTTTCTCTTTCTTTATCTGGGATATTCATAAAAAGAATATATAAAAATTCCAAAATAAAAAAAAAAAAAAATATCATTTACTAAATTTTAAATAAATTCTCATTCCATAAAAGTGGTACCTTCTTGAAGGGCAGTGACATCAGCTCGGTATTTGTCAAGTATAGCAGCTTCAGCTTCTCTGGTCATGGAGAGTAGGGAACCAGGAGTGTCATCTTTGCTTCGAAGGGCTTGCATATAGTCAGACATCAACTGTGATATTTTTGAAGATAACTCAGGGAATCTGAATGTTTATAAAAAAAAAAAAGTTAGAAATAATTGATTTAAATGTTCAAATTTTTACTTATTAGATAGGTGATATTCATTAATTCTTTAATACAAATTCATTAATTTATTCTAATAGTCTAAATATATTTTAATAGTGTATTATATATTTAAAAAAAAATAATTTAACAACTTATAAGTAAAAGTCTCATTCTTAAAAATTTTACACAATGACTTTACATAATTACATCTGAAATTCATTTTTGTATTTGTTTCTTATTAATCTTTTTTAATAGCCAATAAATTTATATATATTCTAACCTGTCAAGCATTTGTAGAGATTGATTAACCATATGGTCAATATCGACAAGGTGTTCCAAAGTGATGGATTTCTCTCGTTCAGCTTGTTCCAGGCTTGATGTGAGGAGGTGCCTATAGTGAGAAATGGTATGATGTCGATCTTTGTGAAGTGCTCGAAGTAGTTTCTGAAGGCACTTCTGTACACGATGAGTCTAAATAGAAATTATCATTTTTATTATAAACATTGCTTTACTTTTTATGTTGTCTATAACTTATAAATATAAATTATATTTTATCTGGTTGTTTTATAGAGTTATTGCTCTATAAGTTAAAAGAGAAGAAGATACATTTGGTTAATCAAGGATACATTTATTTGCTTCTACTATTACTTCAGATTTTAAAACTTATAAATCCATTTTAGGCCTTTATTATTATTATTATTTTTTTTTTAATTAATTAAAAAAATAATTTTTTTCATTTTCCATAAAACCTAAAGAAAAACTAACACTTCTGATGAGCAATTTGAAACATTTAAGCAGTAGCGGCTAATGTATTAGATAAATAAACATTTATATTCCACTCATTCCCATAAGTGATTTAAGATTTACAAATACAAAAAAAAATAACTATTATTTTAGAAGGCTATCAAGTAAATAGGATAAGCTTTACAAAGTACTTCAAATTAACACATCATTGTGTTAAGATAAAGTTTTCTAAGGAAGTAGAGAAAAATCAGTTTTATTTTATTGTATGGTTTGACATTAATAATTAAAATAATTCTACAAATGGATTCAACCATTTACTTACATTGATAGGGCTGTCATTTAATGCTTGTGTATAACAAGTCATGGCTTCCTTCTTCCTTTGGTTGATATGGGCCATAACTCTTTGCTGGTGCATTGCAACTAATTGATGCTTTTCGGCATTACCTTCCTCTTCTAATGATTGAACTGTTTGCTGGAACCTGTAATTAAAACGTTATAGTGAATGGTAATGCATAAATCAGATGTCACAAATATAATTGGAAATTATAAAGAGGTTATCTTACATCAGATCAATCTTGACAGTTGCAAATATATTTCAATAAAAAAATTGTAAAATATATTATAAGTATTCTATTTTTTTGGAATACTATATCTAATAACTTAAAAAAAAAAAAAAATCTTGAAGCCATTACCTAATTAGTCAAAATCTTTAAGATTTGTACTTACTTTTGTTGAGAAGAAAATAAATTTTGTTCTATCCAGGAACAAGCTCCTTTTTATTTTAATGGAATTAAGATTATAATATTTTGTATGAACCATGTAATTTCCAAAAATACTTACAATGTAGTATATTTTTGAATTTAATAATTTTAGCAATTTACCTGAGTGTCATTCTCTGTTTAAATTCTTCTGCTAATTTTGGATCTGAGCTCCTCATATCTTGGTACCTTTCTTCAAGATCAGACCAATCCTTCATTACCTATAATAGAATTATTGAAAACGATGTATTTTTTAAATACTCTACTGTTTTTAATAGTTAATTGAGTCTCAAAAATTTTATCAAACATATTATATTGTTCTTATTTCATTTTATCACAATATTCTGATTAAAACTACCTTAGTGACTTTCTCACGATGAAGCTCCTCTAAGCGCTGTTGTGCTTCCTTATAAGCTTGATGTTCAGCACGTGGGTCGAAATTAGTAAAGTATGGATCAGGAGTAGGTATACCAGTAGTGGGCCTAGGGGGCTCAGTTGTGGGAGCTGGTGTGCTGGTTGTGCTTGAGCTTAGGATATCATCATAACCATCATAGTCATCATCTTCTTCGTCGTCCTCAGAGTCCTCATCATCATCTGGGTCCAAGTCATCTTCACCATCATCAACATTATCGAATACCTCTGATCCACCCATAGGAAGTGCTGGAACCACTGCTTTTTTTAGTGGTACCTTATCTGCTAAAATTGCAACATCATTTACAATGAGCTTAGGACAATAAATGAACTAAATCAGTTTATTCTAACTAACAAATAATAAATATTTTGGTTGATCTTTCATTTTTAATCAAAAGATGAATCTGATGAACATATTTAAATCTAAGGTTTCAAAACTAATTTCATTCACACAATATAAAAAAAAAAACTTAAACAAAAAAAAAAATTACTTTTAGATGGACAGCAAACAAACTCTACTCCTGAGAACAATGAAATTCCACAAGGAAGGAGCATAGCAAATGTACGAAGAGACATCGACCTGTCAAGACAAGCCTGTGCAGCTGTTTGATTCCACCTTTCAAATTCCCAACATTTTGTTTGATTATGAATGTGGTCAAAAAGACAGTTCTCTGGTACTAGGAGAGCATCACTTTGGAATGGACCTTCTGTAAATTCAATAATTCTGGGATTATTCACATAAAATTTAGTTTATAATAGTCCAAACTAGAGAAGAAATTAGGACCAACAAAATTTAACCACTTTATTTGGAAAAAGAGAGACATATTCGTCCTTTTTATATTACTAGTAACTTTAGTGAAATTTAATAATTAGTCAGATGAAATAACATTATATACATGAGTAATTATTTTTATGATAGTTTATAAAAAAAGATACATATATGTATATACATTTACATATACTCTTCTTAGTTCATTTCAGGTAGTCAAATCTGGGACATGAAATAAATGCTGATATTCACCTGAGTTGGGTGATTAGTGCTTACAGCCTGATTGATCATGGGATTAGCATTGTTTCTCCCATTTTTTAAAGTTATTAATTATAATCAGAAACTGAATTTATTGTAATAAACTAACAGAATTTATCTACCAGCTTTTTATGACCACATTGATATTGGCTGTGGAATTAGGAGTTAAGAAGAATATTTACTAAAACTGATAGTTATTTATCTATTTAATAATTAAAATTAAAATTTTGAATACAAGAATTTTTATTCTAACTACAAATTGTATAACATAAAGTAAAAATGGTTAGGGAATATTATATACATTCAATTCTAGAATAACCTATTATTATTTTAAATAGTTATGTTCAAATAAATTAAAATTGGCATTCTTCAATTCTAGTTAATACCATAAGCTTCAAGCTCTTGTAAAATTGGCATTCTTCAATTCTTCAATTCTAGTTAAGCTATAAGCTTCAAGCTCTTGTTAAATAACCTCAGTCTTATTAACGATTATATACTTAGAAATATATTAAAATGTAACAAAAGAAACTTTAATAGTTTAGTATGTTTCACTCACCTAAACACCTGAATGGCTTAACCCAAGCTGTATGCTTACATTTCGAATGACCAACTCTACACCAGTTTGTTATTTTAATAAATCTACTGGATTCCACTATGTTAGTAATATCGTGCTTTGGGTAAACCTATAAAAAATATTAAAAATAAAAAGAATTTTAGCATTAAAATAGAAAACATCTAAAATTTATAAAGGACCAACAAAAGCATGGTTGTAAAAAGTAGATCTAAAGAACAGGATAGTAAAAAAAACAAACATGTTATTTGGGAGTTACTTGCTAAAAAATTCTTTTATATTAAAGATTAACATTCAGTGTTTTTTTATTTATTTATTTATTTTTAATGAAGAAGTATTACAATCTACCAGTATGAGCAATAAGTAATAGAATTTAATGAGTTTCATTAATTTAATATGAGTACTTTTAGTAAGAATGAATTCATTGTCCTTTAGAAAGGCAGCTTGTAATATTTATTCATTTAAACAATTAAAAAAAAATAATATGTACTATATTAGATAAAGCACAACAAATTGGATAGACTAAAAATAAAAATAATCTAGAAAAAAATAATAATGATAAATAAATAAAATTAGATATAAAACTTCATATATGAGAAAAGGGATAAAAAATAATCACATTCATTTATAAATAATAATTAAAATATGACCTGGAAGCTCCAGAACACTGCTTTTAACAGTAATAAAATCAAATACAGAACTTTTTTTGAAAGAGGAGCACATGAGAAAATATTCTCCTTCAGGATGAGACTAAAATGGGTTAGAAACATGCTGGATAATCTGTTTTTCTGCTGTTTATTGATTTTATAACCTCATGACATCCAAAATAAAATCAATAAATATTTTATGGAAATATTATTATCACTAAAACAGCCTTGATTGAAAGCTTGGTTTCTAAAATCTATAGATTTTCACAAATTATAAAGTTATATTATATAAGTTAATTATTAAGTTAATGAACTTTCTGTTTAAATCATAAATACTTTAAAGAGGTTATTTACAATTATTGAACAGTTCTTGTTTTTAAGATAAAGTGAGAGTAATGAATGGTTGAAGGGGTAACAGCATTGCCAAAAATATAACAGTGGAAAAGCTAAAGGACTCAAAACATTTATTGAGAATAAGATGGTTAGTAGGAAAAGGACGGACAAACAACAGCAGAAAAAGGATAAGGAGACCAGGAAGATATAAAACAGTGTTGGGAGCCCTGGAAAACATCCAAAACTAATAAATTTCTTTCCAGTATGGGATCATTCCTTCTTAGTCTGAGGGTGGCAAATGGACGTTATGATCGTAGAATAAAACCGTTTTTATTTATTTTTTATTTCCGTTAGGAGTACTTCAGTGATATTGCGAATATGATTCAGTTTACTTAATTTTATTGTTTAATACATTAATAATAAAGTAAGTTAATTAATATATCGTCTGCTTGGAAGTAAAAGTCACTAAGTAACAAAATTAATCTTTTCCGTTACAATATTCAAACGGGAATATGCTCATTAAAAATTTCTCAGAAAGTTATATAGTCAATTTTATCATTCTCTAATGTGCATATATAGCAGTTACATTAACTTGGTGACTTTTTATACTCATGGGAAATGATAATATTAACAATGACTTTTTGTCGAATTTGGAAAAAATTACACATAGTGACTTATACCTCAGATCACGAAATCATGTGTATGCCACGTTCGGAGGAGGACGAATTGGAGCCACCAGATGAGGACGAGATTGAAGAAGCAGTACAAAGGCTAAAAAATAATAAGGCCCCAGGTTATGATGGCTTACCCTCTGAACTTTTCAAATATGGAGGTACAGAACTCGTGAAGGTACTTCAGGAACTCTTCCTACAGGTATGGCAGACAGAAGCAATGCCTGAAGAATGGAATAAAACGGTTATATGCCCGATTCACAAAAAAGGAAACCTCTTAACATGTGACAACTACAGAGGCATATCGCTACTACCCACAGTTTATAAGATCCTATCTCGAGTTCTCTATAGAAGACTGCTCCCCATCGCTGAACGTCTGATTGGAAGATATCAAGCTGGTTTCAGAAGTGGTAGATCCACAATAGACCAAATCCACTCACTTAGGATAATCCTAGAAAGAACGTGGGAATACAAATTGAATACTTATCACCTTTTCATCGATTTCAAGATGGCTTATGATAGTGTGCAACGTAACACCCTATATCATGCACTCCTGGAGCTGGGGATACCCCCAAAGCTAGTACGCCTAATTAAAATGACAATGACTGGGGTGGTTTGTGTGGTGAAGACCCAGAATGAGTTTTCACAACCTTTCACCACAAATAAAGGCCTAAAGCAGGGGGATGGCCTGGCGTGCATCCTATTTAATCTAGCGTTAGAGTGGGCTATCAAAAAATCTAAAATAGAGATGAATGGTACTATTATAAATAGAACGACCCAACTGCTAGCTTATGCGGACGATGTGGACCTGATTGGTCGATCAAGGGTTGCGATAAGGGATGCATTTATGGACCTGGAGATTGCTGCCAAGGAAATCGGACTTGAGGTAAATGAGGCCAAAACCAAATACATGTGTGTTGCATCTGGAGTACAGAGAGATAATAATGTGCGGTTCGGGAATCATACTTTTGGGTGGGTAGATAGCTTTACGTACCTAGGAACGCAAGTGAACCAAGATAATAATTTACATCAGGAAATTAATAGAAGAATGCTGATGGCTAATAGGGCATACTTCGGTCTACAGGACTATATGAAAAGCCGGTTGTTATCTAGGTCCACAAAAATAAGACTATATAAGACCCTCATTCGACCTGTCCTAACATATGCCTCGGAATGCTGGACCATCACAAGAAACGACGAGCTTGCCCTCCTTGGGTTGGAAAGGAAAATCCTTCGCAGGATCTATGGAGCCATCCTGGAGGGGGAGACATGGAGGCGGAGAAATAATGAAGAACTTAGAACTTTATTCAATGATGTCGACGTGGTGGATCACATCAAGCTGGGGCGCCTGCGTTGGGCAGGGCATGTAGGAAGGATGAATCCCGATGATGTGCCTCTCAAGTTATTGAGAGAAAATATCTACGGTGTACGAAGAGTTGGTAGGAGGAGTGATGCAGTTGCAAAAGATGCAAGAAGCTTCCTTGGTGTCCACAACTGGATGGTGGCGGCATTGAACCGAGATGACTGGCATTCATCTATAGAGGAGGCCAAGACTCGCGCAAGCGGGTTGTAGCGCCAAGTGAAGAGAAGAAGAAGACTTATACCTCAAAGTACACGATATTAGTGTTGCTTGTGATTGATGTTAAAAGCGATTTACATCTGGACGGACAAAAGTGTTAGAAATATCTACCATTTTGCGAGTATCAATATTATAATTGGTTAGATCATTTTAGACAATACATCGCTACTAACATATATCCATCGTACTACACCGAAATATAAATCTGCAATATTGCACTTGTCGATTATCAAACCTTTTTTTGACATTCCTATAACACGTTGGTTTAGAATTGATCCAGAGTAAATTACAAATAAATAATACTCCCACTCCTTTACCATCCTATGGTAATAACGATGCACACGAAGACATACCTTCTTGCAGTATTCTAGAATGTCCATTTTCTCTTTGGCGCAGGTGAACTTGTGCTGCGAATCTGTTGTCCATCGACCCGCCTCGGTCATGTATTGGCTGTGATACGCATCGTCTTTGGAATGACAAAGCATTGCCACTTGAGGTTCAAAGTGTGCCACTGGCACTTCTGCAGCACCCTGAAGGACAAAAAGAAAAATATTTGAGTAAATAACATCCTCAGTTAAATTCTATAAACCAAAAGAACAATACAATAAACTAGTATCTCCTGTAGTAGATACTTTGTTCGCTTATATAAGTTAATAACTTAGAACATTTTAACTAGGAATTGAAGATTTATTTGTTTATCGATAAACATTTTGTATTGTAGCATGCAATAATAATAATACAATACAGTAAGTTTTAACCGAGTTGAAATTAGGTGGTTGAAGATTATTTAAAAGCATAATTTGACATTTAATTTTAAATTTTAATGTTCGTTACAGACTACTTCAACATTTACTAGACAAACGTTCAAAGCTCCCAATTAATTACAAAAGACTCATTTACATGACTGTGATTAGACCTATTTAGACGTACGGAGTTGAGCTTTGGGGCTCTACTAAACCATCTAATTCATCTCGTATCCAATCCTTACAATCCAAAATCCTTCGAAAAATCCTCAATGCTCCTTACTTTGTGACCAATAAACTTATCCATAAAGATCTTAATGTTCCATATGTTTCTGATTTAGACCAAACCAGATACCTATCCTTCCATAGTAAGCTCCAAAACCACTCCAATCCACTAGTCTCCTAACTTGCTTCCTCCTCCATCCCTGATAATCCTCCGAGGTGTCTGAAAAGAAGATGGCCTAGAGACCTTATAGTGTAGATTTTATTGAAGTGCTACTAGTGAGTAGTTCTTCACAAGTTATTTACATGCTATTGTATTCACTGTCAACACATTTACTTGTATATTATTTTGTACAGTATCAAATATCAATAAATGAAAAAAAATAAAAATAAAATAATGTATGAGTTGGTAATCTAGATGGACAGACGCTAGGAAGAAAGAAGCCTGCATCATCAGTGCTTATAACTAAATGCCCATGAATCATATTCTTACACACAACATCAAAAAGCAAAGGATCGACATTTTGAATTGGTAATCATTTTTGATTGGATTTCGATTACTAACTTTAAAAGTATATGAGAGTGTGGCAAACTTCGTTTCTGCCACTCAAAATTGTGCATTTAATTATTTATTATTGAATATATTATTATTGCTAAACCTTCCGAGAACTATGAAAATGATTTAGTTAAAATTAAACGGATTAAGTAGTTTTAACATTGTAAACTCTAATGCAGAATGGTGTTAACCACATATCGGTCGATTTACAAACTTCACTGGGATTCACATACACCACATATTTAAATATTTTTAAATAAAAATGTAGTTGAAAATAAGTAAATTTTATTGTAAATTTCAAGCTGTCTTTACACCGTACCTTTGTAACCTGTCATTTAGAATTGCACTCGCACCCAATCGATTATTTTTCAAAGTTCCCTGTTATCCAAATTTTATCAAATTGTAAAAAAAAAATATATATTGAAAAGCAGTAGATTTATTGTTTCTAAGCCTTCCTGGAAGTATACAGATTATTTGGCACAGTTTGGTTCAGTAGTTTTCGTGGTTAGTGATCACAAACGAAAAATGGCTTATCATTTTATAAAATAGTATAGATTAATGAAAAGGTTAAGCTGACGTAAATAGTCCTTAGATAGTTTTGACATAATACTATATTAGTGTTGGCTTGTTTCTTTAAAAGATATATAAGGTTCATAAGCTCTAAATTTAAATAATGGATCCTTCAGCAATGTGAAATATATCTATATGTGAAAATTAAGACACATCTCTTTCATGGACAAAAATAAAAAATTAAAATTAAATTGGATCAAAATCAAAATGAGAAAATTTGTCTCAGAGATTACATCTATATTCTTTAGGTTGTTTGGTCGTTATTAATTTTTTACAAGCTTGAACCCAGGTTCTAATAAATTCCTCTTAATAGAATTACGATGAATTATAACAAGTAAATATAAATGCTATTACTAATTCTGGCATTACGACCCACTAGTTGAGTCTTGGTCTGCTCAAGCATAGATCTTCAGATATCTCTATTCTGTCCTGTACCAAACTCGGCATTCATCCTTCTTCTTCAGATTCCTTGTTCATAAATACCTCCGTATATTCGCCGAAGAACTTTCCTATTGAACCTGAGGAGATGTTGCTCTCGGACTCTACAGACAGTCCAAAATTCTGATCCAAACGGAAGTATTGGGACATGGTTTCGTAAATATTTTGGTATAGAAAAATAAGTGCGGTATTCTGAGAGGATTTGTCGGTGGATATCTTCCTGTATGTAGTTCTTCATTAGCAGTAGTAAATAAATGGATAATACAATGTTACGCATATCGAATATAAAATTAAAATTATATTTTTCATTACATTTTCCCTAGACCAACTGCGATATCTGGTTGACTTTATAAGTCTGGTGAATTTCAAGTAAATAAAGTACAAGGCATTCTTTAGCTTAACAGGCTATAATCAATTCGAAACAGAAAATACGATGCTTAAATAAAAAAGATGCAGCTATGTATAGCGAAAATTTATTGTTTTGGCATCCTTTATCAGGACTACCTGATCCATCCAATAAAGCTAACCGAGGATTATCGATTCTATTAAATCTTTCACACGGTCCCTCGTTAGGTATAACAATCCAATTAGCAACCCGAGTCCACCTCCCAGAAGCGATCCTTCGTCTCCTATCCCCGGGATCATCGTAATGGTGAAAAATATGCTCGCTTTTATCTTCCGCATTTATCACGGGAATGAAAAAATGGCTATATACATAGCTCAATTTTAATGAGATTAACCTGCTTTCTTTTTGTTTAACATTTTGCTACTCTTCTTCAACTTGCAAGCATAGGAAGATAATTGAAGGATAAGGAATATAATGGTTAAGTGATTCATAATTGTCGAATTTCATTAGTCCAATTTAATCACTACAGTTATGACAACATTTGTGATAAGTGATTGAAGTAATTTGGATGCAATAAATGCATCATTAGTAACAACATTAGAAACAACCTTCCTTGTGTGCCTCTGAACACTCTCGTGAAGGTGCTGCCTCTGGCCATCTTGGGTACTGCCTCTCGGTAAACCAAGCTCCGCGATATAATTAAGATATAAGAGTCTTGCTCTACCTCGAGTTCTTCTTTCTTTCAGTCTCGCTTATTTATACCACTTGGTCTTATCTCGTCTCTTTTTCTATTAAAGTGGCCGTGAAATAAAAACCATGTGAGAATAGATCTTGGATAAGTTGGGTAATCTGCTGTATACATCAGGTAGAAGATAGGACATACAATACCGTCTTGAGGGACACTAGAAATCTGATCATTAAAATCGAAAAGTTATAATTTACTTGGAAGATTCTATTACTATGATAGGAATTGATACTAAATATGTATTATGAACAACTACAGTTACTGATATGCTTTATTTAAAAATAATATATTATAAATCAAATTGCTCGGGAAATAAGCCTATTATACTATAGTATCATCGCATTCATCCAATTGCGAGAACTATGTTGAAACAAGGTTCCTTAGTTTTATCTAATATAAGAAGCGCGAACTCCATAACCAAGGGGTTGTCTTTACACAAAGACAGGCAAGGAACAATTATACGATTAAGTGTGATTGGGAACTACTCGAATGGGTAATTTGTCGAAGGGATTGTGCTGTTTGGAAGTGTGCGGTGGTCATTGTTCCCCGAGCCTGCAGTGGACAAGGGCCACAATCAATATTTGCACAATGAACAGCTTCCGCTCCGTGTCAAGAACCCTTCAGATACTGCCCGTCGGTTCACTTGTTGGAATTCTAAACCAAAAACAAACACTAAAAAAACGTAGTGAAAGAAGTGGATGTTTGAATTGAAACAAAACCCGAGGGAAAAAAATTTGAACTGACTAATCACACACAATATGCGAAATAAAATATTTTGTCAGCTATATTATAAATTATTAAACATTGTTTGAATAATAGAGAGAAATTAGTTTAGTAATTTGCTGAATGGAGTATATTTAATCTTATTCCGTTACAACAATAAACTTTCAAACAATTTCAAGTATATCGTCGACACACATGCAAAGTGAAAAAAAAAGTTTTTTTTACATAGATTTGATTTTGCTGTGGGTTTATACCTTTTAGGGTTAACGTTTTTTACATATTTACACGCTCCAGCTTTGTTTGTGTTGCTGGGATCGAAATTTGGTGAAAATTACCTGATCAGAAATTTAACGTAGAATATTTTAGTCTTAAAAATTTGTCGCTAAGACATACCGTTCAGGAGCTATACTGGTTTGAATGAAAAAAGTCACGTTTTGTCTACATTTTTTAAGAGTTGGGTTTTTTTTATATGATGCTCTGGATCTGTTGGTGCGTGGCTATCCGTCTAGCTCTGAAGGATCGAAAGTTTGATGGAAATGTAATGGGTAATATTTTAGTTTTATAATATTTGTTGCTAGTACCAACCGTTTAGGAGCTGTATTGGTTTGAATGAAAAAAGTCACGTCTGAAACCACTATTTTCTCTCAAATTTGTTTATTCCGAATAGCCATTGATTGTTAATTTAATTTAATTATTTATTTAAGTGATCTGATCCTTTTAATTCTAAAATGTAAATTGGGAAAAGCAGTAGATCATAAATATACATATCCATGATATATTGTTTTTCCCAATCAGGGGGAAATTGAGTTTTGTTTTATTTTTCTGATTGCTTTACGACTGATGTAGGTAGTGGGGAACTCTTGAATCTGAAATCACTCTATAAAGAGATTAGTAACTCTGTTGAAGTGTTGATAATGCAAAGTATTTTTTTTATTTTTTTTTGTCTGTAGATTCAGTTGAAAGGTTTTCTCCCGAAAGCAGTTAAATCATATTGAAAACGCCGATACTAAAAATAAGATCTCTTCCTAATCCAGCCAGACCTTTATCTTTATCGACCTTCTGTGAAATCGAACCACTGGAAAGAATGTATAAAAATGGACTTTTTTGGTTTCGGAATTCTATGCCTCAAGTAAAGTATAGTTTATGAACCTGATATTTTAATTAAATACTGAAAGAAAAACATTCTCTTAAGTCACCATTTGGCTTTAAGTGAGTTTCATTATATCTAGTCAGCATTAAAATGATTATAATTCCTGATGTATAAACCGTTGAAAGATTGATGGATTGGTTCTATGAATAATAATAATAAAAAAAAAAAAAAATAATAATAAAAAAATTAAATAAAAATATTTCGGTAATTTATTTAGCCAGGTAGAAATGCATCTGGAACCAGAAAAGGTAGATAATTTAAACAACCGTAACGTAAGAACTTTAAAACGTGTAAATAAGTGAAATTTGCATAACATTTTTTCCAGAGATACTTCATAACATATTTTGGAAACTCGATAGAAAATACATTGATCAAACTTAGTAAACCATCAAATCTGAAAAAAAAAAAAATGTCACAGATTGGCAGAGACTTAAATGATGTAATGTTAGCCTGAATAGAATTATTGAATTATCAAGTTTTTTGTTAATATAATACCAGAAAAGAGATCCTAAAAGAAAATGCAAAACTGCTGTGTATTATTTATAGCTTTAATTTTTAAATGTTTTATGATAAGTTTTGGTGGATGAAAGGGCTATGTCACATATTTTTTAAAATATAATTTAGTACTTTGGATGAAGAATTTATGTGCAGAAGTGTTAGGTAGCAAAACTTGGTTATTTCAATACAACTAGAAAAAAAGAAATGTGAAAAGATGAAGGGGGTATGTAACATTTTCCTGCTAAAAGGAAATCTAAAACAAAAAACTTTTATCATAAATTAATCAAAATTGTGTTTTGTTACATTAAACACCTTCATCCACCAAACCCTTAAAATAAAAAGGTATCTCTCAGAAATAAAGCATTAAAACTCAAGAATCTTTCACTAGATCCTAAAATAATATTTTCATCGAAAAAGAAAGCTACGTAAGTTTCAAGTGATTTAAATATACAAAACTTAAATGAAAATGAATGTACTAGTCACCACAAGAGAGGTTTTAAACATGAAGTTTTAATATCTAAAGAACGGAAATAGATGTCAGGATGAAAGACTTGAGCCCCAGATCAAAGGGACGGAATGGAGTCATCACTAATCATAGGCAAGTGGATGTCTCTTGATGGCTATGACCGATTTAGGCAATGGTTGCTTTTTGCCATAGATACAAAATTGGTTACAGCAAAAGACTTTGAAGTATAATAAAGGCTTGAAGGATTAAAAAAAAGTATTGAACCCATAAAAGAATCCCATAACTGTAAGACCGCTTTACAGCAGGTATCACGGATCTGATAGATGTGATAGGGTATAGAGGATTTTTAATTAAAAAAATGAATACCTGCCAACAATATTCTGCTATATATGTGTTTGTAACTATAATATTTTTTTGGATTCCAATGATTTATATAAAAATTGAAAATAATAAAATCATCTAAACTAAAAAGAAAATGAATTTGACATACCGACTTCTTAAGACAGGCAGGAAAATAATCTTTTAAATTTTAGCTGTACATCGATATATAAAAAACAATGAATATGATTTTCCAATTTTCGAAATTTCATAGCAGCCCGTTAAGAAAAATTCATATATCCCATGGTGAAGCAAATACGCTACTCTCGTCTAAGGAGCTTAAATGTCTTTGCAGAACATTTAAACATTATTAAATTAAACGAAAGGAGTTTTCAATGGTGTAAGGTCCACTTCAAAGTATAAACGTTTTTTGTCGAAATAGTGTCAACTTAACATCTGTAATAACCGTCCTAACCATAGTTTACTTACTCAGCCTCCACTGTTTTCATTTCTTCACCAGTGACGCAGCTGAGAAAGAAACCTTTGGAAATGGATTGTCCCTCCATTAGTGAGAGGATAAGTCTGGTTGGGATATTCCTCTGATGTGATTAGTATTCTTTTAATTTATTTCTTATTATATGTATTGTGTGAATTGATCCATTAAGCCATCCATATTACTTATTGCCCTCTTTGTGGCAGATAGTAATACTAAAATCTCAATAAAAAATTGATTTTTTTTTTTCTTTATGCAAATGTTAGTTATTATTTCAAATTCTTCATTGAGCACGTCTATAATATAAAAACTAAGTTCTATGTTTAAAAAATAGAAAATTTCGAAAGTACGAAAAAATAAAGCTCTGCAATCTAATTTAAAGTTTAAAAGACGTAGAAACGTTACCATAAATAACCTCGTCTTGTAGGTAATATCACGAAGGTAATGCATAAAGTAGTTCGTGGAACAGACCGAACTTTCCCCAAGAGTTTACAGAATTAATCCCAAGACACGAATTAAGACGGCCCTCGATGATACACAGCTCGCAACGACACACGCCTCCATAGCCTCACGTCAAGAACTAGTTTAAGATTGTTGCCAGACTCTGAGCTTTGTTCTTAGAGCCATCAAGTAATCAGTAGATTAGTGATTCATTATATCTGTTGATAACAACATAAAGGTTTAATCTATAAAGTTTAACTGGAGCGAACCATCAGACTTGTAAGTGGTTCAGCGGGATCTACTTACTCCCCGACAGGATTGCACTTTGGGCTAATCTGACAACTGATAAAACTACTGAGATAAACCTTTAGTGGATTGAAGGTTCACTTTATCAGAAGCTGCCTAAATCAGTACGTGACTTAGGCCTTTAAGCAAGTTACTAGTTCCTTGAGGTAATGCTAAGTGTATTCATCGCAAAAGTTGAGCCATTCCGTTTCAAGGAATTTATTATTTATAATTCGTTTAGAAGAACTTGAACAATAAATATATATACTACACACACACACACACACACACACACACACACACACACACACACACACACACACGCGCGCGCACACACACACACACACACACACACACACACACACACACACACACACACACACACACACACACACACACACACACATACATACATATATTCTATTCTATTCTATATATATATATATATGAGAACTGATTCTAAACTTAGTTTCTAATGGAATTATATTTCTCAACTATTAAAAAGACTCATCAACCAACACCATACTTCAAGTTACCACATAATTAATTCTTACTTCCTTCACAATGTAATTATTTAAAAAAAAAGAAAAGAAAAAAGTATTGAAAAAATAAATTAGTAGTGATACTCTCACAATACGCTTATTTCTTTTAATAATCATACGCATGAAAGATATTTTAATTACAATGCAAATTGAGTTTTTTGCAGATAATTTTTCTTAAGGGCAATAAGGCATTCATGGTTTAGAAAAATGGAGAATTCATAATGTTCCAACACGATTAATGTTATTACTATAAATCAATCAGCATTTCTCAACAATCCCATCGGCAAAATAGATAATTGCAACTATTATTTCAGTTGCTATTCCCTCTTTTGCCGACTCCATGATCTTTATAGATTAGAGGTGTTTCTCCATTATTTTACTGCAGAATATGAAAGAGAAGACTGCCCATACATGCCATCCAAGCATTCTTCAATTTGCTCAGGAATAAGACACTCTCTACTAGAGAATTAAATAACTACTCGGATTGATCATTGACAATCTTAAATATAGTTGTAATGTTTCCTTCAATATCAGATAAAGACTAAAAGAGTTGATGATGTTATGGCGGCAGATATAGCTGGTGCATGGTTTTGCAAGTCTTGGCCTGCTTGAAGGATTAGGAGAGGCCGGAAACATATGCACCTCACTGACGTAAAAAGCCATACCAGAAACTATCCAAGATACATAATACACCGAGGTGAAATAGTTACGTAGATTAATCGGTGATACCGAGTACATAAAAGACCATTAAGTAATTATGAAAATCTAGCTAAATGCACAAATATTCAAAACAGTTGCCTAAAAACTAGTTTTTATATAAAATGTAATAACTATTAAAAAAAAAATAATCCTGGGCTTATAAGAAAACAAAAGAGATATATGCATTATTGATATAAAATACATACTGCTGCCCAAGTTTTTTGGGTTGCTACATACAAAGCATACTAATATATCTAACTAAGGATAACACTATTATAATATGACAAAATTCATGATAATTATAATTTGGTTATAATTCTTAGATATAATATATACCTAATACAAGATAATACAAGGTTTTTTCTCTACCAGTTTTTTTTTCTATTTATATAATTTGTTTCCCCTTTTATTTTATTTCCTCATAATATTTACATGTTTCGTTTTTTTGTTTTCTATTCCTTATTTATTTATTGTTTTCTTCTGCAGAATAATTATTTAATAATAATAAATTTTAGAACAATCTAGGTTAATCATCCTCTCACTTTTCAAAGCAGTAGATTGTTTTGATAATTATAAGTTTAACGGATGTATGTAATATAATACATATCGCCAATTAATGTTTAAAAAGATATTTTTTCTTAATGGCAAAATAGAATGCCTAGTTTAGAAAAATGAGAATTCATTATTATTCAACAAGGTTGATATTATCAAAATCCATTTTAACCTTACTTTAACATTTAACATATACTATTTCACGCTCTGATAATTTTAGAAATGTAATGCCTTATTTAGATATTTACGATATTAATTAAATTTCATTAGATACGATTGGGAAACGAAGGGGTTGTGTAGGGTCGAAAAATAAAGGCACACTGCCAGGGACATTAACAATCACTTCCCACAGGCCATAAACAATATCTGATCCTGGAATGAATCCAAGTTAGCTCTGAGATTATGAATATTTATTTGCACTTTTTCCATGAACCGACATGAGTGCTAAGGAATAAACCAGAACTTAGATTTTGTACCCGTTCTATTTGTAAAAACCGTATTTTGGAAAAAAGGGTAGAAACAATTTAATATTTTCCTAGATATAAATTCTGTTGGAAACTAAAGAATGTGTACCACAAAATATTCACTTTATGATTACAATGAATTTAACAAGCTTTACAAAAAAAAGTGAGACAAATCAAATAAAGTTGATTTATTCGTACATGTCCGGCTCCAACCGGCGCTGCAGTTATACCATACCGCATAACATGCCATCAGGACTTCTTTCCTGAACGGACTGTAAGTACCTTTGAAATTTGTAATCTTCTCTTCACTCTCCATAGAAAGAAAAGTCGAGAAACTTCAATCAGCATATAGTGTTTAAATTTTGAAAGAATCTGTTTGCTAGTTGTCGAGATTTTTTTGAAATTGAAAGATCTAAGTGATATACCAAGGCATATTTTAGGATCCAGGAATACAAATGTTTTAAAATAAAAACAAACTTGTATATTACTTAGGAGGAATTCGTTATAAGTAAAAAAAAAAAATAATAAAAAATAAGGACTGCTTTATTCTGTAATTTTTTATCTTTTATTTCGCCTCTCTTTTTTTTTTTTTTTTTTTGTCTAGATATATTTCATTTTTCAACATCACGAATTTTGATAAGCTATCGAATAAATTAATATGTTTTGTAGGAACTCAAAAATATCATAGATATTTTAATTTATATCTATAAAAACTTTAATTGAACTAGTGGAGACATTAGTTAGACTTCATTTGTATATAATCCATATTAATAATTATCTTTATTATTTTTAATAAAGAACGTTGCATCTGGAGCTCTGGAGTATAACTTAAGAACCTCAATAACAATAAGATTAAAACCTAGGGCTTACCAAGACATACTTGGTTTATAACATTGTTCATCAAACTGTTCGTGTATAACATTTATTGTTGATCCGAAATTTAAATAAAATTTATTTTGTTTGTATTATTTTTAATCTCGCAGTGACCTATGATTTTTAATATTAAATATAAGAATGTCTCGTTCACCGAGTCAAGGCTGAAAATAAATTATGTGAGTGCAAAAAAACTGACTTAACGAACATTATACATAACTACAAAAACAATTCTATTCATATATAAATAAAACTATGCATAAATAATTATTAGGTATATTATTTTATAACAATATGAAGATTTTACTACTATATATGGATGTTCCACCATGGTTATTAATCCTTAACAGGCCATGGTATCCGTATGGATACCTCATCTTTATTTATTTTTTTCAAATAATAGCTTCAATCTGAACGGGCTGGCAGTGATGCCAACCGCTTCATCTATGTCTATGCTTGGCCTGTTAAGGGTTAAAGTGCAAAACTAACAATATAAACTTTGTTTTTGCAATAAACACATTGCAGTCATTTACGCAGCAGTTGGCGCCAATCGATTGGAATATACTGCTACATTACGTAGGCGTGAAATAGTGAAATAAAAAAAAATGAGCACAAAAGCAATACATTACGCAACCGAATCCCTGGCTGTCTACCTGCTGAAATATTCCCCGCCTGTTTTTTATTCGTAATCAGCGGGAAGAGCGGCTTGCTGATAGCGCACCGTGAATAATAACAGCGAAACCGCTGCAAATAGGAACAGTTTGGAGCGGATGGTAGCAATAGATCTAATCAACTCTGTCTGTTGGAGGGTGATATAAATATTTCGGATCCTGGTTTGCGAACATAAATACTCCTTATACATGTATTCTTATATCAAAACATGTATAGAAAAGACTGTGATGTGTCGATGCACAAAGATAACTAGAAAATGTATACTGGAATTCACAAATGCATGATGTTTTTTTTTCAAACTTTTTCAGTCTGAATATGGTATACATTTGGACGCAGTTAAATCCATTTTATAATATATATATATGATAATAAAAGGGTTTATCTCTTTTTATTTAAAAAAAAATTATTTCATTGACTTTTTCAAGGTTCCTGGTCAACAATAAAAATATTAGAGACGTATTTTGCCGTTTGCCGACTAGAAGGCGGGAAAAAAAATGAAATAGCATTAAGTTTATTAATTTTATCTCTCTCGTTCAAAATATGATTCAGTCATGATTCTTACACCAAAGTTTTTATTTTTTAATATATATTTAAAAAAAAATGTAGCTGCTTCATAGATTTTAGTTTATCATTCTTAAAAAAATGATTAGATATTTAAGAAAACTACCTTCATAGAATTTTTACAGAAAAAATGACGTAAGATTCTAATTCAGCACTAAACAGAACCTTTAAATACGAAATTTCATCCATATAGAAATATAAAAAGTAGAAAACTTCAAAATATGCCTGGATCGATTTTGTTTTAAATCGACAAAAACTTGAATTTCGGTTAGACGAATAAACGTATTCCTATTCCTATTCAAACTCAAGTTAAAAATCAAAATGTACAGATTTTCCAACTTTTCAAATAGGTTTCTGTTATTCGAATTTTGCATTTATATACATCAAAAGAAAGCTGAGGCTATCTCCTTTTTCCGGCGGTACCAATTAAGTTCAATTTTGTTACAAAGTAACGGTAAAGAAAAGTAGCCAATAATCGTTTTAACATTTCATCTACCCTGAAGGGGGCGAAAAAATTATATTTTTGTTTTTATTGAATCATCATTTTTCAATGTTCTAGAGTGTATGTAGATGTGTATGAAAATCAACAAAGGTAGTTTTCTTGAATATCTAATATTTGTTTTAGAATATAATTAACCTAAACCAAAATCGATGAAACGGTTATATTTATTGTTAAATCTGCACTGAAATATAAAAAAATGGTGCAAGAATCATGTCGATATATTTTTTTAAATTCGAGATATAAAATAAATTTGTTTGATGCTATTTAATTTTTTTCGGCTTCTAGGGCCCATTAGTCGGAACGGTTAACTTATTCATCAACTAATATTTGTTGACCGAAAATTGCCAAAAACATCCGTGAGAAACTGAGTGTGTCCTATGATAAAAGATGTTTTTTTTTTTAATCAAAAATTGTTAAACGATTATTTGATACTGATTTACCTAAAAGTTATGCCAAAATTCAACAATCCATCTGAGATTGAAATAAGTTTTTCAATTATTATACGACAATTGTTTTTTAACATCTCAGCGAACTTTTTATCAAAAAGGAATATCCCTACCGAAAGATTCTCCTTTATATTGAAATACAAGAGCGCTTAGCGCACATTGACTTTTATAAGTTCTTTGGACATGACACAGCCCGGAGGGACTGGGGGGAGGGGGGAGAGGTCGAGGGCAACTCACTTTTTCCCTTAAGATCGATAAATTTACTGAGAGAGAGGAAATAAAGCGGGCGGTGGTTAAATCAGATCCCGGCGGGAGCCCTGCAAATGTTCGACCTCCTCCCGCCCCTGGGGATCAAACATAAAAGCCCGTCCTGGATTGGTTCTGTTTCAGATGGATTGGCTTTACATACTTAAGTGAGTGGGATGTAAATGTTCCTTAAAAATAAATTCAGTATTATTCTCTAGGCTGTTTTTAAGGTACCAAACATTAATAAACCTATAATTACATTAAAATGTCAGAATTATGGTTCCTATTTGGTTCATTCTCGCGAGATTTGTTGCACTGTCTGCAACTTCATTTCCAGAGATGCCACAATGTGAGCTAAATAAATAAAGCCGGAGGCTAGAAAAAAAAAAAAAAAAAAAAAAAAAAAAAAAAAAAAAAAAAAAAAAAAAAAAAAAAAAAAAAAAAAAAAAAAAAAAAAAACAATGTGAGCTTACCTTCATAATCATCTATACTAATGCATCTCCCACAGGCAATTGTTAATCTTCCGTGCTAGAACATTTTTAGAGTTGTCTTCAGCCATTGCCAATAATGAACTCAGAATACTGATTCATTTCATTTGCCCCAGTTGAAGTGTATAGAACATAATATCTAAAGAATTAAGATTTATTTATCTCTGAAAATGAAATAGAACAAGTAAAATTTTCGCCTATCAGTAAATTTTATAAATATGTATTTAAATGTCAAGGGAAGGAGTGCGCAGAAAAAATAGGATGTTGTAGCAACGTTTTTCTACAGTATGTTTTTAAGTCAGGCGTTGTTTCATGCAAACTAATATAACCCCTCAACCATAGGTTCTAGCGACTAAAGTTGTATAACAAAAAATATTCTCCATTACATTTATAACTGGAAACTGTCGTCATAGTGACGATTAGACCAATACCAATAGAGCAAGTTAAAAAGGAATGTAGAAAAAAAAAGTTACACCAAAAAATTACTAACCTCCCACCAAATGACAATATTAACATTGAAAAATAAAAATGTCTAGATTTCAAATGATGCTTTATAACAGTTTCGCATTAGGGGAGTGTCCCTTAGGAACTTATTCAAAATTATATTAGCTCTTCGAAGACATAATCAATGCTGAATAAAACTGGCGAGTATAAACTTCATTTTTTTTTCTCTCATCCTCCATTTATTAAAAAAAACAAAACAAATAATAATAATTGGAATCAAATGATCTTCTGTTGCTTTCTTAGCATTTTAGGATTTGTTGCCATGGTAGATTCTGGCGTCTCGGTTGACTATTGTCTTCCAGTTGTCTTGATCGAGTGAGGAGGAATCACTCTGCTGGTGATGGTGTGAAAATAGGTCAGTCTAAAAAGCCTGAACCCCTTCCCTAAGCGAATACCCCGCTAAGGGGGTCAAACCTTGCCACCTACCAGGCCTGGGAGGTGGGGCTATGTCCCTGAAGAGAGGGTTGGCACAGTACTTTAGGCCGTCGAAGAATTTTATGTGCCGTCGACCAATGAATGAAGGGACCAATGGTAGTTGCAAATTTTCAGTTATGACGGTGTTTCTGGCCCTCTCACGGCTTGTTCCGCGGACTATTCTTCGGAGAACTGAGTGAAGTGCTTTCAGTGTTGTCGTATACATGTACTGAAGAAGTGGGGCGCCGTGAAGTAGGGTGGGGCGGATGATGGCTTTGTATAGCTGAATTTTGAGTCGAAGAGACAGTTGAGGAGATGTCAAGAGGTAGTTAAGGCGGTATATCTTCTGTCGGGCCAGCTTAATCCTACTTCTCACATGAGTTGAGAAAGTAAGGTGTCGATCAAGGTGAACGCCTAGGTAGAGGATGGAGTTTGATAGCGTCTGTTTCACATTGTCCACAATGAAGTGGGTAGGCAATCGCTTTCTCTTCCCTTTTTGAAATGACATTATGATGGTGTCGGTTTTTCTAGGGTTCACCTTGATTCCACACGACTTGAGTGCTTCAAGTATGGTCTCTGTTGCCCTCTCAGCCATACTAAGTGCTCTTTTCGCATTCATGCTAGATGCATAAACCCCTATGTCGTCAGCATAGGCAGCCACCACCGGTTTAGGATGTTTAATGGCAACTACTGGTGAAGTGAAAACATTGAAGAGTATTGGTCCGAGGACCGAACCTTGTGGCACTCCACATGTGGTAGGGACTGGTAAAGATAGGCTTCCCCCTACCCTCACTATAAACGACCTACCGCTGAGGTAGTTGTCGATAAGTCGACATAAGGCTACGGGAAACCTGAACTCTTCAAGACGGCGTAGTAACAGCGGATGAGATACACAGTCGAATGCTTGTGAGCAATCGAGGGATATAAACACCATAGCTTTATTCCTGTGCATCTGGTTAATGGTATGCGTCTGAAGTTTCACCAGATGATGATCACAGGCGACAACTCGTTGGAACCCAGTTTGTTCGGGAGGGATGACGCCTTCACTGAAGCAGTGGTTCACGAGGTGATAGTGAATAAGTCGCTCAAAGACCTTGCTGATATGTGAAAGAAGGCTGATTGGACGATAGTGGTCTGCAGAGTCACCCCTTTTACCTGGCTTCAGTAACGGAACAACAACAGCTCTTTTCCAGGCATTAGGAAAGTTAGATATCCAAAAGCATGAATTATAGATATTTAGGAGGTACGCCTTCCCTTTTCTGGGTAACATCTTCAGAAGCACTGATGGGATACCGTACATTCCAGGTGATTTCTTGCCCTTTGTGCGGCGCTGTACGGATTCAAGTTGCTTGAACGTTGAAAAGATAGGAGTCTCGTTGGAGTTTGGTTGTGAGCCAGGCGTAGGAAGTGTTGCGTTAGCCGTCCTCTCAGCGTCCTTAGTGGTATAGGCCATGGCCAATAATTTGGCTTGTTCTTTAGGTGTCAGCAGCTCGTCTCCGCAGGTTAGATGCACCGCTTTCCTCTTGCTTATGAATGTCCGGATTAACCTCCAGAACTGTCGATGGTCATTGTGCGTCCGCCGTAACTGTTCATGCCATAAGGCTGTCTTCCAGTCGCTCATGAGGCTTGCAATTTGGTGTGTCATGGCGTTGATGGTGGGCTTAAGGGTGTAGTCCTTCGTGCGGTTAAATATGTTTCGTATATTGTTTCTTTGAGCTATCAATGCCAAAATATGCGGCGGTGGGGGCCTCTAAGAATTTGGCAAAGGGGAAAATTTTGGTATATTTTGGTCCGCAGCTTCCAGTATGGAAGTAGTGATGGTATCTACCGCTGCATCAACCTTGCCTGGTGTCAGACAAGATTTCACTTGAGGGAGCGTTTCATCTAGGCTTGTTTTGTAGCCCTTCCAATTCGCTTTATGCAGAAGATACCTCGTTACCGGCGGCGTGACTGGTGTCCCTTCAAATTTGTAGATCACAGGGCGGTGATCCGACGGTCCAAATGGCAGTGCCTGACAGTCTGTAATGGTGTGGAGGTCTCTGGTAAGGAGTAGGTCCAGCGTTGAGGTCCATGATGAGTTGGACATATGCTTGAATGTGTGAACACCCGGGTGGAAGACGGCCAGACGCATCTTCGTAATGATAGTACCCAGTGGATTATTGCTGGGGCAGAGCCAAGCTGTATGACGGGTGTTGAGGTCTCCAAGGACGACATACCTGCTCTTCGTCTGAGCATGGACCAATAGGTTGCGTACCGTCGTATGATTTGCACGTGGTCTCCTGTAGACACAACTGAACCTGTAACGGTGTTTCAAGTGGACATCAACTGTGATTATGTGGGTTCCCTCGCAGGAATCCACTGGATTCGGAATAAGGCGTGATGGTATGTCTTTTCTTACGAGAATTGCTACTCCTGCAGGTGTACCATGTTGCGTGGTTTCTCTGTACACAACGTATCTTGGAAAGAATTATCGGTTGGTGGGAGAGATCATGATATCTGTCAAAGCCACAACCGCTGGCCGGTGCTGCAGTAGTAGGATCTCTAGTTCAGCCTGCTTTGAATTGAGGCCTCGAGTATTGTAATTTAGGACTAGGTGTTCAAGCATCGAATTTCACAAGCAGTCTGGTCACCAGGGACAGCAAGTTCTGCACTGTGCTCATCATAGAGTCAAAGCGTGAGGTTAGATTGTTAATGCCCTCGCTGATTGAGTCCCAAGGCGGAAAACACTGGGCTGGCTGTGATGACTGTATCAGCTGAGACTGCTGAATAGGTAGCCTGGGTTGAGAATGTGCTCCACTAGATCCTGGGAGTAAAAATTCTGTTGGGTTATGCGGGCCGCTATTTCCTTGCGTTCAGGTACTACACTCTGGGAGAAGATTGTGTTAGCTCGGGTTGGGCGGGCTGCTGGGAAGTTAATATCATTCAACTCCGGAACCGGAGCTGGCGCTGGAATTGTGGCCGTCTTCTGCCTTCGCTGCGCAAGGAGACTCTGGCGGTACGGACAATCTCTAGAGGAGGCTGAATGAGAGCCCTCGCAATTAGGACATTTAGGCGTAGTATTGACTCTCTTAGGGCATTCCTCGAAAAGGTGGGGATCGCCACACCAGGGGCATCTACATGTCCGGCCACAGTATTTCATAATAAACTTCATTAATTTTAAATTTTTTCATATAAAATTGCTAGGTATTATTTTTTTAATGGGGCCTGCTTTTGTTTAGAATACATTTACAATATTTTTTAAAATTAATAAAATAAAAATGAGCTTTATCTTCATAAATTAAAAATAATATTAAATGGAAATAAATTTAGATTAATTTGTAATTATAAGAAAAGATTGAAAAGAAAATAGAAGAAAAAATCCATAAAAATATTCTTATAATAATAATTAACAACAATTTTTCAATACACATGAAATTAAAATAACTTTATTGAGAATAGAAAGAGGCAGAATCATAGTAAGCTGTCAAATTGTTAAACCATTTTTAAATTTAAGTTTTTAAAATTACTCAATTTTCAATTAACATAATTCATTTTATAAGGTTTGAATTAGATGGTTCATAGTGAAATTCTGATTCACAACTGAATCAAACTCCGAGAATTAATTTATGAGGTTCTTCTATCATGGCGGCCATTGGTCTTAGTTCAGAAGGTTGGTTATCAATTTTTTTCTATGCAATTTAAAATTTGTGCAGTTTCAAGTATGATGGCTGTAGGTTTGTTCAGTGTTTTTCGCAGTTACTAGGCTAATGTCAGTTATTTTAAATCTGTATAAATAACTTTTAGCCCCAACATGTCCTGTAAAAAATTAAGTAATTTTATATGCCATATTTGAAAATGTTTACCCTATCGCCTACAGTTTTAATGAGTTTGTAAGTATTACAACATTTTGTTGAAGTTCATCTTTGATTTCAAATCTGTGTGCTTGTTCCTTTCACAATGTTTGGTGGTACATATACTAAAAGAAATGATCTGTTCTTGGGACAAAAACAAGAATAGTGGGCTATTTTAAATGGTTACATAACCATCTCTATTTTTTAAAATTTATATTTCCAATTTATCTGATTTAGGGTTGTTTTTAAATTAAAATACCTCTCTCGCCCAATATTGGAACTGGCGAACAACTTTTAGCATTACACCCAAGTTTTAGCATAGGTTCCTGTTTAGTATGGGGGCGCGGCGGGGTTGTGGTTTCGTCCCCAAATCAGGGTTCACCATGGGCTAAATGAATAACGGAAGTTGGCGGTTCCAAAATCGATCGAGCATAATTTCCTCTCGCACACTGATCAAAGTGGAATCTGGGTTACTCTGAATTTCGTTTTACAACTATCTACAGTTTTCGATCGACATCGTTTTTCAACTTCTATACGTTTGTAAATATTTATAGAGGAAGTATTCGTTTTTTTATCCATTATTATTTCAGAAGCATTAATTTTAGTTTCTTCACATCCTTAATATATTATGTTTGGCGGCCAATTGTTTTCAGGACTGCATAGGTTTTTTTTAAAAGGACTTTTTTTTTTTAAATATACTAAAACGAAGTACTGTTTTTACATGGTTCAGGATATCATATCGAATTTTATAAGTAAATATTTTTACAAGAACTAGGCTTAACATGCTATATATGTTTGTATAAATCTAACAAAAATCAACACATAAAGAAGGCAATATAAATAAAAAGAAGGAATAAATATACCCATAAATATAATACAATAATAAAATAAGAATACATACACTCATTAGAGTAACAATATATATTTAGTTCTCTTATTTTAAGGTTATTACCTATTTTTCAAATTAGTAGATTTTCGAAAGCTGGTGTTTTCTCATCATGCGTTTTTTTTTTTCTTTTCCATATACCTAGCTCATATTATTTTATTGTTAAAAATTTTAATTTAAGAAACATTTTGTTATTTTTGATAATGAGCATATTTATTTATGAATCATTGCACTGAATAGTTTTTTAAAAAAATGTATTTCTTAGGGTTTAACATATTTTTATACATTTAAGTCAGAAAACACATACCAGATTTAAAAGACAAGAAACTGCTCCTCGTTTCCGACTATCCAATATTTACTGTTAAAGCTCACGATAAATTACAAAAGACTAATTTATATGACAGCAATTTAACTGATTTGGATATACTCATTTGTAGCTTCACTAAATCTTCCAGTTCTTCTCGTATACAATTCTTACAATTCAAAATCCTGAATGCTTATTATTATGTCCTAAATCAACTTATCCATAATGATCTTAATGTTCCATATGTTTCTGATTTGGCCCAAACCAGATACTTATACATTTGTAGTCATAGTAAAAGGAAAAAGTCCAATGAAATACACACAAACCGAATTCGAACCCGCGCCGCAACTGAGCTGAGGATGTAAAGATGTTATGTCACTTATGGTAATTATAATGTATTACAGATATTTATAAAATAGAAATTGAGATATTTTATGTATGCATATAATTTTTTTTAAAAATGAAAGGAAAATCAAACCCAACATTTCTTCACACTCAGCAAACGCTTGTTACAAAGCTAGAGGTTTGCTGGAAGCCCGGTGGCTGATGAATGGTGTGGTCATTGATTGATGGTCTTTGTGCAAATGATCCTCTGGACATCGGCCAACAAAACTCAGCAAATCTGTTGTAACAAAACTAATGGTTGCCGCTTTGTTTCCTAATATCGTGGAAGAATTAGAAAGATGGTTAAAACAACAACGAATAGTACTACAAAACAACTGAATTTCTTTATTTTTTAATTAATTAATTTTCAATGATTAATATTACAATTTTGGTTTTGTAGTTGAATATGCACTGAAGAGATATTTGAGATAAATAATAAAAATGAATTAGATCTGCTTTTATTTTTTGTTGAATATGTAAATATGAGTAAAATACTCGTAAAATTCCAAGAAAAAAAGTTTAAAAAATCAAAAAAAAAAATCATTGCTGTTAATCACATTAGCAGGAATATTTTAAGAGCTTTCGATCTTGTAGTGATGTCAGTATCTCTGAGTTTAATCCTTTAAATTCTTACCAAAATCCTTCTTCAACTGCTGCTCACACCAGCACCGCACCAAGCAGTCCGCTAGCAAAATTTTTCCATATTTAAAAATTTAAGTTTGTAAAGTATGTATAACTGGATTAAGACAGTTTAAGGATTAAGACAGCAAGGCTGTCATCTCAACAATCCTTAAAATAAGTTCTTGATACTAATAAATTCTGACCAGAAACCTGACTTAAAATGTGACTTTGGTTAAAATAAAAGTAGAAAAAAAAAAATCAAACAAATATGAACTGGTTTGATGAAAGTAATTAACAACCGTTGGGATTTAAAAAAAAAAAAAAGAAGGGTCGTCAGTAAGGAAAAGCAGACCATGTTGTACGCAACCAGACCATAGTACATTCATAAAACTGTTTTAAAAAATAAGGGATTTTCACACAGTTAAATTTTATCAAAACTCTAATTGAATAAATATTACAATCTGTCTCAATTAAGATCAATGTGGTTATGGATCCATCCATACAGTATGTAAAATTAGAAATAAATGAAGAAGAAATTAAAAGAAAGAAAAAGAACCTCTGACTCACAATAAATAACGTGACACAAATAAATTAAAAACAATAATATTAGTAAAAATCAAAATTAAATTAAATTAAAAGTTAAAATACAATTGTACTAAATTTAAAAATATAGAATCATTTTTATATAACAAAATATAAAATTTACGACTATCTTTGACAGCAAAAGTGTACAACTTATAAAATGCATTGTATTAAAAGACTACAATTGACTGCTTCCAGAAACTAATCATTTTAAAAAATATTTCAAAAAGATAAAAAAGTATATTATAGACAGTGTTCAAGAATGTTTGGAAGATATAAATAAGACTAATGACATGGAGCCGAACGCATTGATGTTTTTAGTTTTGTTATTGTTTTATTTTTTGTTCAATTAATTATGCTATATTAGAGAAGTTTTACTTATATATGATTTGTTTTTTTCTAGTGTTATTTAACGTATTGATTCAAAATTTATAGAAATTTTGTGCAGGCCCAAAGAGATCCCTGCGATGCTCGCAGCAACGTCACTGGTTTAAAAAACCAGTGGTTGTGGAGAAAGAGCGCGACATATATTTAAGCAGATTTTAGTTAAACTACAGCGGATATATTTCTGCTTCTGAAAGGTAAACATTTTTCAAGTTACGTTATTGTTTCCGACTTAATGTAATCTGTTTGGATTAATTATCCCATTTAACAAAATATTAAAATAAAATTGCAAAATTCTATCACAAAATTATTATTGAAGTGAACATTTTTTTCACTGCTATCAGAGAACAAACCCTCCTTTCACGTGGAAATGTTTCGTAGGGAACTTGATCCCTAAGAGATTTATGGCAAAATCTAAAGTGCAGAAGGCTGAAGAAAAATATTTTCAAACTTTCCTCTCACATTGACAATTATCTGTAGAGCGTTCTACAGCCGGCAAACGAGGCAATATCTATACATGCGGAAAAAATATACCGACCCACAACCATTGTGAAATCAAACATATTAGGAACGTGCGCTTTCTCTCATATTTATTTTTCATTTATCCAGAGAGCAACAGCGACGCGTGGCAGGACAATGCAAGAATTAAAAAAACAACTTTCCTCCCCCCTTTCTGAATTATTTCGGTTTTCAATATAATTTCTTCTTGACTAAATATGGAATAATATATTTAATATACTATGTATTTTTAAAACAAAAACGGTTTATATTGTTTTTAATATTATAGGTCGAAGGAAAGTTCCACTAAACAAAAAAGTTTTAAAAGAATCACATTTATTTTAACGAATTTTGAGTTTCTGAAGGTATAAAACTTCATGAGAATTATTTATATGTGTGGCCTTTCAGTTGCATAAGCCGTTATAGAAAGAGTTTATATTTTGATCTAATATTGAAAGTTGCAATGTCTTTGAAAAAAAATATGAAATAGCCAGTTGGCTCCTTCATAAATTGTTACATTTCAACATATAATAATCAAGAATCAACACTAGAAAAGATAACTTTAAATTAAAAAGAAAAAAATAATTAATTAAATAAGATAACACTACATACTTAAGAAAGTTGATGGTACTGAACTGTTCACGATCATTCAAGGCCATACACACCTGACAATATAGATTAGTCATTTCATCTAAAAAATACTATGGAACTGGTTTACCATTTGGCTTAGGTACGTTTTGATCGGTTCGGGAAAAAGTGCTGCATTGTGTTTGATTGAACTTCAAAGGCATTTAGCATTTTGAACTTGTTCCTATAGTAGGAGTATAGTAAGAATGATCAGAGCAAAGATCTGAGGTGCTACTTAAGTATGTACTGTGGTTTTAAAAAAACCAATTCCGCTAATCCCCGTTGAACAGATCCGCTACCTAGGACTCCATCTGGACAAACGTCTTACTTGGAATCCACATACAAGACTAAAACAACAAGAAACTGCCCGTCGCTATCGACTACTTCAACATTTACTTGACAAACGCTCCAACCTTCCAATTAATTACAAAAGACTTATTTACATGACAATAATTAGACCAATTTGGACATACGGAGTTGAGCTTTGGGGCTCCACTAAACCCTCCAATTCATCTCGTATCCTATCCTTACAATCCAAAATCCTTAGAAAAATCCTAAATGCTCCTTACTTCGTCACAAATAAAGTTATCCACAAAGATCTTAATATACCTTACGTTTCTGACTTAGCTCAAAGCAGATATCAATCCTTTCACAGTAAACTCCACAATCATTCAAATCCATTAGTATCACAACTTGCATCTCATTCCATTCAAGATAATCCTCCGAGGCGCCTGAAAAGAAGATGGCCTCGGGATCTTCTAATATAGTGCTTTATCATGTAGAACCTTAATAAGTGCTACCAATGGGTAGTTGCTTTAAAAACAAGTGACGTGTCATTTTTATCTATTTCATCACATTTACTTGATGTATTTTATTTTTTGTATATACAGTTGTAAATTTCAATAAATAATTAAAAAAAAAAAAATAAATAAAACCTAATGTATCTCTACTGATTGGGTAAGTGCTTGGTGGGACTTTGAACATTTTAAAATTTTAAGCTAATCCCTGATTGTCTGGAAGTGGATCCAAACCTTTACTGTGAAAAGCTAGACAAACATTATGCAATTTCGAGTGTAATCGACCTCGATTTGGTTAAAAGAAACCAAGCCATTTCGCAAAATGACAACGCCCCTGCACATTATTTTTGTTTGATAAAAAAAAAATGATCAGTACTGCCCAGGCAATGCAACATGGGATTATGTTTGGTTTAGATCAATCGGTCACTTTTTTAAAAGTATGTACAGTGGTATTAAAAAAAAACTAATGTAGCTCTACACCTAAAATAGAATATATATACTAACTCAAAAGTAACAGCAGCAATAGAATGGAGAAAAAATTAGTAGCAACAGTTTAATATGCAAACACAAACACATTAATTAGCCTGAGTTCATTCGTAGTGTTACTCTCAGTATTAAATTACATATTCAGGAAAAGATCAAAAGCCTATTGATAGCTGGAAAGTTACCCCACGTTCCAACAACACTGCCACGATTAAAAGCCTTTCTCTCACAAAGCTTTTAATTCATTCCACTGATTTCAACCATAATTTTAGCTGATGATGTTAGCTTTTGAACTTTGCTATACAGGCTTTAGAACAGCCATGGCAATACTAAGCATTTATTTAAGTTTATACCAGTTGCGGTTTCCGGTCTGCTAGTATGTAAACAGCAGATGAAGTTGGCAGCCGACGAAGCTTGGTCCGAGAAATAACAGTACAAGTTCCGAAGCTCCCAAGTTGTATTTTGCAATGTCAGTCTTGTTCGAAATAATTAGTGTAACATGAAAGACAAGCCTTATAGTTACAATTGAATTATAAAAAATCTTTGCTAATAATTTTTCTAATAATTCTTTCTTAGTACTAAGTAATAATATTGTTTTATATTAACAATGGAATATTAATTAAAGTTATTAATATAGGTACTAGGATATAGGAAGTTATTAATATAGTAATATAGGAAGTTATTAATATAGGTACTAGTTTAGCCAAAAACTCTCAAATGAACTAAATGAACGTCAGCACGCAATTGGAATGGAGAGTGGAGAATTGAAACATTATTATTCCACGAAACAATTGGAAACTATATATTCATCACAACATTGTGGGATTATCGAAAGCGGCTCGAATATCTCTTTTGATGATCCTTCTAAAATATTTGGGAAACTATCAACTTTAGCAAAACATTTCAAATAAAAGTTATGGAAAATTTCCTAAAAGAGAAATTTTATTTTTTTCATTTCTTATTTAATGCAATATGTATGATGATTATTGGTGAAACATGCTTACCGTCCTATGAAGAAAGTAAAATAGTTGGCGTACCTTCTTTATATTATTTACTCCATGCTAAATTTGATAGTTTCTGAGATATAGAGAAAAAATAATGAAATGATGTATGAAATCAGCTATGGATGAACAACTAGACTATATATACAGAACTATATATTTTTTCTTTCTTATCTAGGCTAATACAGTTTTTGAACAAGAAAATAAATAAATGAGGATCTATATTAATTCTAGAAATGTCCAGTTGCTATTAAAAATAGATAATTTATCAAACGTTATATGGAAGAAGGAAGGGAAGCCTAAAATCGAACAATAAATTCTTAAAATGTATAGAATCATCAAACTTTTAAATAAAAATTACCAAAATTATTGAACTCTGAAAAAATTAAAAGAAATAAGTTGACCTAGGATACATACTCAATGATGATGAAAATATTGCTGGAATCCTTTTCAGCCTCCCTATCATAGTAGGAAGGCTGAAAGGATTGAAAGTGCAATAATAAAGCATGATAAAAATATATGAAGGATGAAGGCCTGTTATTAATATAAATGTTTATATATATATATATATATATATATATATATATATATATATATATATATATATATATATATATATATATATATAAACACGTTTATGTAAGAGTATATACTACAAAGTGATGTAGATAGATAATTGTCTACTTTTTAGAGGGAGATTTCAAACTGAATACGAATCAGATATTTATCTAAATCATTTGATTAATTTAGCACAATATGTATGAATTTCATCATTCATTTCTCTTACAGAATTAACACTAGTTAGAATCTACTATAGTTTTGAATGCAAAAATAATGAGAACACAAATAAAAGAGCCAGAACAATATAGACCAAGGTCCATTGTATTCTTTTCCTGCTTGTATGGTATTGTAGACCATTGTACTAAATGTATTAATTTTAGATATAGGAAAAAATCCATTTTTTAATAATTATTTCAGCCACTACGGGCTTCTATAAATGAGCATAGAAGGAACAAACGCTTTACTTATTCAAAGTAATTTATGTAACTTCTGAGATTGTTTTAGGGTCGAAGTTTGTAGTGGATGATGTGGTATTTGGTTAGGTCGGTAACAAAAGGAATCTTAGACATAATAGAGAACATCTAGGATAGTTGAGGGAACTGCTAACTGTAGCAACTAACTAGATTCAGTAGAGAAGCTTAAACACGTTCTACACAGGCCACTATTTTAATTAACTCATCTATCTTCTTTGTAGTCATATGTGGAACTCTTACTCATACTAAATTTATTTAAAAAGACTTCAGATTTAAATGAATTAATTTATATAAAACAATATTTATCACCGCATGCTATAAAGACTGCTACTCCCATTTTACCAATTAGGAATGAGAAATAAATTTAAATATGTAAAGAGAAATTCACCACAGCCATTTTCAGTAGCTTAAGAGTTAACTCTGCATTTTCCCACCAGGTTGAGGGTTCATGAATTTTCGATGGAGAATAATATGAATTTTTATTCTTATCTTTCCGTGAGTTAGACCTCTTTTCGGTTAATGACAGCAATTTGTTTGCTATTTTAGGGAAAGGACACGTAATTGTCAATTTAAATTGCACTCTCTTGGTTTCAAAATGAGGCATATGTTCCACTTTTCGTCAGGAGGGTAAATTTTTTCAATTTATTTTAAAAAAATATTTATTGATATTTACAACTGTATACATATATACAATTAGTAAATTTCAGGAAATTATTACAATTACTTGTCAATAACATGAAACAACTACTCACTACTGGCACTTCAATATGCGGTCTACATTAGATGGCCTATTTTCGTTACGGACGTCTCGGAGGATTATCGGGAATTGAGCCTGATAAAAGTTGGGAGACTAGTGGATCCGAATGGGTATGGAGTTTACTATGAAAGGACAGGTTCTGGTTTGGGCCTAGTCAACAATATATGGAACATTAGTATCTTTACGGATAAGTCAATTTGTGACATAACAAGGGGAGTAGAGGATTTAACGAAGGATTTTGGATTGTAAGGATACGAGAGGAGTTTGAAGGTTTATTGGAGTCCCTAATCTCAACTATGTCAAAATTACTATCATGTGAATAAGCCTTTTGTTATTAATTGGGAGCGTTGGACGCTTGTCAGGTAAATGCTGGAGTATTCGAAAACGTCGAGCAGTTTCTTGTCTTTTAAGTCCCGTATGAGACTTCTGTCTTTTGTCCAGATGGAGTCCTAGGTAGTGGATCTTTCCAGTGGGGATCAGTGAAAAATTATTAAAGGATATTGCAGGTACGATAAAATTATATTACAATTATGTTATAATATTACTTACTTCTCAATTAATGATTTTTAAAAATACTGGTAATAAATTTATATTTTACCAATGAAATAAAATTGGTTTTCTTTAATTTTACATTATAGGCTGGAATATTTAAAAAAAAAAAAAAAAAAAAAATTTCTATTTCTCCTAATCGAACATAAAATAGTTTTTTGTTTAATGATTTTCGAAGACCTAACATCAATTAAACGGTTAAATAATATATATTTTTTATAAACTATGATCTAGTAATCTCTAGCTTAATCGTTAATATTAAGAAATTAATTTTTAAAATTTATAATATTTACATTTCTATCATGTTAGATGCACAGAAAATTCGATAATGGACTACTTAGTGCTACTATTTTTATTTACAAAATAAATTTATTGTAATAGATGAATAGAGATCGATTGAACCATGTAAATTTAGTTCATCACATTAATCTACTATTATATACATAAAATAATTAAAATAAATTAGTTCTATAGACCAATCAGAGGTAGGTAATCGACTATTACCTACAATATATACATAATTGTATATGTATTACACCGAAATGTTAATTATTATTCTGACTTGATACATGATCTATTACGAAGAGCAACAAGATTCATTTATAGTTTAACATGATGTTTACATAGTTAGTTATGTTCAAACAAAAGTTAAATATTTGCCAAAGCATTTGTATAAATTAAAAGTTCCTTTTATTCCAATAAATATAGATATATGGACATCTAGATAACCATTCCAGCCCCGAAAATTCACGTACATTTTTTTTTCTTTCTTTTTTCAAGGTAATAATTAAAATATTATACAATCCTATTACTGTATTTCAGCAATAGCGTGACAAAATTTGATATCCTAAACTGCGCAGTATGTGATTTTTCGTTCTTCTGGAAATTCCAAACATCCCATCGTCTTTTTTGTTTTTTTCTCTCCTCTACAATATAGTTTTATATTTATTTTAAAGAAAAAAAAAATTAATCACAAATTTAAGAAAAACAATAAATAATATTCTTTTAAATTTATACGACTTCCATTTTCGTACAGTTCAATAATAAATTATATTAACATGTAAAAATAAAATTTAAAAAAAATTTGGGTATTTTTTCACTGTAATAACTTCACTAAGCCGCTGTAAAAGTTTTTTTTTAAGGCGTCTGGAGTTTGTAACTAGTTTGTTTTTTCTTGTGCTACTGGGGTCATTTAACTAATCCCCTTGAGTAATTAAACTCTTAATTTTCATAAACAATTAGCAATGTCTATAAGAACTTTTAGTTCATATTGGTATGTTTATAGAAAAGGAAAAGACACACACACTCACACACGCACGCACGCACACACACACGCACGCACACACACACACACACACACACACACACACACACACACACACACACACACACACACACACACACAACACACACACACACACACACACACACACACACACACACACACACACACACACACACACTCACACTCACACATGTATATATACATACATACATTTTTTTCTTGTTTTTGACGTACCCTCCACATCGACTTATTATCTTTCGCTGATTTGAAATTCTACAAAGCAAAAAATATCAACGTTTGCAATGCGACTATTTTTTTAACCAGGTTTCATTAATTTTTACTTTTCTCTAAATATAATTTGGTCCTCTTCTGGGGTGTGCGTTTTTCGAAATAAAAGAAATATTTATTTTGTATTTATATTCATTTTACTCGCAAGAAATTTAAATAAATGCACGATCATCAGATGCCAAGTAAACTATTTCTAAGGTTGTTTTTTTTCCCCCTTTGGTTTTAAGATTTGTTGCCAAATCCTATAGATCCAAGTTTATACTTTGTGTAACGTTCAATTTAGCTTCATTTATTAGTTATGATTATTTATTTTCTTCCTCTTAATTTTTTCTTCAAGTATAGTTTAGCTTTTAATTTATTTAAAACTTCAGTTAATTTAGTTATTTTATCCCTATCCAATTATTTTAAGTATGCTGTTTCTTCTTGGGGATCAAAATTAGATTTTAATTCAGACCTGATTTTGTTGTATTTTTTTCATCTGAATATTATATACCTTGGGTCCTCTCGGCAGTCCATGTCTCACATTTTCCATTGGCTTTTATTTTCATCAATTTGAGATATTCTTTTGTACAGCCGTGACTTTTCCTAAGCCTCGTTCTCACAATAGGATTTTTATCAATATTGGTACCGATGGTTCGATACCATGTGGTTTGGCTCACTTTGGACTGAACTTGATAATAGTCTCTGCTCTGTGATTGTGACTCCTAGTCATACCTATCCTGCCATTCTGTTACCTGCTTCTTTATTATAATATTATAAGGTAATTATATTTTTAAAAATTAATATATATATATATATATATATATATATATATATATATATATATATATATATATATATATATTAAAAAAATATTTTTTTAGAATCGTTTTTCCTCTCTTTCCAATTGTGTTATCTTTAAGTTCTCCATTGCGGACAGTCCAAGGAGGTTAAGTTATGCATGGAAGCTGATGTTTGGTAATGCAATAGCTGGCTCTAATGTAATAGACATTACTCATTGTAACAGGTGCTATTATGTTAAACATATGCAAATCCATCGACCCAGTTGGAGCCTTAGTGCCCCTCCTACAGATATAATCCTAGTCTAGACTCCTTAAATCCTTTGTTTTTTATGAGGAAACAATAGATCATTATATTCTTATACTGTTCCTTTTGAATGATAAAACAAAAAATCATATAATATATATATATATATATATATATATATATATATATATATATATATATATATATATATTTTTTTTTTTTTTTTTTTTTTTTTTTTACAAAAACTACACCTCTTATCTTTTCTTCTTAATTTGTTACATTTCCTATTTATTTTTTTTTAAAAGATGTTAGTATGAGCTTTCAAGAGATCAGATCTTTAACTCTTTTCTTATAACGCAATGGATATTTTCTTCTACAGTAATTTTCAATATTTTTAGAATAACTTGCTTTATAATTTTATAGTAAGTTATATTTAATTTCTAGAGAGAATAAAATTGATGACTAAATTAATTACTTTAGAATGTAAAATCTCTTTTAAATTGAATTAATTTTGACTGCACCTTTATCCAATCAGTCCTTTGATTCCACACATAGATAAATTTGTATCTATCTGCGCATAGTGTGTTCTTAACAACTGGACATAAATAAAAATAAACTATTTTGTAAGCGATATTTTGCTAAAATATATTTTCTTGTTTGGAAATAGAAGGTAGAAACCTGATAATTGGTTGATTTAATTAATTTTAATGAAAAAGCTTTTAATGCGTAAATATTAAAATGCCTGTCATTTGAGTGCAATATAATATGGATGTTATGGAAAAAAAATAAAACACACACAAAATAAAAAACAATGAAAATAAATTAAAACCTCTGTCTCTACAATATACAAAGTGATATAAAATAAATAAAAAAATAAATATAATATATATATATATATATATATATATATATATATATATATATATATATATATATATATATATATATAGTATGATGAAGTATATATATATATATGTATATATATTCAGCCAAGGAATTGCCAATCCAAGGCTGTCCCTTCGCAAATAAGGAAAAGTCAGGTCCAAAGAGATTCCAGCGCTGCTCCCCCTGCTGCCCAATCGCTGAGGGCATGAGTCCATATGTAAGTACATATTCACAAATCTGTAAAACATTCATACATCAAGGCCGCTTTAATGCCGTTTTGATCTGCGAAGGGTTTTATAATGTGATGAACAGGATAATGATTAATTTTAAAGTTAAAGTTAAAAACGACAATGAAAATGTAACAAAAATAATGTCATTTCATCATAAATTTTCTGAAGGAAGTTCTCTGAACGCTATTTTTTATTTATATTTATTTTTTGCTGATTTATGAATTTGGCGAAAAATGATTGAAGGATATTTTTAGCATCTATCTCTGTTTGGAATAGGTAGGTGATTTGTATGGTAAATCTGTCATTCTTAATTTGGTTTGCGTTAACAAATAATTAAACATATAATAATAAATGTTTAGGTATTTATATTTGGTTTCTGTATTAATTTCATTATAATAAAATCTTAGAGTTGTTTTCAAAGATTAGCAATCATAACTAATATTGTTAAATTGTTTTCCAAAATATCACCAGGCCCCAACGTGGTGTAAAGCCTTAGAAGAAAGGGGGTTACTCATACTAAAGGCAGAGTTGGGTAAAATTTAATGTGTTCTTTCAATAATTTTTTAGTGAACCAATACTTATTTGACATGAAGATTAAATCATTAATAAATTATATGATTGATCTTAGGAAATTGGATGTCAAATAGCTATAATTAAATTTTGTCTAACTATCACTAAAGGGCAGTACAGTTAGGTTACCGATAGTTAGTATACAGCAGTACAGATAGTTCCTAGCTTCCTGCTTTAGTTCCAACTATTAAATTTCTTTGTGATCAATATTTATTTTTTTGACATCTAAGGAAATATATTAAACTTTGCTTGACTTCTAAGTAATATTTGTTTGATATTCCACTGTAGACTAATACTAAGGATGCTGTTAGAGCTTTTCTGTTTTGAATGTCAAGCCTACCTTGTTACTAAGATAGTCTTCGTTAAGAGACGATACGGAAGAAGCTGTTAGCAGATCTAATTGCTGCTAGGCCAGGGCGAGAGGGGAGGTAGAGTCCTGAGCGGGCGCTATTAGAAGGGTCACTCAGGGGTCATTATGCCTCAGTTAGAGGCCTCTTGTAATAATATCCTTACTGGAACGGATTAATTTTATTATCGCAGTTCGTTCACTTTTTATAACCTTGTTCATTAAATAATATGACATCAGGAAGTTCTTACAGGGTCGTTTATGAGATTGTATTCGAATATTAAAGCAAGTAATTCTCTCAATCAAGGAACACATTGATACTTATCGGAAATTTTCTCGAACAAGTCTAGGGTTTTCGTGATTCTTCTGAAGACAATCTCGTTAGTTACATCAAAAGATTGGTCTGAAGAGAGCTGCCCTACAAAAGGATTCGCTCTCAGGAAAAAAAAAAAAAAAAACGATGAGAGGACAAGGAAGGGCTTCCTTTAAAATCGGACTGTACCTTTTTTTTTTTTATTTAATTATTTTGTTTTATTTTATTTTTTTGCATTTTTAAGTATTCTAAGAAGTCAACTGATTTTCCAAGTGATTGAATAGTGATAGGTTAATATTTCATTTCATTTTTTAAATAATATTATCGAAGAATAGTAATTTGTTTCTCTACAATCTTGACTATTCCAAATAATATTCCAGTATTTGTATGCCATTCAAATAACCATAATATAGGCCATTCAAATAAACCATAAGTTAAAATGACTGCGGCCTCGAGACCTATTGAAAAATTCAAAATGGACTCTTTCACTCATGCTCTGAGTGACTGTACTCAGCCTCCACTGGATTCTTACAACAGCACTAGGATCTCTTTGCACCTAGCTTGTCTCTCTATAAGTGGAAGAACAGCTTTTGTTCGGGGATCCTTTGGCTGATCGCATATTTTGTATATAGTATTTTTAACTTTTAATTTTGATTTCTACTATCATTATTGTTTTTTTCACTTATTGTATATTATATATATTGTATAATTTTAGGTTCTTAATTTATCTATTCATCTTTTGTTTCTCTTATTTTTCATGATTAAAAGTTCTGTGCCTCGGAGGTATAGAACACTATGTCCTAGACTAACTAATTATAAGGTGAGTTATACACAATTTTAATTAACAGTTGAGGAGAGGAATTCTTTTAAAAACAAAACCGATTCAAACTGCTACCCTATAAATATAGGGAAATGCTACAAAGTGCTCTACACCTCCGAGCTACAGAGTTATAAAGCAATCAGCCATAAATTATTAAAGCCATCCATATAATTATATATTATAAATTTAAGAACATTTAACAGCAGACGAATTCAAGTACTGGAATAGTTAAATTTTTTTTTTTTATACGTATTTTTAAGCTGATCTTATGATTCTTGTAAAAAATTCTATGCGGCTGTTATTTTCGATATTGCGATTGTTTATTTCAATTCTTCTTTTTCTTGATAGGTAACTATTATTACTGAGTTTTTATTTTTCATGTTTTTTTTTTAATATAATTTAAATATACCCCATTGAACAAAAACTGTCAGTTCCAGAAATATATATACTGAATATAATAACTAAACTCAATTAGGGATCCTTCTATATCATCATGCGTACCTCAAGTGATAACTAAACTCCTTCCTACCTTCTATACACGGATGATTTTCAGATATATCTATCCTTCAATCCCTCTAATTTAATAAAATCATTCTCCCTTACCCAAGAGAACCTAGATAGCATTTACAAGTAGGCCTCTGATAACAAATTAAAAGTAGAAAAAACGCAGGCTATTATCATAGGTTCTAATACCCATTTGAGATCGCTTCCCCCACCTCCCGATCCTGTTTCTGAACTCCCAACCTATTCAATTCCACTCCACATTTAAAAAACTTGGTATTACCTTCGACCAAACCCTTTCATGGAAACCTCATATCTCCCGAATTTCTCGACGGGTCATATCCATCCTTAAACTATTCCATTCTTCCCAGGACTTCCTTCCGAAACCTACTCATCAACTCTTAGTTTCTTCCCTTATCCTACCCCATTTTGACTACAGCTGTGTGGCATACGGTGGGTTAATGGCGAAACTCGAGAGTAAACTAAGAAGACTAATGAATTATTTCGTTAGGTTTATCTTTAGAGTTCCAAAAGCCTCCCACACATCACATCTATAGACAGAGTTAAAATGGCTTTATCCTTCATTCCGTATAAATTACTTCCTAGCCTCCTTCCTCTATCAAACCATTAATTCTCGGAATTCCTCCTACATCTATAACATCTTCCAGTTCAGATCCTCGGTCTCCTCCCGCACTACAAGATCTAACTCCTCAGACCTGTATACTTCTCCCCATAAGAGTACACCATTTGACCACTCCATTTCCCATGCTACTTTCTTATGGAATTCACTACCCTGTAATATCCGTAATGCTCCATCTCTGTCCACATTTAAATCCCTTCTCTTTCAATACCTCCTTTCCCTCCAGAATGATACTGACTCACTAAAAAAACTTCAAAAAAAAAAAAAAAAAAAAAAAAAAAAAAAAAAAAAAAAAAAAAAAAAAAAAAAAAAAAAAAAAAAAAAAAAAGCATTCAGTAAATGTAAATAGGTTTTTTTTTTTTTCTCCTACAATTATTGGATTTTTGTAATTTTTATCTCATCTGTTTCTGTTTTTGTTCTTTATTTGTAAAATTGTAAATAGTTAACCAGATTGTTAATTTATTTTATTTCATCTTATGAAAGCTGGATTCATTGTATTTATTTATGTACATTATATTATTCTTAGGGGACATCGTCCAAGAATAAAGTTTATTTTCTATTCTATTCTATTCTAAACTCTTTCACTCAAAAATAAATGTTAAAGCGGGAGGTGGATGATCTCATTTTCTTCACGCAATAGAGGTATTCTCGAAAACTCATAATCAATTCGTTGTATTTTCATGAAAAATAGAACGACATGAAAAATAGAAAAAGGAGAACATTATGATGCAAGCTACCGTTCATAACAAGTTACCGAAACTATTATGGCATCATGGATTCGGATTTAATGGATTGTTTACTCTAACGAATTTCTTTGAACAAGATATTCATGGATATTCCTAAGTTTGATGTTATAAGAAACAGAAGACTGTTGAACGTAATTGGTGTAAGAAGTAAACTTTCTTCAATCCACATTTTTATTGATCATTAAACGAGCGCTTTCAGCTTAAGTACCATCCTACATTGAAAACTAAAAAAAGCAAACCTTTGAGAGTATTTAACATACTAGACTAAAATATGCAAAGTATATTAGGAGTAATTGTAATAATTTTTAGAGCTATCAACATTCAAGTCACGGCATGAAGGTTTAAAAACTGCCCCACATTTTGTGGAAGAGCCTCATTACTTTAGACCCTTTGTCCTATTTAGCCTTAGCCGGAATAACTGCTGGTAAATTTCTTCCATTCCACTGACTAAGGATGGGTCAGCTAGGATATATCGTCTCACCGAGCAATCAATTTGAGGTACACCACCCTCACCCACTCCATCCATTTTTCTTACTCCGGTTCTGGACAATGTTACCTTTCTGGATTAGTTTGTCAACTGAGGTCATGCCTTCAACTAATAACTATACCAACTAACTACTATGCCGTTGTAAAATCAAACATCAGTATATAAAAATCGTTAAATATCTGAATAATTGAAATATTTCTTTGGTATCCAATCATTTTAACAGTGTTTAAAATGTCAGCATTTATCATAAATTAATTAATATTACATGATAAAAAAAAAAAAAAAATGTAAAATACAAGGAATCGGGGAAGTACGATACGGGAGTACAAGAATCACCCATATATTATGTTACAAAAATATGTATCCAATCAAAATTTTCAATTTGTTAAAGTACGTCTATCAATTAAGCTGTTAAAGTAAAAGTTCCCATATAGATCCGACAGGACAGAATTCAAAGAGATAGAAAAAAAAAATTGCAGAATCAAATATCCATTCTATTTAGGATCAGATATTATTTTGGACTTTAAGCTGTAAAGCCAGAATAATTGAATATGAGTGTTTTATGGAAATAGTTCACTAGTAGGTAGTTCTTATTAAATTTATTGCAGAATATAAAATTATAAATGGAGAATCATGGGATGCATGAGGGATGCAGTCAAATAGGACCACCAAGTCTAAGTAGAAATACTTTAATACGTGGCAACGTTTCGACCTGCCTTGCAGGTCTTCTTCAGGTCCACCGAACCATACTGGTAAGGAGACGAACGATGACTGATGGTTTATTAATTATTAAAATTATAAATAGTGCTAGGCCTTTGCTTTTTCTATTTTGTCGTTTCAACAGTTCAAAAAAGTTATATTCGGCTTATTTATTTTTTATTATTAAACATTTTCATTTAAAGGGACAACGAAGTTTGACTTCTGACTTCTGGCTTTTATATGCTGTTTTAATCTTTGATTTACTGATCGCCCAGTTTTTCCCGTGTATTTAGCTTCATAGTCATTCTATTTTAGTTTATTCATACTGCTTTTACGGAAAGGGTCTATTTCCTTTTTAAGGGAAGGGAAATGAGATGACAATGATTTTTCTATTTTGAATGCAGTATTTAAACTTAATTTTCTTAATTCCTCTTTTTTCAGACTTTGTTAGATATTGGGCCATAATATGGGTATAATGGTGATATCATCTGTAGGTAATACTATCTGTAAGATGGTATAATCATGATCCGAGTTAAATTTACTGGAAAAGCTCACAAACGAGTTGGGTTAATATGGGCTGGATCAATTTTTCTGTTCAGGCTAGCGGTCCAACCTAAACTGCCCAATAATTATAGCCCTATACTCCACGAAAACAATCAATCCGACAGCCATTGGAACATGGTTCGGGAGAGGCGGTTAGAACAACCATGAGATTCCGCAGAAGTGGAAACGCAGGGATCCTTTTATTGCTCGCTGATTAAATCTATTTTCCACCTGCCCACTTTCCATTCTCCAATCTCTACGCCTAATTGGGTAACTGCTCCTCCTGTAATTGCTCTTTTGTCGGAAGGACATGACCTGTCATCCAAACCTCTCCCCCTTTTCCGAAACTTTCGCTTAACTTTCTGTGTTTTTAGGAGTGGAATCGACAATCTTTATTGTGTCTAATGAGTAAAACACAAGCAGCTGTTGGAACGTAAAACAGGGTTCCCCAACGAAAAAATTAATTAAAGAAATCACTATACGTTTAAGGATCCCCTATATAGAGTAATTATCTATCTTTTATATTTAACTAAACAAGTCTAAATCGACATTAAAATGCAATTATACTTAAAATGTTCGAAAACTATATTCTTTCTATAACGATGCGTGTCATTTAGGATTATTACTGGATGTCAGTTTTTGTTATGTCGATCCAAACCAAGCTAATCTGAACAGGTTGGTTACATGGATGGAAATTATACAAAACGGATCAATCGTTAGAGGTTGTGATTTATTTTTAAGTTAAAATAATATTTTACAATAACATCATTCTATTTATTCTCACAGTTTAGGATTTATTGTTTTTTTATGTTCAATGTGATAAGTTGAAACGCTCAATTGTATAATTCTGATGTTAGCGATTTACTCTTGACTGCAAACTGTAACTTAAATCAAATTCCTGACGAAACATTTTTCGATGACAGCTCGCGGACCCCAGATTCATCGTCTACGGACCACCGGGGGTTGATGAGCATTGGTTTAGAGTATTAATTTTAACACCAGTATGATACTTTTTTTTAAGTTCTTATGGTATGATCTATCCTTATCATAACCGAGAAGTAGAATATAAGGATTGTTACTCCTATTCCTTAAATATTATGTAAATTACGTAAGTATGTTAAAATTTTATTTTATTGCTTAGAAAAATGTTCTGGTTGTTAAATTAAATGGGCCTCAAAAATTAAAAAAAAAAAATATATTTAAAATCACTTCTGTTAAAAACGTGTTTGACTCACTTCAAGATTATAAGAAATGAAATATCAATATGTTCTCCTGATATAAATATTTAGTAGCAAATATCCACGTATTTCTCAATCAGACTCAATCAAACGTTGTTCAGATTTCTTGGCTTTTGTAAAATTTTCAAGCACTTAAATATAATTTTATGGTTTCAAAAATAAAATTATTCACCATAATTTTCTTCATTTTATTAAATTAATTATTACGTTTTTATAAACATAGATCCACCATTAACTATACTAGAAGGTCTGTTCACAATACTATTAATGGAATACATTTATATCTGTTAATAAATATTTATTTCAAGAGGAAATTTTGCTATTCTATTTCATATAGTATTACTAATCTCCTAACCATATATTATACCCCTATTTAATTTTTGACTTTATCCCAAGTATTCAGTTGCCTATATACCAAAATTCATGGCGTAGTTAAATGGCAGTTTCAAATGAATTGAGTTTCTTGTGGAATGTTACTTGATATTTCTTAGTCCAGAGTTTCTTGTGCATTTTGTAGAATTTTTTGACTACTTTAATCAGTACTAACCTACCATTTCGATAAATGTACAATCTTAAATATAAAAGTGACCTCCCACTGGGCAGAAAATTTGAAATTCAGCACCACAGAAAACATATGAAACCGTTTTGAGCCCTGGTTGACTGATTATGGTATGGAGACAGAGGTTAATCTCAGACTTGAAATGATGTACATCCTGCCCCATTCAAATAATTACATTATCTAGTTTTAGTATTGAAAACCCAGGTCCAGTTCACATTGAATTTCAGATTTTTTGTTTGATTTGATATTTTGCCGAATAGAATATATTAATGCCGAATTAAAAATATATAGTGAAAAAGTGAAATCTTAAAGTTTTCCTCAAATTTATTGATTAATAGGTATTTATGATTTATGTATTTTGAATTTTATGACCGTTTATTACATTTAATAAACTCCTGTGATATGACACCTGTCTTGAGGTAAGATGGTTTCAGAATGGAAAATTTATTACAACGTTAATAGTCCGTTCTTTTTATTTCTGATTGTTAGGCGGGATGATTTCTGTGCGCGGCTGCTTATTGTCGAACTTTTTCAAAAATTGTTTACGTAATATTAGTGCAAGAAATATTACATAATATATTCATTTTTATTTATTTATTAATTTTTTTTACGAATACACTCCCAATATTATTCTATAAAAATATATAAATACTCTCTTTATTTTATAATTGTTAGAGTACACATTGGACACCTATTTTTTTTTTATCTATTCTACAACATACAGAAATTTTATTGACAAACATTAAGAAAGAAAACATTTAATAATAATACTGTATTAGTATTATAAAAAAACTTTAACAATCAATTGAATATTAATAATAATAATATAATACACGTGGTATGTTTTCGATTAACTAAAAAATTATAAATGAAAAATTAAACTTTATTCTGACTTATCATTTATACCATTTATTTAGTAAACTATAAGATGCTTAAATTACAATGAATATTCTATCGCTAAAATATTATATTACGCAAATATGACTAATCATTGACATTACGTTTATTTAATAAATGATAATATATTAATATTTTGTTTACTATAAATAAAACAATTTATGATAGTATCATAAATCATAACAGTTTTTTATGATATTATCAAATTACAATTAGTAATTGTTGGCTTTAAACAAGTCAATATTATTTAATTTAATTTAATAAATAAACCTGGGATAAATGTTATTTATAGCCAAATAATGTTGTATTATTATGGATTTCTTATTAGTAATTGCGACATTAAAATAACTTATATACATACCAGATGCCGGCTATGCATTTGTTTATTAATAACCATAAAAAATATGTTCTCAATTTTTTAACTAAAAACTAAAATAATTACGTGTGAATTATTTTGTAATTAGCCATTTTATGAACAGTACAATTCTATAACAATGATAAGACCTTCGTTAAAACTACTGATATATTAGTTATTTGCGTTTTGAAAGTGTTAACTATTCGATTCTGTAGGATCTAAGACACCTTTTTCTATTGAAATACACACAAATGAGCTATTTTATTGAAAAAATACTGTTTTGAAACCTTGAAAAGAAATTCCAAGAAGATTAATACGGTATTGAAGTTTCGATTTATTGATTTATCCGCTATTAACCTATTTTTCTTTACCAAGCTTATGCATTATAGCTGTTTACCCTCAATAAATTCTAAATAAACACAGGCTATTTATAATTGTTGAAAATGCCTGAGAACTTAATACTTTTTTAATGTTAGATATAAATTCAGATGTGAAATAAATATATTAAATTTTTACTTTCATCTTTTACAATAAATTAATATATATTTATTTTACATTAGCGTTATTAAAATAAATATTTATGTAATTTGTAAATATGATGCAATATACTATTTTGTAATTTAAGCAATGGTAAACCCTGTTTGTATGAGATACTCTCCAAAACAAGTACATTTCTATTTATTTATCTCTTGGATGATAAATATATATTTATACATATATATACATATGCATATACACATATATACATAAACATACATAATATATATTATATATATATATATATATATATATATATATATATATATGCGACGGACATACAACAAACATATTTAATCATATATACATAACTGTTAAGTGTTTGACAAAGACAGATTTCATTTAATGCAGCATAAAATATTATGTGGAGAAGGATTGACAATTTTGGAAAAGAAACTGTTCAAAAACTCTATTTTAAGTGTTGAACTTTGACAAGCAGATTCTTGTCAAGCGTTGCATTGATTGACACTTTTTTTTTATTAGTATTTTATTTTATTAATTTTGGTTTTGTGTTTTTATTTCGTATATTTGTTCTTGTTTTTGTTTATTTAATTTAATTGGTTAGGTATCAATATTTTGTAATAAGCAAAGCACACAATAAACTGTCCTGCATGTAATATGCTCATATATTCAATAAACGAATCTTTCTTACGATTCCTATGGAAGAGAGAAAATATATATATATATATATATATATATATTTTTTTTTTTTTTTTATTTCCCTTCCATTATAAATCCTATGGGATAGTCGTGTATTTTTAGTATTTATACAGATTTCATGCACATTAGCATCCCGGTAATTAACAGGTGGTGTTTTTTTAATATAGATAAATTACAAATTAAAAAGAGTTTTTGATTGAACATAAAATAAACATAAATAGAAAAAAGATAACAAAAAACCATTAACCAAAAACTAGTAAAAGGCAAAATTTAATCAAAAATATTAAAACAAAAGAAAAGGAAATATAACAAATAGACAAGTTGATTTCTTCAGTGGATGTCTTCGATTGTTGATCTTGGTTCCGATGTGGGGTGGTCTTCTTTCTTTCTGTTGCTTCCCTATTTTCCAACTGATGTAGCGAATTCAACCAATTGTTTTTTGTATTTTTGAAAAAGTTTGCTTCCGGATATAAATATATATATATATATATATATATATATATATATATATATATATATATTTATATATATGTACAAAATATTATTTAATATACATAATAAATGATAAATTAAAATTAATTAGAAAATAAAATACTTAGTGGTTGTGATATTTCTGCACTGTGGTAGAATATGTCATGAAGGGATACTAGGAAAATCTGATAGTCACAGACAAGAATAGTGTAATGTCTGCGGACGAATCCAGACGAGATAAGAATCTAGGCTAGGTCAGTATAATGTGCCGTGGATTAAGGCAGGTCGTTAGTCTCTGTGCAAGGCAGGTCAGGGGGGAGGGGTTCGAAGAATGCTATCGTGTTCGGGCTATCTTGTCTATCTTCCATCAGGAATAAATATTTAAATTTGCCAAACAATTTTCGTATTTATTTTATTTTTATTTAGATGATATTCTTTCTAATACCCTAATTATTTAAATATTAAAAAATATTCTAAACTTGAAGTCTAATCATTGTATTATTTTCACAATTTTATACTATACAGAACAGAATAAGAAACAGGTCCGAAGTTGTTAAGAATTATGCAAAAAAAGTTATACTGCAATGAAATATCTTATTTAGAAACTTATCCTCATAGATTTAAATATATAGAAAAAATAAATATAGGAAAAGAAAAATAGCATTTTCTCAAAACCTTATCGTATACAATGATACCCTAAGCAGTCCATTGTAACAGAACTGGGTTAAATGTTGAGTCGACCCATCTGATGGAATTCAGAGCATATGGTTTCGTTCTGACGTAAAAATTAATGCGAATGGAGGCTGGAACTGCAGATGATCATGTCGTCTGCGTATGGTCGACCTTTCGAAGTTTTTGTCAGATTCCCAAGATCTGTCATTCTGCCTCATGACCAAAGGCACGATTTTTCTGAATTATTAACTTGGGTTACTAGCTAGTAGACGATAGCTGTATCAGGTATTAGTTAGCATTTATTCTCTAAAATTAGCTAATTTTTTAAATTAAAAAATCTTGATTGAGTAAAAACGAATTTCAGAATTTCTAATGTTTCGGACTAAATATTCTTTGTCTATTAAATATTAAGATGTACCTATTTGAACCGATCTCATCTGGCTAACTCAGTTACATGCCTCTGTGACAAACACATTTCATCTCATTCTTTACTGCAGCTCTCTCTCTCTTTTTTTCTTTTTTTTTAATGAAATAAGACTATACCTGATGAAATTTGTTATTCTGGATGTACACAAAATAAGTTCCCTGAAAAAGATCTGTTTAAAAAGTACCACAATCATAATCATTCCATAATTGCTCCATTCCCACATTCTCTCAAGATTCATCCAAGAAGTTGACCTACAACTTCGTTAAGATACATCGATCAATGACTTGGCGCCGAACTCTTTGATATTTTTGGTTTAGTTTTTGTTTGATATTTTATTTATTTTTTTAAATACTGTTTTTACTTCTTATCATACCCCTTCTCTCTTCCCACCTTTTCCTCAGTCTTTCCGATTGCTCCTTCCTTTTCTCGCATCTCTCTTTTTCCACAAGGCCCTTAATTTCTTTTAGTTATCCCTATCAAATCATCCCTATGGTCTGTTATTTTCAGACTCTCATTTTCTTCAGTCATCTGTTTAAATACCGCCCAGCACTATTGTATCTTCTCATTTCATAGAAGATTTCTCTATTTAACCTCTTTGAACCTCTCTCTCATAGAACCTTAATCTTCTTATTCTTATGCCCGTTTCCAAATCATTTATTTCTTTGTATATTTTCTTATTAGGTCTCAACCTATAGCCTCCTTGTGTCTTCTTTGGGCCGAAAATTCTCCTTAGTATTATTCATTTTAACCCAAACGTTTTCCTTAGGTTGGGGAGGGAAGCGGTTTCCATTCCGTACAGTAACGCCAGTTTGACGACCGTGTTGTAGTGTCTTATCTTCGCGTTTATTGACAGGCCCCTTTTATTATATAAATTTCTTTTCGCGAAGCTTAGTCTTTCCAATTTACTTATTTTCTCTTTTATGCTTTCCTTATCCGACCCATTACTACATATAATTTCCCCCAAATACTTGAATTTATTATTATTTATTTTTGTTAGGAAGATTTAAATTTTGTTTTTGTTTTGTTAACTGCTCATGTTATTTAGTGTATTAATTAAATTATTATCTTATAATCAGATTCACTCAATTGTTTTAATATATTTAAATTACTTCTTATTTGTAAAGATCTTATACAAACCAATCAAATACACCCCCTCTTACTGGGTTAAAATGATATAATAAAGTATTATAATAAAAAAAAAAAAATACATATAAAAAAAAAAAAAAAAAAAAAAATGGATCTGGAAGTCAACAGTTGAAAATAGATGTCACGTTATTAGAAAATAGATATTTCTAATAACGTGATGTACAGTGCAGGGGAACTAATAGATTTGGGAAATTACTAAAGCTACAGACATGTCATTTGTACATATTTCTACCACAGTTTCTCGGTAAAATAATAAAATAAGACAAGAGTGGATATTGGAAAAACAAATTGATATATTTTTTAATAAAAGTAGTAGAGTCAAAGTAATGAATGTTGTTTCCAAGAAATTCTGCCAAACAGCACAAAAAGGGTCATCTGACCCGTCATGGTATGATTTATTTTAAACACGTTAACATAAAAATTAAATGTTAAAAGTTGGTCAACAATTTAATTCTACTTATTTATTTTTTATTCAATAATTTCTAATCTGTTAGTTAAAGTATTTTGAAACAATTGCAAAACAAACTTAACAATAACACTATATTTAAGCAAATCTATATAAATCTAATGATTTACTATACAACATATTAAACTTTTTGTTTTTGCTTTTAAACGAATAAACGGGTAGAAACATTTATTATTTCAAGTCCGCTGGCCAATGCTTTCTCTGGGCAAGTAGTTACAGAAGAATCATAAAAATAACAAATAGTTAACATTAGTCATCTCCAAAAAATTTTTTTTCGGAGAATTTCTAAAGGAGTTCAAATTACATAGTTGGGACTACAGTCTTTGAATAATGCGACATTGTACTTGATGTGATAAGGAAGATACCAATTTTTCTCAAGAGGTGAAAAGAAGTGGGGTTATCAAATATTATAGTTAACTATGGTTTCAACCACCATATTTTATTGGTTTTTATTTTATCAAAGACTTTGAAATAATATTTTCCCGTTATATAAACATTACAGTTTATATAAAGTCCCGGAACGTGATCGGAAAATTACAGATATAAATAAAGTCATCATAGCTTTCATAAGCAGAATTTTAAACTTGTAGTCATTTTTTGAATGAGGTATTGTAAACCTTATACATTAATATATATATATATATATATATATTTTATATATATATATATATATATATATATATATATATATATATATATATATAAACTAGTTGGTGTAACTTAAGTGTTACAGTTAACTCGTCTTAACTTTTAATCCCTTCCCCACCATACCGAAATGCACTATTTAAGGTCTATATCTAAAGAAACATATATTGTTGGGTATCGAAGTTCATCTACGATATATGATATATTGAGGTAGTTCAAATAGAGATACCTTGCTGTAAGTCGAACTATAAAAAACTATCAGAAACAAAATCATTAAAATACAGTAAGTCGTTATCATAAAAATAATTAAAAAATATTTATTCATTAATTACAATAACATTAAATCAAATAATACTTGATCGACTGAATAAATTTAATTAATTTTCATGAATCAACTTTATTTCAACTCAATTATATTCAAACAAAAACCCTGATTTAGGGCGCTCTAATGAAAATTGTAACAGGCTTCAATAGCAGAACCGGTCTCGGATTCAATTGAATGGAATTTAAAGGGCTTTATATGCTATCGATTGGAAGTTTGGTATTTGCATATCATTAATAATGCTCATCATTACTGTATAGTCTCGTGTACACGGCCGCCATGATCGGTTACACGTTCATTTGCAAGTCATGTGGACCCGATCGAAGCGGGAGATTTGAGATCGTTGATTGATCGTTACCAGCCCATTATAAACTAATAATTAAAGGAATATTCGATCTCTCAGAAAACCTCTGGCTATTCATAATATTTTAAAGGTACAAGAAGTTATTAGGAAGATAAATAAAAATAAGTAAGGGAAGAAATACTATAATCTACTTAATTCATTGACTATACACTAAAGTGGTTCACGGCATTATAAAGGTTTCTCATGGAGAAGGCAATAAGCACTAAAATGATAAAACGTCTAGTTGAATATACTAGTTTAAATTTTGAATTTAAATTGAACATATTGAATCCTAGAAATAATAAAATATTCCAAAACTGCCTTCAAGGCAAGCTCTACGCATAAATAGAAAACGTCTAATTAAAAAAAAGGGGGTGTGACAATGTCATATCAATCAAAACTATTTCAAGTCCAATTCAAATAAAATTGGCAACTTGGAATAAATGTGACTTTTATTTGGTTACATCAATGAAAGTATTGCATTAATGAAATTAAATCTTATCAAGTAAATGTTGAGGCTACTGTTTTTTATTTTATTTTAATCTGAAATATAGGAATGGAGTATATTTGATTTTAATAAAAGCCAATAAAATTAAGTAATTATTATCTAAATAGTGAATTCTACTGTGTTCTAGACAATAAAAGGTATAATTAAGAAGAGAAGCAATAGAAGGGTGGAAAAGAGAAGCTAGATAAGGCCATTATGAAAGCACACATGGGACGGACTTAGCTGTCGTCATAGGAACGGCACGTTTAGAGTCCAATTGTATCCACCCCACCTTAGAGGCCTCTTCCCTCGAGTACAATCGTTAGCACATACCAGTTTCGAAATCCATTTAAGTCTAAAATTGAAGGTATAAACTATTGAATATACATTGAAAGGAATAATATTTGCAACAATTAAGACAATTAAAATTAACAAAAAAATAACTGCACTATAACCAACAAGCTTATCAATTTAACACTAAGAAATGTATAAATAGCATATTATCAAGAAATGAAGAGGACTAAAGAGCTGTGTGATCTCTTTTAACAGGCTTTTCTCTACTGTATTCTTCAAGTCACATTCTAACTCTTTTATAGTGAAAGATATGTACTAAAAATACGAAAAATGTTTTTAATTTTAAAAATAATATATAATCTAAAGATATATGAGGCGTCCAGTTACAAATCGTAGCAAAACTAAATTTTTAAATTTTCAACAGAAGCCAAAAACCATAGAAATATGATGCCTAATTGATATGGAAGTAATTTTTCTTGTATAATTAGGAGAACAATAGATGGTTTTAGTTGGACAAGCATAATAAGGACCTTTCCCTATGCAAATTATTATTCTGTCTCGTTTTACTTACAGACAGACTTTTAGTAAAACTTCTTTGAAAATGGTTAAAAAAAATTTATCATTAAAAATATTTGTATACATAAATGCGATTATTTTTTAGAGTAGTATCAAAATATTATTGACTGTGTTTTTTAGTAGGTAACTTTAAAATTAAAAAAAAAATATCTATCTAAAAACTTTTTTTATAATGTTTAAAAACATTTATTAGTTTAGTTTTACAAATAAAAAATGAAACATAATTTAAAAAATGGACTAGTCAAGTTTAGTAAATTTTCTAAACAGCTAATTGAGTTTCTTCCGCCTCGTTTGTGTCTCCTATATCTGACAAATAATATGCATAATATGAGATGCTCCCTTTTGGTACTGTGATAGACATGGTTTTACTCCCTTTTGCTACAGTACGTGATTTTTAATTGTAAATTTGAACAGCTTTTCCTTCGTTTTTGAACCTAACACCTAGTCAGCCTTCTGCGTGGCAAGGAGCTGGATCGAACGGTATATAAAACTCAATTTCGATTTTCAGTAGATTTGCTACGTTTTGCATTTAGGTGTCTCATATTATATGTGCATAAAATGTACTTATTTAAATTTATTAAATTTAAACATAGGTATTCCTTATAATGGTTATCATCTCTTGTTTCATGTAGGTTCGAAAACAGATTAACCTTACCCATTGAGCTACCGTGCCTCCATAGTAACAGATATATATATATATATATATATATATATATATATATATATATATGTATATACACGTTTGTGTGTGTGTGTGTGTGTGCGTTTTTACGTATGTATGTATTTTTTACCGAGTCGAATTGCCATCTACTTCAATTTGAAGTAAATAAAAAAAAACCTTATCATTCCCCATCTCATATAAACGAAGCTATCAGATGATCAAGTCTAATAAAAAAAAAAATGGAGCCTTATGATGCCTTTTAGGGGCTGAAATGGAGAAAATGTTATGGCTGGAGATATGACTATTTATATTCTGGAGAATTGAGAAGACGTAAGGTCCTGACAGTTTCCAAAGGATTTTCTTAAAGTGCTAGTAAAACACATCTGCTACGGGAGATTTATGCCGCCTTCCACTATAAATCTTTATGGATGCTCCCAATAAAAGCCTATTCTCCCCTATCGCTATGTGATCTTCTCGAAGCTAACAGATTTATATTTTATCAGTTTATTTTAATGGTTTTATATATTATGGTTACATAATATAGCCATATTAATGTATACATATAATAGAATAATTAATTATATTATTATTATTTTATTTATCATTATCAAGATTTACTGCATTGATCATGAATTAAATTTTTAAGATCAACTGTAATAATAGAAAACGATTGCCTATTTCTAAACTATTGACAATGCCTTATGTATCTATATTTTTAAAATTTAACATTATTGGTGCCATTACCTTAGTTTTTTATTTGCTACAGTAATTGTAGGAGGGGAACATAATGCATTACGTTATAAGTCATCGTTAAAAATAATAGCTAGTTAAAAAAAAAAAAAGATTCAATATAGCCAATTTATGGTGTACTAGTTAGTAAATTAATTTCAGTATTAATATATAATTTGAATAAATATAGTCCCGAGTCGATGGACAACCATAATAATATATGAATAAAATGTAAAAATTTAAAGTAATTATAAAAAATTGTGGAATTATGGAAAATTTAAACAATTACAACAGTTGTAAAACTCTAAAATTCCAAAAACAATTATATAAATTGTGAAAAAAAAAAATTAGTTCTTAACTCATACTTAGCTATTTTTTTTTTAAATTTCTTTTAATGATTCAACTTTTATTTATTTGTAATATTTTTTTATTAAAATAATTTATTCAATTTTTAAATCAAAAATTCACAAACTGAAATTCATTTATCACTTTATAGTTAAAATAATATTAAGCTTGATGATATGAAACACGTTTGAATTAATAAGTTCTCTCTTATTAAACCATTTATTTAACCATTTATATAGTATATACAATATATAATATATACCATTTATATTATATATACCATTTATACTGCTATATAAAATGACTAGCCATTTTTGTGTTTTGGTCACTAACTACGAAAATTACAGTACGAATCTCTAACAAATTTTAACTACAAAATTTTCTGAGGAAGGTTTAGCAAAAGTAAAATATACCGATTTTTAAAGTAAATTCTTATACAAATATAATTATATGGATTTCAATGAAGGTTGAAAAAGGACCGATCGGTAGCGAGTACCGATCTGCAAGAGAGATAACAAGGGTACAGTGCTAACTAGAGTTCGAAATCGGTAATAAACTTTCTTGTTCACAATTTAATTATTATAAAACATGGGGAAATATGTGGTGCGACATGTGGATCCAAGTGACCCTTTGTCCATTTGGATTACTAACTCATACATTAAAATAAAAAATTTGATGTTCAATTAAATATGTTTTTATATGACCATATAATCAGAGCAATGGAACCAGGATAAAAGTTTCGTCTATGCGTAGAAATATCATCGCGGCTATAATTCTCACCGGAATAGTGACTGGAAAAATTGCAATCATTCCTAGAATCCCAAAGATTTCTACTAATCTAGTATATCAATTCAAAAGATAAAAATTTTCATTTAAAGTTTCTTTTGCTAATACATCAAATCCTAAGACCAGACTTAAAAGAATGTATCAGTGGATATTTGAACTCACACTTTCTCTCAAGGATTTACAATATGTAGGTTTTTCCAGAACTGAAATAGTATTCATTTCAGAGAGACAAAACTCGGAATGTAGCTTATTCAGATGTCTTATGTATTTATTTTTTCTTTTCGCGTTCTTTCTACGACACATGATTTTTATTGATAAATAAATAAAACTTCAAATATTAGTTAAATTATTATAAACTTATATAATATAAATTAAATAAAAGTTCTTTACTCATGAGAACGACCGAAGCCACAACGGGGAATCCTAGTATTTTATATGGGAATAGTACATATAATTTTATGCAATTTATCAACTTTATTGAACACTTCATTAGAAATACAGTAGTATGCCTGGAATTATAGAAATGTTATGCCGATAAAGAAAAAAAAGTATTGGGTCTATTTATGTAGTGATGAAACCAAATGAATACCGAGAAATTTGCGGCATAAACAGTCTTGAAATAAAACTTAACAATATGTTGTAACTAAAAAATGCTAGATTCAATGCCAACTCATTCAGGGGATTCAAGGGTTGAACATAAACTTAATTTACTTTTAGAAAATAAACGATACTTGTTTTATTGTTAAGAAAAGAACAAACCATACAAGAATGCTATAAATATCGTTTTATTGAGCCAGAGGTCGACAGTTAACAATGGTTGAGCGAGCACTAAACTTAACAAATCACAGCGGTACTGACAATTATAATTGCGCCCGCATAGCAACCCTAAAGGAAGGATTCAGAGAGGAAAAGAACAAACCCAAGGAGAGACCACCAGCCATTATTCCGTACTGAATAAAAATGAGACTGTTTAAGACAGTGACCCACTGTTTAACGGATGCTTGGTACTACTTGGCAAACCCTCTCCCCACAAGCTCACAAGTCTTATACAGGCTATAACTTATGAAACAGTGAGTAGTTCGTGGTGTTGCAAGTGAAATACCTTCCGGGCTGATTTTGATCTAAATTTGTTTAGTGATTCTACATCGCAAATAATACAGCCAAATGTATTTTATGGAATAGTGCTGAAAAGAATTATTAATAGAACTAATAATTAGTGAAAGAAATTTAACTTCTTCCTAACTGGAAAAAAAAATAGATCAGGGATATGTCTAACTATAATCTACTTCTTTTTTTAATTTAAATTTTAGAATTTAAATAATAAAATTACTTCAATTGATAATTGAATTAAATTAACTATTAATCATTATTCGAAATAAATAAAGTTTCAAACGTGACTTTTTTCATTCAAACCAATATAGCTCCTAAACGATAGGTCCTAGTGACTGGTTTAAGAACTTGAAACCGGGAGCTTAGAGAAAGGTACCATACACACTGAGCTAACGCCACTCTCAAGATTATATATAAATATATATATATATATATATATATATATATATATATATATATATATATATATATATATATATATATATAAAGATATATAGTATAAAGAGGAATTAGTGATGTATAGCAGAGATTGATGAACCAGAAATGTTCAAAAGAATAAAATGAACAATAAGCTTTAATACTAAAATATAAAAATTGAAACAAAAACATTAATAGACATTAGTTATAGATTTTGGTTTAACAGGGGTTCGAATGAGAAAAGAACCGAGAGTGGACGATGAGAGGACGATGAGAGAAAGGAGTAATTTATGTATTGTCATTTGTATCTAGCCGGGTGAATAGAAAGTTCATCAAGGAACGATGACTGACGCGGATGACCGGGATTCCAATATCTATTGTTCTATTAAGTCCTAGAGTGAGCCATTAGCTATAGACTCATTCCTTAATCCACGACAACCTTACTGAATTCCGTTCGTTAGCTTCCTTAGTTCAATTGAAGATTTACATGTCTACGGGTCTGGGTTACTTTGGCATCGTCCAACTTTATTGTAGTTTGGTTGCCAAGTAATAATATTTGAAGTACTAAATATTTCTTTTTTACATATAGTGGACATTGGAGAAGATAATTCTTTAATTTGTTTCAACGTTTCGGCTTGGTTTGTAATCCTTCATAATTGCTTACAAAGTATACCGTATTTGTATACGATACATATACACTTTATATTTATATATTGTATCAATTCTTTCTATTTTTAGTCATATTTATTTTTCCTTAGCTTTGGTAATGGCTTACGAAGATTGATAAAATTTCTAATAATTGGCCAGTTCTTGTATAAAATAAATTGAGAGCATGGAGGGTGCTTCGCTGAATAAAATGTCACAGTAAAAAAAAAATCCACGTGGAGGAATCCTCTATTCGTTTCAAAGTATAAAAGTAGCTTGTGTGTATTGATACTGCATTAAAATTTCAGTATTATACGTTCATAATTTCTAGAAATGAGTTTATAGACTTGAGGGACTTTTTGTCCTTTAAGGATCAGTTGCTCTCTAAGGATGATTAAAAATTACATCTAAAAATCCTCAATGCTGTATATTCACAAATATTTATAATGATATTACTGTACATATGAGCTACTCGACCTCACTAGTTCCCTGTCTTTCTATTAGTTCTGATAACCCCCCCCCCCCACGTTTAAAAACAGAGGGAATCTAGGATCTCCTAATAAAGAACAATTATTGAAGTGGTACCAATGGGCAGTTGCTTTATAAGTCACTGACATGCCAACAAATTTACAGGTCGGATAATTTATTTTTTGTATTAAGAACAATTGAAAGTATCATTAATTTTTATAGGAAAATAAATAAAAATGTCTCTCTGACTGGGTGAAATAATCTTTTCAATTAAACCAATACAGCTACTAAATGGTGCCAAATGTGCTACAAAAAAATTTTCTCCATTAAATTTCTGATAAGGGAATAGTCAAATTTTCGATCCGAGCAGCACCAACAGAGCTAGAGCATGTCAAAATGTTACATTTTTGAATATGAAAAAAACGTTACACTATAAAAGTAAAGAACCCAGCAAAAAGACATATCCATGTAAAAAAAAATTAATTTTAAGTTTTGGGCTGGATTGATAGAATATACCAGTAGAAATGTGTCATTGAACAGTTACCTTATGTTTTATTTGTTGCTCTTATAGTCAGAATACGAATAAGTCTTATTTATTATGACGATTTGGCTAGTAGATTAAATCCGTACAAACTATGACTAGTCTGAGGGGCAGATGAGTGAGTCGGATTAACACGGTGGGATCCTGCATAGTCTGTTGAAATGGTCGTATTAAATTTACACTCCAATTTAGCAGGGGAAGGGCAAGTAAATAGCGGCGGGTAAGGATGTGGAATGTATAATGCCAGCGGGTTTGTAATTAAACTAGAGCCAATAGAGAGTGTCAACGAATCCGACGGGCGGCTTTATCAAACTTAGCTTTAGTTCTTAACTCGGGACGGGGATGGGCCCAAGTTGGGGCTTCTATCGATTGGGCCTTCCCTCGAGGCCGAGTTTTGGGCTTTTCTAAGGAAGACCTTTCACCATTTCCAAAGTCCAGTCTCGAACTTTGGTTATTTTAATGATATAGAGAGAGAAAAAAAAAAAGTTTAATCCAGAAAAACTGAAAAAAATAATATTAAGAACGCTTGATAAAAATCTGAAAATAATATTTTACCTAAAATTTATCGACCAATAAGACTTTTTTATTTATTAATACGAAATATTATATATTACTGATTTTGATGTCATTTACCGAATTATCAATTTTTTTTTTTGTTATCAGTTACAAGTGATTTTTTTTTTTTTTACAAATTACAAAATAGAATATACTATTATTAACAAATTGAGGGCTATAAACTCGTACGGACATAAAATCAGTTGATATACAAAACTGGTCTAATATCATCAGACTGGTCTGAAGATATTGCTCTGATTTTAAACTATAAAATTTCAATTTCTTTGCAAAAAATGAATTCATAAAAAAAAAAAAAAAAAAAAAAAAAAAAAAAATCAATAAAGTTTTGAATTTCATGTTGAATGAATTTCTAAACCACCTGGTTTTATAGGACAATAAAAATAAACTATAAAGTTTTGTATCATTTTTCCCGGAAGAAAAGGCAGATTAAAAAAAAAACGACATAGATTTCAGCATATGTATGACTAACGTTATTGAGTATGAAACTACGTTATTAAGCAGTCATAATAGAAGAAATAAAATATGCTAATGGTGTAATAATAACAATTATTTATATTTATGTGATCTTTTCTTCGGATAAAACCTACAGCATTTATAAGATGTGACATGTTCTTAAATTTTTTTTTGATGATGGCCATCATGTTGTAAAAACGTCGGCATGAACAATAGAAATAATAATTAACTTACTCAACTTATTTCAACTAATTTGATTGATCCATCAAATACCCCTAAAGTGAAATTTACTAACAGCCAAAAAACCCAATTCTCCCACCTATTTGTATCTTCTTATTTTTTTATTGAGCCACTTTAAATTTTGGATTTTTATAAAATATTTTTTTAAACCTGAAAATATGTTTAAACATGAATATTAAAGTGTATACATGTGCATTGTGTGTTGAAACAAACATTTTTTTTTTAATTGTTTTTTCCAACATATAGGGATTTTGAGAAAACCAATGTTGAAAAAATGATTTGGATGATAATGGATGCTAATTTAAGAATATTTTTATCTATTTATCTAACCGATATAACAAATCAGACTAGGCTTCATCCAAGTAATTAAACTTAAATATAAACTAAACCTTTTGAATAAATAGAAACTAATTATTACAATACCATTACATTGTCTTAAGGGAAGTCCACCACAGCTTACCTGCAACTAAAAAGATAAAATTCATTGTTAAAAAAAGCATATGGCAATTAGAGGATTTACAAAAAATATAAAATAGTATTTATATTTCATATAAAAAAATCCAAAACATATGTATATTTAATACATAGCCAAGAGCATTCAAAATAATATTTAGAAAAACAATCCTAATATATATTTTCTAGAAGTGGTTTATTTGAATTATTGCTTAAAAAATCTACTATATATTTGTCAAATACCACTCTCATTTAACACGAAATCTCAAAAACCACCGAACGGATTGGTATTTCGTATGTGGCTTCCTCTAGGGCCGTAGGTGCTCGCTAAGAAAGGATATTTTAAAAAATCCGTCTGAATCGCGTGTAATTCGCGAAAAACGCGATTTCTCACGGATAGGAAATTCTTTGAATTAACATTACGGATCTTAATGAAACTTAGTACATGGCTTCTTATTAGATATTAGATGAACGATAACAATTATTTTCTAAGTAGTTTGCCCAGTATCGGTACTGCAAAGGAGTAAAATAAAAGTACTCATATAATTTTATTGAGCAAATAATAATAAATTTATTTTCATATGGTATATGGTGATAAGCCAAGTTTAAAAATAAGTTAGATGTTTAAACCGCACACTTTGACCACAAATTAAGTTCTTTATTGTAGCAAACAAACAAAAATACGATACTGGCATGTGGAAACCTTATTATATGGTACTTTCTGTAAGCTCATGGTCGCTGCAGAGTGTACCCTTACAAGGTTGAGTTTCGGGACAATTAGCCTGCTATGGAAAGGAAGTTGAGGGGGTTAAAAGACTTATGTTCTCTGGTAATGACATGGAAGGCCAGTTGGATCTACTTATTCCTTACGAGTACTTAACCAACCTTGCTTCACCAGTAGCTTCGTCCCTGACTGCTGTTCATTCAGCTTTCCGGTCACAAGATTCATAAACATAACAAGTATATCAAGGACTTCAGAGCTGCTGTTGAATCTGTTTCCAAAGATCTACAAGATTTCCTGGTAGTTTACTCCTATATGTTGATGGAGCGAAAAGGCGGAAAACCTTATTTATTTTACTTTCCTTATCTCCTCAACCAATTTATGCTTGATATGTAAGGACAAATAAAAACAGAAACACTTTATTCGAAAAACAAAACAAAAAATAATGAGAATTGGAGACTATATTCACTTGAAGGATGCCATAAGAAAAGCTGATGGTCTGTTATCGGAGCTGGGTAAGATGGTAGTGCTGCCTCGAAGCTTCACTGCAGGACTGTATAAATAAAAAAAATTAACTTCTGCAAATTGTCAAATTTACTTATTGAAATTATTCTAAGAATGGAATTCTAAAGGTTTATTTAAGTAATAATAATTATCAAGGTTAAACTTAACGTTTACTAATTTAAGTTGTCCTTAATCATAATGATATTAAACCGTAGCGCAGCACGGACACTTTCAGCTAGTAAGTATATAATAAAATGAAATTTAAAATAAATACTGTAACGATTTGCTTGATGTGTACATGATTTCCGTCTTTTCACATGCTGCTTGTTTATTTTTGTTAAACCATAAGTTAAAGAATATTAATATCCAATGTTTAAGTTCCTACTGGGGTTAATTAGATGATTAATAATTAATTTAGAAGTTTGAGGAGAAACAGGGTTGTTGCGGCCGGTTAACTGGTGATCTGCTACTGAGTTAGTTAAGTAATTCCTGAATACACCTATATATGGATAATAAAGGTCTAATTTTCTCCAAGAAATTGTATTTATTTTTTTACTTTAATAATCGTATTTTTTTATCTTAAATCGATCACGTGAGTGTGTAGTATTGAATTCATTTTAGCTTCGATCATATAGTACTTGAATTTTTTATTATAGATACATGGATCGAAGATAAATGGATGACTTCGATTTAAATATATAACTATTTACACTTGATACTCGAATAACGACGTAAGGGAAATACATAAGATAAAATAACGTTGGGCCATCGATCTCATTAATATAAAATAATAAGTGTTATGTGCGAAATAGTGATATAAACAAGTAACACTATCAATAAAAACACTAATTTTCTTTTTTTTTAAAGCACAGATATTCTAACTGCCACCGCACGATCTCTCCATTGTCTAAAAACCATCAAATCAAACTATGCGCCAGTTCTGCCTTTCAGGTATAGAACCTCCTTCTACAACCCATCAAACCATTCTTCAAAAAAAATTAAAGGGTTTGGCGGATGAAGGGGTTCTATAAGAAAATACAATTTTGTCTAATGTATGTTTAAAGTTTTTTTTTTTTTTACATTTTCATTAAGAAGATAAGTGTTACATATCCTCTTCTTTTTTTTCATATATATTATTCTAGTTGTTTTGAAATATTCAAATTTTACTACCGAACACTTCTGCAAATAAATTCTTCATCCAAAGAACTAGATTATATTTTTAAAAAGTGTAGCATAACCCCTTCATCCACCAACCCTTTAAATGGTAATGACGATTCTTTTCCTTGAAGACCGCCTCCCCATCCTCCAGCCTTCCCGTTATAATGCTCGTACGAGGATATCTTGTTGGGGAATCACATGTTTTGTGAAAAAGAATAATAATCTATACTATTATATAAAAAGGACAAAATATTTTTCTCTAACCGCGAAAACTACTGTACCAAATTCTAACTACATCATCTTCGTAGTTCAAGGAAGGTTTAGAAATAATAAAATTTACATATTTTCATTTAAATTACTGTTACAAAAGCGATAAATATGTGGTGCGCAGTGAAGTTTAAAAATTGACAGATAGGTGGTGAGCGTCATTAAAGATACGGTGCTATATAGAGCTAGAAATAGATAAAACAATTTGCTTAGTCCTATCAAATTGTTATAAAGAAGCTATATATATATATATATATATATATATATATATATATATATATATATATATGTTGTGTGACGTGTGGATCAAGTAAAGTTTAAAAACGAACGAAATGTGGCTAGCTCTATTCTATAACAGAGTTTCATTTTAACTAATAAACCTAGCTTAACTAAATTTCAGCTTTCATAGTTGTAGGAAGATATATGATAGTAAAGTTATGATAAAGTATACAACAATAATAATTTAAATGTACGGCGCTAGGTGACAAAAGCGAGGTTTGTCACAATTTTATAAGGTTTTAAGGTTAGAAATTATAATCCAACCAGATGAATTCATTAAAATTATTTTTGCCTAATCACTAAATCACAATGCCGGTATTTGCGTTTTGTTTAAAAATATGATTCATTGGCCTTCAGTTGTGAGCGTTGGTACAGTCCATTACCCACAAGAATTTCTTAATAGCCTCTGTCTATCTGATTTTCTAACTCATTATTAAAATTAAAAAATGGATGTCCAATTGTGCTTTTACGTATTCTTCAACCTCCTGAACAGTTTAATAGTACCATGTTAAAAATTTCAGCTATGAGTGAAAATGTCATGAGAGGAATGATTCTCAATTGAATACTTCAATACAAGATTATTATCTATTAAAACAAAATCTTATTCAATTCAAATTATCGAGGTTCTTTCCTTATGAGCGTGGTTGAAGCCGCCCGCTATGGGGTATGCTAGTATATAATAAAATAACAGAATGTTCTGTTGATTGAGACTTCGGTTGATCAAGAATAGGTTGATTGATGTCCAAGTGTATTAGAAATAGTATACAAAAAAAAAAATAAAAAAGAAACGGGGAAATTGGGGGTTTCAAGTCACGACTGTTTCGATAGGGATAGATATAGGAAAAAAACTAAGGGAGATAAAGGAGGAAAGTATGGAGCGAGGAAGAAAGAAGAATGCAGTCTGAAAGAATGAAGAAGAGGTGGGAGGAGAAGAAGAATTCATATATATATATATATATATATATATATATATATATATATATATATAGAGATATATATATATATATATATATATATATATATATATATATATATATGAAAAAATGAAAGAGATATGGAAGATCGAGATGGCTCAAAAGAAGTGAATGCTTTGCGTAGTCCTCGTAGCCTCATTCGCGTAAAGTAATGCAAGTAAAATAAAAATAAATCACTAAATCACTTAACTACTTACCGACTTTGAAGTTTTTATAATCTTAATTAATGCAGGTATAGTTGCCAACTAGCTCCTCTGCTAACTAACTCACTGATAAAAAATGGATCATAAGGGTTTTGAAATTGGTTCCTGGAAGAGGTGAAAAGACTAAGATCCTCGACTAGAGAAGTGAAGACGAAGCACTTAGAGATTATATGACGCCTTGGTTTGCACTTGGCTGAGAAGCCCTCAAGGGATGCTCTTGCATTAAACATCAAAAAGCTGAATTGAGAGGAATCACTCTTGTGGAGGCCGGGCCCTCTCCGCTCTGTAAATATCCTCCCAACAGCTGGGCCTTTCACAATGCATTACTCGTCCTACCCACGCAGGTTTGCAAGTAACCGGGACGCCTAGAAATGATTGATGAATCCAATACAACTTCTTTCTAAAAAAGAAAAAGATCCTTTTTAGAATGCCGTCAGTAGGAAACTTTTCCGTGACAAGGAAGGGAACTAGGTGTCTCCCGTAATTCAATGAGTTAATGCTAAAGTGAATCATTACTTTGCGATTTACTCTAAATAAATATATAACTTGCAGAACCCCAAAATATAGTGTTCTATGTGTCGAACTTATACATTTGAAATTAACAATGAGAAATATTTGTCGTGACACCGCATTAGGCCAACTCTTCTTAGCTCTTAAAAAAAATCGGGTAATCCATATCTCTTCTCAGCATAGACATCAGTTGGGCTGTACGTGGTTCTTTTAGACTCGGGACGATAGTTATAAAGAAGGATGAAAATTATAAGTATTCTAAGCTAAAAAATTATTCTCAGTTAAATGTTAAATAATAAAGTGTTTTTTTTTTTTTTTTTTTTTTTTTTATGAAACTGCTATTATTAAATATATATTGCAATCAATATATTGCCCTATTCAAGGGCAATGACTGGATGTTAATGAATAAATTTATAGAATATGTACAAGAAATTAAGCAAATGTCTTCTCTTCTTCTTCTTCTTCTGCAGCTCTGCAGCTCGGGGTGGACCTTGGCTTCCTGAACAATAGTTCTCCAGATATCCCTATCCATAGCTTTCTTCCTGCAGTTAGTTACTCCTAGCCGTTCAAGAACAACGACCACGTAACTTGACCATCTTCTCGGCCTTGCCTTTATTGCCTTTACTTTGGAGCATCTTTTATGGGGTTCTGTCATCAGGCATTCTCATAACATGGCCCAGCCATTTGCGAAATATGCACGATTTGCGGCCATAATCCTTGCATTATCATTTTATTTGCATTCTTTAACCCTTCCAGATAAGTGAAGTTACTGACATTTTCAAAAATGACTTCTACACTAATTTTTTTTTTTTTAATATGTTTATTGAAATTTACAACTGAATACAATCAAATAAAAATGCATCTAGTAAATGAGTAGATAATGCTCTCAACACGCCAATTGCTTTTAAAATATTAGTAAAACTTCATTAAAAGTTGTATATTAAAAGGTCTCATGGCCATTTCCTTTCCAGACGCCTTGGAGAGACCTTTTAATAAGTCTAAATTGACTGGCAGTTTCTTGTCGTTTTAAGTCTGGTATGTATACGAATAATAAAAAAAATAAAATTAAAAAGAATAAATTAAAATATGAGACTATTATACTGTAAATAAAAGGAGGTATAATTACGGACTCAAAGTGGTTGGGATCACACTGCTCTCTCTGCAGTGTAACTGGTAATACCAGTGGTTGCTGGTTAAGAAAATGATTTTAATGATAGTATGCTTAAAAAATATTTTTCATTCATTCATTCATTCATGTATAAAATAGTAGTAGAGCTCTCCCAAATTTTGAGCAGTTGACATTTCCGCGTAATGTATACAACTTTACAGACATTTAAACATTTAGCTGGAATAGTTTGCATCGCATTTTCTAACCCTGACCACGACTGAATTTTAAAAGTCTTATCATTATTCAAGGCACGACCCTCGAAGGAAATTTAAGCAGCAAAATGAGAAGACACAATGAAAGCGAAAGCGAGATAAGACAAGTTTGAACGTCACTCCGGGAAAGGTCTAATTAAAAAGGGTTTGGTTTATGAGGTCTCGGTTAACCGCTTAATTGCTCTTAACTAATTATCGTTTACTAATTACAGCAAAGATAGGACTTATCATGATGTTGGCAGGAAATCATTAATGTCCATTTAACATGTGTGTTGGAATGTCGTGTGTGGGAAGGATGTAAGGGAGATTAATGTAATTGGGTAGGTAATAATTCTTCAAAAGAGAAGTTGAACTTACAAGGGGAGGACACTCTCAGTCTAATTTTTAGAGGTTCCTTGTCAAAAATATAAGACACGTATTTTACCGTTCCGACTAAATGCCAAAAAAAAAAGAAAAAAAAAAAGCGCAATAAAGTAATTTATTTTATATCTCGAGGTTAAAAAATGATCGACATAAGGTTTATTTGGAGGATTTTTTATTTTTCTATTTGGATGAAATTTCGTATTAAGGAGAATGCTGAATGCTGAATTAGAATCTGACATCATTTTTGTTTGAAAAAAATCTATAAAGGCAGTTTGCTCGAAGATTTAATATGTTTTTTTTAGAATCTAATTGACCGAAACCAAAATCTATGAATCGACCGCATTTTTTTTTTAATTTTCACTCAAAAATAAAAACTTCGGTGCTAGAAACTTATCGGTATAATTTTCTAAATCGAAATATAAAATAAATTAATTTAATGCTATTTAGTTTTATTTTCTCGGCTTCTAAGGCTCATTAGTCGCAATGCAAAAGTACGTGTCTAAAATTTTTTGACCAGGAACAAAAAAAAAAAAAAAAAAAAAAAAAAAAAAATGACAAAGATCCGTGAGATATTGAGTGCCCTCTCCTTGTTAGAGTTTTTAATCATCCCTAGAAAAGTTTTTGACTAAACTAGGTCTACAAAACTGTTCTAGATTTATAGAATCGCAATATAAAAGTGGTGAATGTTGTACCATTATTAAAATCCATAAGATCGAAGTGTGAGATAAGAAATAAGAAATGATAAAGTGTATGATTTCAATTGTCAATTGGGTACCATTTAGATGGAAATGACTCCTTGAAAAATAATTAAATTTGAAAATATAATTATCAGCAAATTTTTAGTCTGAAAGTATAGACACAATGACCGTTGACCAATTAGGAAAATACACTATATATCCCAACAGTTTCTTCGAACACAAATTAAAACGTCACTAATGGTAATAACAGACTGTATTTTGTAGTAATTGGTAGGGATTCCATTTCAGAAGAAGAACTAATTGTACAGTAAAATGGAGATGAGCTTTCTGGCTGATACAATATCTAATTATACTTCAATAAAAGACATGTTTCCTTTACAATAAATATGTTTAATAATTTCTATATTCTTTAGAAACGAATGGATGCATAAAGAATAATGACTTTAAAATTAAATGATACCGTGATAACGGGTACTTTCCATCCAAAAACAACTCCTACATAGTTATTGTAATCAAGACTGGATGTGGATCCAGCGCTTCTCGTTTTCAAAAGACCATTGAAACACAAGAAGATAGCACACGGTGTTGAACAACTTTCTGCATCCAGTAGAGCTGTAGGAGGATCACCATTAGGAAACGTTGAAATTAGAAGCTCCAACAGGAACCGCAATCCTTACTTCCAATTAGACCCGAGGAGAAGTAATTATCTCCCACTGCAATGCCGCTCTGCTTTTAGATCTTAAGCCTTTCAGGGTACCAACTGCCAACTGCACCTAGGGGGTTTAATGTAAAAAGCACCAAAGGAATTAAACGGGAGCATTACTGAAGATTCGAGACATTACTTGTGGTAAAATGTAGAATTCCTTGCAAAATAATAAAGTCATACATTAAAATTTAACATGGAATTTTTTGGATTCACCCTATCTAAAATGAATCAACAGTGAACAAGACAGAAAGATTCTTGGAATTTTTATCCGCAGATCGTTTGTTACGCTCCACTATAACGAATAGCGCCAAGAACAGTGTTATATCATCAGCTTGAAACCATATCATAAGTGTGACGTCAGCCAGGTGCCACCCACCTTCAATTTTGACCCGAGCATCGGAATAACCATCACAACCCACACGATAATGAAACCCGCGATAATTACAGAATGTTAGCGATATCCAATATCGTTATTGTATTCTTATTTTTGATTAAAATTTACAGTGATTAACATGTATATATAAATGACCACGAAAGTATGATAGAATAAATACAATCAGAGCCAGAGTTTCTCTATAATTCGTTTTTAAGTAAAAGCAAATAATAGTGTAGGTATAATTGAAACTTAGTTAAATCACAGAGGAGTTGTTGGTTCATTCAGAAACGTGAAATAGTGCGAAAATAGATTATAGTTTGCATTACGTTTCAGCCTCCCATGTAGAACGTTTTCAGGGTCCTAAAACAAGATGTGAACAGAAAATTAAAATAGCAAGTGAATGAGGCAAGTGAATATTACGAAATATTTATTTCTATTTTAATAGAATTAAAACCGATTATGTCCATTTTTCAAAATTTTACAGAATGAAAAATTACAAATACTATTTTTTGAATAGGCGAAAAATTTAATCACATTTTAAGCCCGTTTTCAATACTTTGTTCTGGGGGACGTCTTAAACTCGTGAATTTCCGAATTCAATGCTTGCATAAGCCTTTAATTTATATTTTTTTTTGTTATAATTTTTTTTTTTTAAACCGGCCCAAAAAGTGATTATTTTGTAACTTTTTGCCCTTTTATTTGTCATAGATTATATGTATGAAATATCGATAAAAATGATTACAGTAGAAATGAAAAATAATGCATCAATTCTAATACGATCTTTCTATATTATCATCTGTACCTAAAGTGACAAATATAGAAAACTTACATAATAAAATTCATTGAAAACTGCGAGATTGTATAGAACCTAAATAGCGATAAAGGCCGATTAAGATCCAATTTTTGATGGGATCTAGTGATTTTTGATCTGTTGCCTTTAAGCCATAGGTACAGACGTTTTTAAACTTAAATTTTACAAATGCCTTAGAATCACAGGAAACTATGCATTCTACACAAAAATTGAGATTTTACACAAAGAACTGTGTATACCTTATATTAAAGTGTTCATTGAGAAAATATGTAAACAATTTTTTATTAAGTGTAAAAACAATAAAAACCCACTTATAAAAAATATAGGGAACTACACAAAAAATAGTACAAAGTGATATGTACATAAAAGAACTAAGCATTTATTATTGTAATATATCAATCTAAATTATTTATTGTTATTTTGAATATGCTTGTAGTATGTATATGTATATAGAATTGCATATGTATGTAAATATGTGTGTATGTAGGTATGTATGAGTATGTATGTGTGAATATATATATAAAATGTATGTATGTGTGTGTGAGTATGTGTATATATATATATATATATATATATATATATATATATATATATATATATATAGAGAGAGAGAGAGAGAGAGAGAGATATTTAAGAATGTATAGTCACAATTTTTTCTATTTTATTACTAGGATGTTATATTTTTCTGTTTATTTGTTGAAAGTTTTTTTTTCGTATATTTTTCTTTCATTATAAATTATGATTACATCACATATATTTAAGTTGATTATTAGTATTATATTTTAAGTTGAGTCTGGTTTATTTTCTTGGTATAGCATATAATTTTGTGAATTGTAAATACTAATTATATAAGAAATAAAGAAAAAAAAAAACAAACAAATTTTTTGAAGGAAGCTGACTTCACGGGTTTAGCTTCTAAATGGCTCATATAATTAAGGAGTACTAAGGTTTCAAAAATAAGGACCTAGCACCAGATTAGTTAATTATAACAGATATTTTATAGAACCGTTTACAATAAATTGTGATTTTATTGCTAAAGATATTATCTCCTCTAAGATAATAAATAAGCTACAATTTATTTAATTAAAAAAAAAGGGTAATAAGAGTTATAATTTTGTCCTCATTCTGGGAAAATAGCGCTTGGGTTTATTTAAGCAGTAAATTCTCTTTAAAATATGTTGTTGGGAAATTGTAGGGTACAGAATTATAATATCCTTCACTATACCTGTGAATAATGGTAACTGAAATCGTAAAATATTATTTCGTAAACTGATGTCAGTTTTATCTTTTGCCAGAAATGCCAATTAAGTGGAATTGTTTTAATACAGGAATTTTCAAAAGTATTAAAATTTCTTAAGAAAACAACCATGAAAAATAGAAAAATCTTGTAAATTTATACAGACACTGATCAAAGTAGTTCTTCATTATATCAGTTTTACTTTATATAATTTAAACTAAAGTTAAGTAATGGATAAAATAAAAAGTTTTCAAAATATCACTACGAGGAATGAATAAATACAAGTTTCCTTTTTTATCAATACTTAACCTTTGGCAAAAATCTTTGATACATAAACATATTAATAATAACATATAAAGTAGTAGATAAATATGACTAATAAATAATAAACTTAATGAATAAACAAAAGTTGTTCGTTAAACTAACTCCAAGCTACATAAGCATTTAGCTCCGTATATATTACATATATTTATTTAACATATATCATGATAATTAGATTATAATTAACATACTGTCGTGTCAAACGTAAAAAATCTGATTTTAATGGTGCTTTTAAAACGTATTCGTTTTGACTGTAAGAGTTTGGTAGATTAATTATAACTGTATTATTAGAAACTATAATATTTCATGTGATAAATCGAACTATTCTAGGTTCGCTTTTGTGTGTCTAAAAGGACTTTAATGTGATATATATTAATATTTTATAATTGACCCGACGGTATGCTGATCACATTAAACATGTTTATGTCGTGTTTAAAAATCGTCCGAATAATCATATCTGACACAATTTATTCATTAAATCTATAAAGTAGCTATATAATAGAATACCAATTAGGAAAACAAAAATTGAACTTCTATGAAAACAAAAATATATAAACTGGACAAAAACACATCAAATTTCGATGAGAATACAGCAATGAAAGTGAACTAGTACAGCACAAAAAGAACAATAAATTAATGCAGTCTCAAAAACTCTGTTGATTTTTTTCTGCCGAGTCCCTTTGATGCTTTGTCAGGCATGGAAAGGGCTCGTGTTTCTGTGTGGAATGAAACATTCCCCCACCCAGAAACACAAACCCTCCCCAAACCCAACAAGTTCATGAACACGTCTTCATTAGTTGGCATATCTGTTCATCAGCGAAGTCTTAATGACCCTCTTTCAATTATATATCCATTCGAGAATGTTAGATATATTGTTTTCGGGTGTTAGCTGAAATATTAATATCTGAGCTGAAGTCGCTGTGACTCTTTTTGGGCAATCTTTTCATCATTTCATTTTTCAAAATCTATCGTGAACATTGAGTGTAACAAAAAATATTGTGCGTTTTTTCTTCACTCGTCCTTGCAAAAGTACAACTTTAAGTTTTTCTTACGCCTTTTCTTGCCTTATATTATCGCATCATGCATTTATTGAAGAATCTTCTTTTTCTTATTATATAATACAATATAATAATAATATAATGCAATATATTAAAATAAAAAATAATGATAATGATATAAATATTAATAAATAAAAATTATAATATAATACAATACAATAAATTTTTTTTCCTATATAATTATATATTATCTCACATCCTTTACAGACAATAAAGAATACACTTTACTCCTTAATTAGGTACCAATCTATTTGTATTTGGTAAAATAGACTAAGATCTATGAGTTTTAGAGTAATCTAGGTTTACATATCCTTTCGTTCTTCTGGTAAAGTTCTGTTGAGCCTGGACTGGGGTAGAGTTTCTGTGTGGGAAACTATTTCCATCCCCCGCAGAGACACTATCCCTGCCCAAAACTCAACTATATGCTGCACACCATAACTCTGTATATTATTCAACAAAACTCTGTAATCAATTTATATCATTTATAGTGTTATAAATTAAAAATAATTTTACTGGGAGTATAATCAGTGCATTTCCAATAAATGCATATTTTTTAAAAAGATTAATACAGTTAAATACTCAACAAATATTTACATAAATACATAGTATACATTAAGGAGCATAAACTCTTTCAAGGAAATTAAGAAGTATCGTTCATATTATGTACTTATATAAAATATACATGAAATAATTACAATTAAAATCAATAATTCCACATCATTCTATTAATTTTAGTATTTTTGTTTCGATCTGTTATATATCTTGATGTTTAAATACAAAAAATGAAATAACTTTACATTTCGATAATGTGCCAAAATATCTTTTATTCGGTAACGAAAAAAAATAATTTTGGATAATATAATTCTGTCATTAAAAAAATTGATGTCGTTTAACTAGGTGTGATCGGGTTAAGTAGCCAAACTGAAAATTTGAATTAAGGACATCAAAACAAGAAAAACATTTTCTTTGGAGCTATGTCCTCATACACTTTGTTTAGGAGATATTCACACCTAAAAATATTAATTGATATTAATCATTTAGGCATTGAAAATAAATAAAATTTATTTTATATTTTACAACTACTTTATACTTTAAATATAAACATTGACATTCATATTTGTTGTTCAAATTAATTTCCTTGAGCATTAAGACAGACTTGCATTTTTCTTTAACACCGGCAGTGGCAGAATGGCACTGAATATGTACTAATGTTTCATAAGATTCAATTATTCTTCTTCGTAAAGAATTCAGGTCATGAACGATCTTGCCTAGTATATATATATAATATTTAATGCTTGATTATTTTGGCTTTCGTCTATGTGGTATGAGATGAATCTGAATAAAAAGATGCAATAAAAAATAAAAATAAATGACTTTTAGGTTTGGTAAAAACTATATCAATACAACATTTTAATATTTTTATGATCAATGTTATTACCTAGAGCATGTACTATGTTGTTAAGTAATATATTACAAAAGGGAGTAGAGAACTAGAATAGAAATTAAAGTATACAATAAAATAATTTTAGCTTAATAAAATATAGTCATCGAGCTCTTAACTTATTTAATACGACATTATTTTGTAAAATAAACGTAACATATAACTCCTACATAACTTAAAAATAACATGAAATAAATTGATAACTTGATATCAAATCATTCATAAATTAACGATAACTACAAATAAAATGCAGGATAATCTGCAAATACATAAAGTTGATGTACACAAATTAGAAAATTATAATGGATCAATTACCAATCCCTAAAAAATGAATTATTAGGAATAACAAAAACACTAACGAAAAAGAGACAGAAAGTCAACTTCACAGACCTGAAAGAAGTGTAACGGCGAATTCTTGATCACTTTTGATTTTTTCCTATGAAGTCCCTCGGAAGTTCTGTTAAATCTGGAAAGGGCTAGTGTTTCTGTGTGGGATCAAAAATATCTCCACCCAGAAACACAAACCCGCCCCGGACTCAACTGTTACAGGAGCAATTCTTCAGTTGTGTCTCAATGTGGTCATCACAGAAGTAAGTTGCATTTCATTAGCAGGCGCCCATGGCTGATTCTCAAGTACGCCTGGTATTAGTAGGTTTAATTATTAAAAATAATTAATTTTATCTCTCAAATGCAGAATTAATATTTCATTCTGATTCGAGAATTCACATGATGTTCACCAGAAGATTCATGCCACAATCCATTTTGAAATAATTCTTGATTCCAGTCATAAATTCAAATAATTATTAAATTGTTATTACTACTATGGGTTGTTCCACTACAAGTTTTAATCATGTCATTATATTGTATTGCATACCGCATATTTACTGGATGTGTTTTCTCATACAGTTGTAAATTTCTATAAATAAAAAAATAAATAAATTTCTGTCTTGATTATTTTGCTCTTTGCGTGAAGTTGGTTGGACCTTAAACGAAGTTGTATTTCTCTGTTGGAATGCATTACCATCCCCCACAGAAACACTGATCCGCCCCAAACTCAACTGGAAGTTACCTCTAAGCATAATAATACTTTTTGCTCTTCAATTAAATGTTTAATTTGGGCCTAGTAGATTCTTCATCATGATTATATATATACTTTAAAAGAACAGACTTGTAAATCATTGAAAATTTTCGCTGGTATTACAATATACCATTACTGAATGCATGAGCCTTGTTGTTACACAAATGAGACTAAGAAAACTATTGTGCAAAAATTAAGCGTTATTTATTTTAAGTTTAGTATATTTAAAAGACTATATATTCTTATGTATGAAAAAAGAATATTACAAAGAAAAAACATCTAAATATAAGATGTGACATATAGATATAATAATATAAAACAATGATATAATATGTGACAATGATATAAGATGAAACTTATGAAATAAGATAATACTTAAATTTCAACGAAATAACTCTATAACCTCTGGTCTTGTAAAATTACACACACAAAAAAAAATAAATAAAATAAAAAAAATAAATAGGTAAATAAAAATAAAATAACAATAAATTGGAAACGATTTGCTACTACTCTTCAATTGAATTGGCCCTGGACACAGGTTGAATGATTACTACTTAAATAATTCAATACTCTGTATCTATAATATGAAAAATCTTTTCCGGAGTTGTTTACACAAAAATATTTAACAAGAAAAAAATGGGAAATTATGATTTTTTTGTACACGTTCAGCAATTGTTACCGAATATTTAAATTTTTGGTTTGGAAAAATTAAAATTCGGATTATTTATCCCTATAATAAAAAATCAATTAAATAAACTTCTATAGTCTGTGTCTCACATCATTAGGTATACGATAACTATGGGATTGTTAAGTGTACTTCGCAATGAGACGTACATAATTATACAGCCAACTTTTATTTATTGTACGTTGTGCAATAATCAGAACACAATTTACTGTATTCCCACTTAAAGAAATAACAAAATTTATAGCTCTCGAAACCATGAAACATTGCAAATGTTTTATGATTCGCTCAATCTAATAACGAACAGTAATACCGTTCTGTCAGTGGTACACTACCTAAGGAAATTGGATCGTAATGTTGCCTGGCTTTATGAGATAGCGCTTATATATCTTTGGATGAGGTATAAATTAGCAAATACAGGGTATTGTTCAACTACTTGGTCTTGGTAAGATGCGATTATATAATTTATCAATTAACACATCAAGAACAGCATTGTATATACGAGATCCATTCCCATATTTTACTATGATTGCATTTATTGTTTAAATATAGGGGTTGTTTCCATTATCTATCATTGATTTTCATTCCATATCATCTAGTCAAGTTTTGTCAATCACACCGTATGTGAATTTTTCATTTCTTAATCGAGGTCACCCAGAAAGCGGTGTAACTGATATCAGTGTCTCATAAGGCACTAACATCTATGCCGGTTCCCGATTCGTTTTCCTTAAAATAATAAGCGATGACTAAAGAATTAGAAAAAAAAAAATAATAATAAATAAAAAAATAAAGAAAACAACCTTTTCAGATAATAAAAAAATATAATTTATCTAACTATAAAAAAAAAAATTAAAAATATTGAAAATATTAAATTAAAGAAGAAAATTTACAATTATTAGTGAAATAAGGATTGGATACGAGAAGAATTGGATGACTTAGTGGAGCCCCAAAGCTCAACTCCGTTTGTCCAAATTGGTCTAATTACTGTTATGTAAATGAGTATTTTATAATTAAGTGGAAGTTTTGAACGCTTGTCAAGTAAATGTTGAAGTAGTTTAAAACGCAGTTTCTTGTCGTTTTATTCTTGTATGTGGATTCCAAGTAATTTACTATAGGACAGGAAGTCGTAGGTTAACGACGAAGGGTAAAGGTTGTTTTATGGGATTTATTTTGATTCTCCATTTTTGACACCATTCTTGAATGTTTATGATATGGGTTTGGAGTGTCTGAGAAGCAATGAAGGGATCATCAACACACTAGTGTCATCATAAAATTATTTAATTTTAATTTTTGTTAAAACCAATAAATTTGTTACATTTATTTTTTCCAAATATATAGCTGATGTTACGAAAAAGCCAAAATATACTTTCCAGTCCAATTTGATTATTTTTTTATTTTTATTTATTTTTTAGTATTCGATTTCAGCCTCCACGGGGTTTTTGACAGCAGTGATGCAGCTGAGAGAGAAGAGCTGGGACCTCTTTGTACCTGGCTTGTCTGGTTGTGGGATCTCAATTTTGTAAATAAAGTGCGATTGTATTTTTAACTTTTAATATAATTTTATGTTATTTTTTTACTTTTACTATCATTTATTAATTTATTTAAATTTTACTATTTCATTTTATATATACATATTTTTAAATTTATATACTTCGCCTATATGTATATTGTATTTTTTATATTGTTTATGCATAGCATTGTTCTTTTCTGTTTTATTTTTGTATTTATTTATTTTTTTATTGTACATAATGTGTAAATCTAATTATACACCTTATATATTACTTGCATTTGTGGCGGATTATAATAATTACTCGATAAATGTTTTTAAAAAATATCCAATTTAGGAGAAATAAATGTAAACTTTTTTTTATTTTATTGTTCATTTATTATTTGCTTCCGTGTTGCTATTTAAATATATGTTATTGTTATAAATATAATGCATATAAAATGAAACAATTTAAATAAGATAATTTAATTGGTACACTGTACATATTGTAAGTTTATAGTCAATGATTTATAAAAATGTAAAAGAATAAGTTAACATCAAATTCGTTTGTTATTAGGAAAATTTTATAAACTTTTCAACTAGTGTTCTGCTTGTTCTTTTGGATTACTAATTTTGAACATAATACATACTGGCCTTTGATTATTACAAGATTAAGAGCAGAGTGATAAATTAAATAGCTAGTTGTCTATGAAACTATTGTATTAACGATGGCTTCATTCTGTTAGAAAACCCCTCAATCGACTGATTCGACGAAAAGTTAGCTCGCTTAGAACGAAACGAATTTCCGCTGCCATAACAGGTGAGGTTAAAGCCGTGTTCCTTCGATATAATCTGTTTAGTGCCTGCCAAACTCTGCTTCGGAAAACTTTATCGGCCTTTATTCATTTATACTTTCCTGTATAATCAGTTCCGACTTTCCCCCTACTCTTAAGAAATAAACTTCGTTCAACAATCTATTAAATTCTGAAAAAATTCTAAACAGCTACATATTATTGATGATAAAAGTATGCGTGCTGAACTTCAGTGTGAGACCTGAATCTTTGAGAGATTCAATAAACTTCAATTGATAGCATAATTTAATGATAGCATAACATAATCGCCTTATGTTGCAGGCTTAGAATGAACAGTGGATTAAGTTTTGGAGAATATTTTTACTGGAAATGAATTTCTGCATATTTATGCACTAAACCTACTATTTCATGTATACTTTTTTCTACCGCAATGTATCGGTAAAAACAATAATAAGAGTGCCTATTGAAAAAAACAAAAAACAAAATAAACATTTGATATATATTTTTTATAATAGTAGTAGAGTCTAAAAGCAAAGTAATGAATGTTGGTTCCATGAACTGCCAAAAATCCAGAAAAAGAGTCATTTGAACCGTCATGGTAGGTTTAGTGTTAAAGAATATAATTATCTATAAATATAATTGCATATATGGTATATGGAAATATATTTACCCTTTTTTTTTTTTTTATTTTTATTGTCTATTTTCCTGTATTTTGTTTTTGTTATACTGATCTCCATTACAAACGTTTAAAATTCTATTTGAATACTTTAGGGAAACATTTTTCACAAATGATAACATTCAAGCTATAATAATTCTTAATAATTATAAGAAAATAGTTTTAATATTTATTAGTTAATCATTAACTCTATAAATAATATATATCCTATTACAATGAAGCGAAGTATATAATTAATAACAATATATACAATATTTATGTTTTTAGAATTTTTTTAATACAATATCAACCATACAATTACATATACTGGAAGATTAAGTACCTTTAATAAATTATATTAATAATAATTTCATAATTTTGATATTATTATTTAATATTACACATTAAATTCCAAAACCAGATAAGTCCAATTCCCAGATTTTTTAATTAGTTTTTCTGCGTGATTATCTTTAGATGAAAGGTTTTCTCTCAAAAGTAGTTAAATCACATTGAAAATGGAAAAAAAGAAGAAAAAAATAGGAAAAAAAAAAAGAAAGAAAGAAAAGCCTCTTCATATTTCAGTCAAATCTTTACCATTATAGACCAGCTGTGAAAACATTTGAAAATGGTCTTAGGTGGTTTTGAAATTCTACACTTTATATAATATAATACAATTATGTTTCTGTATAAATGTGTGAGCATGTTTATGTTATATTTAAATTGTATTATTATGTTATTAAGGTATAATTATATTTTAGAATTATAGTTGATTCGCATTTCATGATTTTATAAAGTTATTCAATACATGAAGAAATGATAAAAAGATCCATTCAATGACTACCATTATAACAAATCAATAAATATTTTCCTGAATAAAATAAGGTGAGCCAAAGGCCAGCAGCCGAACCGTTTGTGGTCTCAGCCATTAGTCATCGGATGATAAACGGAACCATGGTCGTTCACAAATGGCTCGCTCCGCCAATGGAAGAAATAATCGCAACAAGACCAAAAGCAATCGATCCATTGAAAATCCCATTTTCGCTTATCATGGTCCTCCCTCACGCCATTGCCAGAGTTGTCATAGTATTCTAAAACCAGTTATGGAAAATTTAGGACTCAGAACCATTGCATCCCTTCCTGAGTATAAAAAGGAGAATGGATGGTTCAACATGGGTATTATTTATATATATTTTTTAAATTAGACATAAATTTCTAAATTTACAAGGCTAAACCTGGAATATTTACCCAAACCTAATGATAAATAATACTTATTTGCAATTGAATAAATGTGAAGAAGCACAAATTTTGTATGTGAGGGAATACAAGACCTTTAATTGTGCCCTACTTTGTAGTCAGTTCATGTCTGAATAAGTGTCCACCTGAGACGAAACAGGTGTAGCCAGGAATCTCGACTCACAAAATGATAGCGGGCTGACAGCATCTCTTTATTCTAAGGTGGACACTTAGCTTATGATATCGTAAGTAGGGATGACTCAAATCCATATCATGCGTATTCAACTGATTAAATAGTTTTTAGTAGCGATACCTACATATACATTGTTAATTTCATTTATTTTATACATCATTAAAAAAAAACTTCAGTTTCGAATATGTGCTATTAAGGAGAGTGTTTATATCGGTATCCAATTCCTAATTGAATTTAACAACTTCTAAGTATTCAACCACCTGTCCCTTCTAATCGTTATTTGAAATATTTTTCATCATTAATTTACTTTTCTGAATAACTGGATTAAGATTTGATTTATAGTAACTGGAAGCGTTAGAAAAAGCTTGTCAAATATTTAATTTGACAATCATGCTATATTGTTCTGTTATTACACAATTAAAGTAAATTATTTTACATTTGATTTGAAAAATTCCCATTAGGAAAATCTATGAGATCTAAGCTTTAGGTAAATATTTCTTATTTGACACCAACCGTTGTACAAACCAATTATTGCCAATTTCTATGTTTTCCTTGGTTGAACTGGTAGAACGATGATCCATACATAAGAGTTTATACCAACCTGGAGTGGGGTAGTGTTTCTGTGTGGGATTAATATAACCTTCCACTCACAAACACTATCCCTCCCCAGACTGAACACTTGGGATTTCTTCTATCTTCAGCCGAAACAGTTCTTGGCATAGACCTTCCTTTTTGAAAAATCCAAGCAATAGTTCGAAGATATTCATTTAAATTTTTCAGACGTTCTCAGCAGTATCTTTACAGCATATTTTAAATAATTATACTAACTAAATATTGGTAATACAAATTCAAAGAAGTTGCATTCATAATTATGATCATTATACATAAATTTAATTAAGTTGTACAAGAACTTTAATTACTTTAATTCAGAAACATCAATTTCATATAAACTTAATTAAACGGTTCTTCCTGGTATAAAAAAATAAAAATAAACAACCTAATTTAATTTATTTATAAGAATGTACTATTTCTATATTAAAAACAATATATTCATGAACAGCATGACGTTACAATAAGAAATCACGTAAATGCAAAATACTTGGAGCGCGATGCGCCATTTTGTAAAGTACACGACTCTTTCATTGGAATTCTATGGAAAGGAAAAATATACATATAATAAAGTTACTTTTTACTATTGATCTATTGATATTTAGAAGAGTATACAATACATACATCAAATAAATGCTTGGAAATATAATTGAAGAGTTTGCTGGGTTGCAGGGGTTATATAACGAAACACAATTTCGAGTAATTTATTTTTTATTTTTTTATTTCTCTGCTATGGGAAAATGTTATATAGCCCCTCCATCTTCTTCATATCTCATTTTCTAATTGTTTCGGAATATTCAGAATTTGTTACCTAACACTTCTGCAAATAAATTCATGATCTAATGAACTAGATTGTGTTTTTAAAGAAATAAGGCTTAACCTCTTCATCCACCAAACTCTTCAATTACAACAACAGTTGTAAAGAAACTGTTCATACTACAAAAAAATAATAATAATAAAATAAAATTTATGATTTTAATATACACAGAACTTTCTAAAACATGAAAATTATAGCTGGAATACATAGACAAAAACAAACACATGTACACACATAGGTTTAGTGGAATTTTTCTTTTTACTTATTACTTTTTATTTCTATTTACTTTCTTTTCATGGCAAATTATTATTTGTACATAAAAATAGATAGCAATATCACGATTTTTTATAAATCACTTACCCATTTCTTGACTTATATTTATATGTGATTGATATAAACAATGAGAGCTCTTAAAAGTTAAATCTTAATGTCTCTTTAAATCGGTTTATTTAACTGCGAGACCAATTCGATTTATTTATTCGATAATGGATCAAGTCCATGGAGCAATAAAAAAGCCGAGGACAATGTTTATTATCCATTCAAACCCTCATAAAACGGCAACTACAATAAAATCTCTGAGATTATTTCATTCTTATTACTAACATGATTTACTTTTTCCTGTTGAAACTAATAACAGTTTTCCTGAATTTTAAAGTAGCTAAGAATTCATGTTAATCCTGAGGAAACACGTCTCTATTATATTCTTACAAATATGGTGGATAACATAAATAGCCTACAACAAAAGTCAAGAGAACGATTGGTTTTCAATTTCATAGATATTATGGTCCACTGATAAAAGAGTACCCGCGGAAGTAGAAGAATATGATCGGAGGGTAGTGTGTAAACGTAAAGAGTGAAAATTATATCCTACTAAGAAAAAATTATGCTTATATAAAACTTAATAATTTTCAGGAAAGAAAATTAAATTCGCGAAATAAAGATGGAAAGATTATAATAATAATTATAGGAATAGGACCATATGTTTTATTTCAGTTCTGATATCACGGTAATATTCAGACTATTTTCAACATCAACTTACGTAATGTAACAGTTGTTTACGACCAATGTTGAAGGTTTGTTATCGTCCATCAAACAAAAATAATAATAATTAAATTCTGGATATTATGTGTTTTTTAGTTCTAATTGGAAAAAATATATGTATGGGGCAAGGATAAGAAAGATCATAATACATTTTCGCTTATAACTAACTTAATTTCTATATACAACATATATTTTTATAGTTTGTATACGTGAGGTTTTATTTAGTCTTAGGGGTACTTAATTGCTTAATATAGAAACCAACTTAATCAAAATTGTTTTCAATAAATTACCATAAAACTACAATCGTTATGCAATGTAAAATATACTCATGATATCTCGTAAAATCAATACACTAGGGAGAAAGAGTTTTTAAAAAATGCTGCGAGGCTTCCAAAAAGGAATCACACCCCTAACCTCACTTCCAGGTCCAGAGCAAAAAATGAGTGGGTTTCATCTTGAAGCGATATTGGCCTAGGCTCAGAGGAAAAAACAAATTTCCTTTTGCTGGATTTAGATTGAACGTGAAAAAAAAAAAAAAAAATTCTAGGCTGTAAGGATCAACACCAATTACACTAAAAACAGGACTTATATTTTGTTGGACATTATTTGAGTTATTAATCTAAAAGAAAACTCAGGGTGACTTTTAAGGGGTACATGAGTGATTATTTCAAATCCTGGAGTGGCCTTTAGTATTGTCAATGCTTGAAGGAAATTATATGTCCTTCGAATTGTCAGTGACTATTCATCAGCGGCATGAAGCAGACTTGCTGTGGGCTGGTTCTGAATGCTCCCGACACGAATCAGATCATTGAATTATAGTATTTAACTTGTTTAGTAGTTTTATGGAAGCACTGCCGTAAGACTAGCTCCGTAGTCTAGAACTGGTTGAATCACGGTCCGATATATTTTAAAAGAATTGACTTGTAACAATTATACGATACTTTTTGTCATTAATAAAAACAATCAAGCAAGAACAATTAAAAGATAAAGAATTAAAATAAACAATATTACAGAATATTTTAAAACAAAAATTCCAAATAATATCTAAAATCAATTTATTATTTAAATAGATTTAAATTAAATAAATTACTACAGGCCGCAAACATAAATATGTTTGTATAAGCCCTTTATTACAATCGTCACCTTATTGATTTCAGAAAGTATTGATATACCTGGTTAAATTTAGAATGATCGTTTCCAATATCGTTTTTTTCCATATTTTTTTAAATATATATCATTGTGAGGAAGACCCATTTATATTGATTTTTTTTTTTTTTTATTGTACGTAAACATAGCTCTGTACCTAGATTTCTATGCTATATTTGTGATCATACCTTTGTCTGTGGAGGTACTAGGAGGTATGTTCTGTGTATTTTCCATCATAACCCTTGCAATTTATTTAGTAGATTACGTTTAATAGATTTTCTCAACTACTTTCATCTATTAATTTTGAAAAAGTAATTTATTTATGTTACAATTGTATTTTTATGATATAATAATACTAGCATAATCCGTCGCGTATATAACATCGTACCTTTGTAACCTCTCTCGAATGGTGCTCGACACCTATTGGTCGATTATCAAACTTCACTGCGCACCACATATTTATAGCAATATAATTGAAAATCTTTAAATTTTATTATTGCTAAACCTTCCTTGAATTATGAAGATGTGGTTGAAATTAGGTTGAGATTTCGCCAGTTTTCGCGGTTAGTGATCACAAACGAAAAATAGGTTGCCTTTTGATCCTAATGTAAGTACCGAAGGGTAGTTCGTTTGTTTTTCATATAGTCACTAAACGTCACCTCACTACGTGCTCCTCACTACGTAAAGACTCTTTTCTTTACGGAAAGAATTTAGTTTTACTATATTATATATATATATATATATATATATATATATATATATATATATATATATATATATATATATATATATATAGTAAAACTAAATTCTTTCCGTAAAGAAAAGAGTCTTTACGTAGTGAGGAGCACGTAGTGAGGTGACGTTTAGTGACTATATGAAAAACAAACGAACTACCCTTCGGTACTTACATTAGGATCCGATGTGAGTTGTAAACGGACAATGAAAGGGTATATTAGAGGAGGAACCACGACACTAAACTCATGGTTCTTAAATTATATGTTCTTCAGGCTCTGGACTTTACTGCAATGACCTTCTTTATCCTTGGCCACTGCCCTTCGTTTTCTTTGCGAATGATTCACTTAGAGTGTACAAAAAAGTTGAATTATGGAGTGATGAATGAACCAGGAATTCGTGAGATATATTTTTTCCTCAAACATTTAAGGTTGCAAAAATAAGTAACAGATCTTAAACTAATTATTTTCTATCATATATAATAAATAAAATATTTTCAGCAGCAGAAATCGGAAGTTTTTAGAATGAAAAATCACTCATTGGAATAGCTGTAGAAATCGCATTAAATTAAGAAATACATTAACTGAACCGCACGATACAAAAATAGAAGGTTTGAACGTGACGGACTGTGACAGATGGAGACATAACGATGACTGCGACACGTCAAATATTTCTTCACTTTTTCACGATTTTGAAATGGGAAATACAATAGCTTAAAGTTCTAAAGAGCGATGTAGTCACGTTTTGTGAATACGTGATATAGAGGTTTTAATACATATTTTCATTAGATAAAAATCATGTGCAAGGCAACCAGAAAGAGATTCACATTTCGGGTGGATTGACACTCTATTGTATACATTTTAAAAATAAGTTCTTTTTTTAAAGGACAAAATTCCTTTCCAAAAGAGAAATTTTTTTTTTTTTTGTTCAATCATCATCCCAAGATGTCCGATCTATTATTGGATCTTGGCTGCCTCAAGATATTGTCTACCAATTTTCTCTGTTTGGGCGGTCGTCCCCCAGTTCCTGATTCCTAGATTTCGCATATCGGCACCCAATCCATCTATCCATCTCAACTTTTTTTTCCAGCTAGTTCTACACAAATTGAATGACCCGCTTACCTGATCCTAGCAATCCAAATATACTTTACCACCACATCCGGCACAGCACATAGTTCGTGGTTATGCCTTATTCTCCACTCACCGTTCTCGTTCACTAGGTCATATATCTTTTTTAATATTTTCCTTTAAAAAAAAAAAAAAAAATTCTCCTCCTCGCTGGCTTTTTCATCGTCTATATTTCTGACTCGTATACCAAAACCGGTCATATGACCATCTTTCAGATCGTGAGTGTGAACAGATTTTTAAATGCTTTAGAAGACTATAATAACACATATTTTCGGTGACTACCCTTTGTGTCAACCTCCTGGTTCATTATCGGCAATGAAATATCCTGCATACTTAAAACTTTGGACTGTTTTAAAGTTGAATTGATGGTATTTTTTATTCGGCATGAAGTAGATGGTACTATGAAAAGTTACGGTAAATCTATCATGTCCACAGTTTAAATTTACATGCCAATCATTATCACAGTTGTCATAAATAAAATAAAATATCTTGTAATAGGGTTATTATTGGAGGAAATATTTATATTGATTTAATTTACGTGTACATTAAATTAAATCAATTTAATCTATTTCTCTTCTCTATCTATAACAAGAAACCCATTACTATGCTCCACTATTTTGGAACGTTTGTCAAAACACTAGAATGGGAAAGTGGCCGAGAATAGGTCAAGAGCTCACAACTAGTAAGTGCCTGCCTAGGAAAATACGCTGCTATATCTTGGTCTTTTTGTTGAACTAATACTGGTGGCCGCTTTATCCCTAAGTCTAAAGATCGAGCGGTCTGTCTGCTCCAGAATAGAAAATAACCTGACCTTTCCCTATTCACCACTCACGAAATCCTAGAAGTAAAATATCGATATAAATTATCGCAACTGCGGAGTGACAAAATTCATCGAAAAGTAAGGAAAATTTATTAATTTACTCAATGTTCGTTAGAGATCAAAACTCTTGAAACTTTGAATCAATGTTTTGAATAACTCTGTACAAAGGCAGCATATCCTCATCCAGTGTTACTTCTATTCTGTTCGCTATTGAGATTCGTAGAGAGGTTCGAGAGAGATGAAGATTCATATCTTCATTAGAGGAAATGCCGGTTCTGTAATTATTATTTTTTTATTTGTGTAAATGAATAAGCGAAAAATATAATTGTCACTGCATAAGAACTTTACTTACCTTATTCTATACATGTTAAAAATAAAAAGAGTGAAATAAAGAAAAAGATAGGAGGCCCAAAACTTTGTGCTACATTTACTAATAAGATCGTCAAAAACACAAAACTCTGTCAGTAGCTTTCTTACGACTTATTATAGTGTTATATAAAAACCGAGGACGTGGAATCGGCAGACCTCACACTTAGCAAGGTAGCAGTAAATGGAGTAAAATGGATTACATATAGTTCTGTTTCAGAAAAGTTTATTCACTAAGAATTAAATCATAATACAAACGTAAATTCCGTTAAAAACCATGGTCAAAATTAATTGAAATAATAATAACAACGGTTAATGGTAAATTGGAAAGAGTGAACAACTGTATCAGCTGTAGTGAGGTATGTAATGATTGTCACTGCATGGTATAAAAATGAAAATTTCCAAATAATAAAGAAAAATATTTATTTTACTTGATTGATATTACGAATCCAACTAAAGAAGGTTAAAGTAAAAAAAAAACAAAAACAACACAATATCTATTAAAATTTCTAAAAATATAAATGTATGTATTGTAAAATTTGTTTATTTGGTTTTAAAAAATATATTTTTCTCATATTTTGTTTGTCGTATTTTTTTTGTAAACAAATACTATTACCAATGTATAAGTGAGGTATTATACACACAAACAAACAAAAAATAACCAGAGGTATGGTTTAAAAAGAGTTGCTACTATGCTACCTAACTTTTGATGAGTGGTCCACTTCACTTTGTAAGCAGTTTAAATAAAAAAAAATAATGACTAAATAAAATGTTCATACAGTAATAGTAGCAGTAGCGAATCCATTTCTCAATTCCTCTTTGGCCATAACGTCTCATTGATAAACAATGACTAGCTGTATGTTAAGTAAATTTAAATTTAAAATATAGATGAGTGTAATAAATATCATTATTTTTGCCTTATTTACTTATCTGATTAATCGTCTTACAAATAATAAATTAATCTTATTCGCTTGTCTTCATCGTTATTGGCTTGATAAAAAATCAATTTTTTTTTGTCTCGACGTTTTGACCTATCTGATTCTACCTCAATATACACGTAAAATTACAACGACAACTGTTGTGAAAGAGTTGACATGATAGTTTTGTACAATACCCTTTTTCGTCGATTTATTAAAATTTAAAATCAGAATGAAACATAAAAATTGCTTTTCCTGTCATCTTGACAGTTTCTCTACGTGAGATTTTTTTTTTATTATATATATTTTGTATATGGCGTATGATTGTATTTTTAACTTTAAATTCAATTTATTATTATTTTACTATTATTCTTGTTTTTAATGTATTTACTTATTTCATTTAAAACATTATACAGTAAGAGGTTATTTTTTAATTATTTCTTATAGTTAAAATTGTACGAATCGGTTCATAACCATCCATATTACTTATTGTACTAAATTAAGAGAGATTGTTATATTTACTCAATAAAAGCTTACAATAGAATGGTACTAAATTAGCTCTGAGGTAGTCGAAGAGTAAATTTACATCTTGGATTAACAATATTTATTGTTTTTGAAATGAAATAGAAAATAACAACATTTCAAGAAAAATTAAAGCAGAAGAGAGAAAAAGAGATAATAGGAGAGAAAAGGAAAGGAGTAGAGATTTATTTGAATGATGAAAACTTCACGCCTAAATTAAGTATTCTTTCTTCAGCGCGATAGCATGGCCTGTTTAAATCAGTTCCAACATTAATTTAATTTAATGCAATACAAGCTACCATTCATCTGGTACGTTTTAACTCTGATATTCCAACCCTTTCTTGGACCCAGTACTCATTGCTAGCTATAGTGCTTCCACCAAGACTAACAATATCCACCTTGATCCTCAGGTAATAGTCGCTATCGGGAAGTGGCAGAACACAAAGGTGGGTCCCTGCACCCTCGGAGATAACGGCCCTATTGTCCCCTTTCATATTTAAATGGGAGCCCTAACTGGCCAAGCGACAAAACTTTTGCCACTTTATCGCCTCAATAAATCGTCCACGGCTGACATCTCTTAGGCCATCTAATGTAGTTCCTCCACCTCTTTTATGATTCCAAGTACCGAGCTTCTTCAAAAACTATTTAAAAAGAAGGAAAAATAAATGATTTTGACAAGTACTCCTAGCGATGATATTGTAGTATTTATGAAATATTTATTTTCTCGACGATGACTCTTTTTATCTTTTTTTTTTTTTTTTTTTTTTTTTTTTTTATACATTGACAAGCAAAAAAGTCCACCCAATTGATTGTTTAACTTTCTTGGCTAAAGTCTCATTCTATTTTATATGTTCACGTCTCATATTTAAACCAGGGCTAATGCAATGTCTTAGTATTAATAAATATATATTAACTAAAGAAAAGTAAACAGCACTTTAAAAAATTACCAAGCTTGTTGTTCCCTGTCGGAATATAAACCATCACTAAAATCTCTACACTAAGATTATTCAAAAGAATATTTCAGTAATTATTGATATTTGATCCTGATAAATTGTAAAATTACCAAAGTTTCGAAAAAGTTAGTATTTCTAAGAAGACTCATAAAAGATATAAACACGGATAGGAATTTCATAAAGGGATATATTAAAAAAAAAAAAAGTAATATAGTTAAGGGATATTAAAAAATAATTATAATTAATAATTAATTATAAAAAATAATATAAAGAAAAAATAAGTTAACTTACTAATCGCAAATAACCAAATATTGAAAATGAATCATGCAAATAAAAAAATGTTTACTAAGCTAACTAAAACTATAATAAACACAATTATAATTATGTTATAATAAAACATGAGACAGCAGAAATCAATAAATATAAATTAAAAGAGAAAAATAAAAGTTAAAATCACTATATTAAAAAAAGTAAACAAGAACAAAAAAATCCTCTTCTGTCGTTTTCTTTTGTCATTTTCGGGTGTTCGTCGCAATCTCTTTTTCCTTTCCGGCTCCCCTTTTTTGTTCAGTGTCATAATCTTTTTTCTTGCCTTTCAGTCTTTTTAGGTGGGCCCTGTATTTTATTTATCCTAATTTTATTTCGCTCTCCTTAAGCTATAAATCACATAACCATTGCATTAATTTTAAATATCATGTAATTTTTTGTACTTTTTTTATCCATCTTTTTAATATGAATTTTAATATTATTTTGCCCTTTGGATATCCGCCTTTTTAACATATATTTTCATTTCTTAAAGATATCATACACAGTGGACCTTTAAAATCCATTAAATATTTTTACACAGCCTCCTACTCTCTGACCATGGAATTATTCGTAATAATGACAATATTTGAAGGAAAATGTTTATTGTGGTACAAATATAGATTTGCATATCTCTAAATTGAGAATTTGTTAAAATAAAAAAAATAAAACCCAATAACTTATGGGATTTTTAAACTTTATAATTTATATGATCTATCATAAATTTTTTGATCAATTAATGAACAAAACTAATATACACGTTATAGAAAGACTAGATTACTGGTATCTTGGGGGGGAGGTTATAGGGATCTGAATGTGAAGCAAGTTGGGAGACTAGTGGATTACAGAGGGTATGGAGTTGACTACAAAAGGACTGGTAATTGGTTTGGGCCAAATCATTAACATAAGGAACAGTAAGATTTTTATGGATAATTTTTTTTCGTAACGTAAGGAGAATTTTGGATTGGAAGGATTGGGTACGAGAAGAACTGGAAGGTTTAGTGGAGCCAGGGAGCTCAACTCCGTATATTCAAATTGTTCAACTTACTGTCATGTAAATAGGTCTTTAGTAATTTGTTAGGAGGTTTTAACGCTTTACTAGTAGTCGGAGTGTAATAATAGCAAATATTCTTTTGATATGAAATTATAGAAAATATTGTTATGGCTGGAAAATTGTAAGATTCTTTCATTTGATTTTTTGACCGAACGGCCTTATTATTTTAAATTCTTTTCGTACCTCTTCTCTAATTCCTTCCCTCTTCCAACCTTTTCCTCATCCTTTCCGATTGCTCCTTCCTTCTTTCCTTGGTCCACGCTATTCCTTTTCTCGCATCTTTCCTTTCCACAAGGACCTTAATTTCTTATATTATTTTCCTATTGTCCTCTCTATCAAAACAGTCTTGGTCTGTTATTTTCAGTCTCTCAGTTTCTTCCTCCATCCGTTATTAATTTCTTTGGGTGCATCCTCACCATATGCTCATAGAACCTTAATCTTCTGATTCTTATATCTGTTTCCAAATAATTTATTTCTATGTATATTACCTTATTAGATCTCAACCTATTGCCTTCTTGTGTCTTCTTTGGGCCGTAAATTAATTTGATAATTTAAAAAAAATAAACATTTATGAGTATGTATTCTTGATAACTGTACGGGACATCTGAAAAGAAGACGTAACATGTAATGAAGAATTAGATAGTAGGTTTATAAGTTTTTAACACGTTATTGTAATTTTATGTAATATGTTATACATTTGTAAATATCACTAAAAAAATTACTCCACTATAATTTATTATAATCCAATAGTTAAGTACTACATTGGTAAATAAATATTTATGAATTAAGATAAAAGTATGTTCAGCAAATGATGGAGCAAACTACTACAAGTAGTGGACTGGGCAAGTATCAGGAGCGAGGATGGAGGTGGGGGATGTAATCAGTACCATAACGGTCCAGTAGATCCTTACGGCTTGTGGCTCTGTAAATATTTGATAGAGCTAGGCTAGGGTCAACGGTTTAGTTGAAGTATTAACATCAATCCTGGCTTAAAATGATTCAAAACGCTTGTAAACTTTATGTTCCGATGAATAATTTAGTCAAAGGAGTTTGATCGATCTTCATCATATAAAGGTGTTTTAAAGTATCCTTTGTTTAAAATTTTATAATCGTTAGATAGGTTCTGATGTTAAGAGAACCTCTTCGTGCACTCGTAGGTAGTAGGTATATGATCCCGCAGTGAATTTTAGGAAAATTTGTAGGATTAAATATATCAAAGTGATATTCCACTAATCCCTGTTGAACAAATCCGCTATCTAGGACTTCACTTGGACAAATGTTTTACTCGGAATCCATATACAAGACTAAAACGACAGGAAGCTGTTCCTCGTTTTCGACATCTTCAACATTAACTAGACAAACGTTCAAACTTTTCGCTTTACTACAAAAGATTCATATACATAGCAGTTATCAGACCTATTTGGACATATGGAGTTGAGTTTTGGGGCTCAACTAAAGCTTCTAATTCTTCCCGTATCCAGTCCTTACAATCCAAAATCCTTCGAAAAATCCTTAATGCTCTTTACTTTGTTACAAATAAACTTATCCATAAAGAAGGAATTCTTTAACGCGGTGTTACTTTGACTGCATCCCTGACTATCTTCTTCTTGATTCATCGACCTTCTCCTCACAAGTGTGGTTCGGTGGCCCTGAAGAAGACCTGCAACGCAGGGCGAAACGTTGGCACGTATTAAAGAATTCCTTCTTTAACGTGGTGTTACTTTGACTGCATCCCTGACTATCTTCTTATCCATAAAGATCTTAATGTCCCATATGTTACAGAATTAGCCCAAACCAGATTACCTATCCTTCTATAGTAAGCTCCATAACCACTCTAATCCACTAGTCTCCCAACTTGCTTCGCACTCCATTCCTGATAATCCTCCGAGGTGTCTGAAAAAATGGCCTAGAGACCTTGTAGTGTAAAATTTATTGAAGTGATACTAATGAGTAGTTCTTCACAAGTTATTTATATGCCATTGTATTCGCTATCACTACATTTACCTTATGCATATATTTTGTACAGTTGTAAATTTCAATAAATTTATATTTATAAAAAAAAAAATCAAAGAATTGACCAGATTTTGGGAACACAGGAGACATTTTTTTTGTATCAATTTATTGAAATTTACCACTGTACAAATACATACATCAAGTTAATGTATTGATAACGATTACAATAACATGTCTAAACTTGAAAATAACTGCTCATCCGTAGCACTTCAATAAAAATTCTACACTTGAATATCTCTATGCTATTTTCTTTTCAGACGCCTCGGAGGATTACTGGGAATGGAGTGGGAACCAAGTTGTGAAACTAGTGGATTTGAGTGGTTATGGAGCTTACTATGAAAGGATAGGTATCTGGTTTGGGCTAACTCAGCAAAATATGGGACATTGAGATCTTCATGGATTAGTTTATAGGAGACAAAGTAAGGAGCATTGGGAATATTTCGAAGGATTTTAGATATTGCAAGGATTGGATAAAGAAAAATTATTGAAAATTTAAGTATTTCAGTAAAATATCACAATACAATGAAAAGTATATTCTCAAACAAAATACAGGAAGAGTTGCAAGTTCTATATTGAGATAAATGCACCTTTAGTAGTAAGACAAGGTACACATAAAACGTAGTGAAGAATTATGTTAAAGAAAGAGTTGAGAAATGTTGAAAAATATTCAAGGATATTATATAAAATGAGGACAAAGAGAAAAGCTGGTACAATAAGTCCGGGGCATTAGTCTTCATCAGGGCTGTGTGTGATTGATGGCAACCTTACTTAAATTAATGTTTATTTTTAGCTTATTTTTTTTTTTTTTCTAACCATTATTTTAAGCAGATATTCTAACTTGGAAATGACTCAGTGTTTTAATTTTTAAAGCATGGTTTTGAGATATATTTTTGTTTTAAAATCCTTTATGTTGTGATTTAATCTATTCATATTATTGAGATTTAAGCTGCTTGCACTCTTACGAAAGTAACATTTCAAGAAAAGGATTATAGCAAGAGATGTATAAATATCAAAGAAGTTATATAAATGGGCTGATCCCAATTCAAATCAATCAGATTTTAACTATTATTGAATTTTTTTTAATCTCTTTATTAAAAATCAAATACAGAAAGCCGAACAGACCAATAATTATATAACTAGAAGTATGGATAGTATCCATCTGGAATTACAAATATTGCAGTAATAAAGAGTGTTTTGTGAACAAAAACAAATAAAGAAAAAGAGAATAGCTAAAACAGAAAAAAAAAAACAAGAAAAAAAAACTTAAACAACAAAATAAAAGCCGGTTTGAGTTTAATAGCTGTTTTAGCCAAACGCAATATTTTTCAAATGTTTAAAAAGTCAGATATAGCTTTTCATAAATAAATATAATCCCTTCAGCGCAATACTTTAAATGAATAATTTTAAATCTAATATAATATGGAGAAGATAGTTAAGGGCTGGGAGCCGTAGACAGTGTTCTAAACATTTTGATTATGTGCTGACGTTTCAGCCAACCTTTTTTACGTTCTGCGTCCTTCTTCAGGCCTATAAAAATCATTATTGTGCAGCTTTATTGACATTGGATCTCTTAGAAAAAATATTTTTCCTAATAATCATATTATGCAGATATCCCTAACCTCGAAAAAGACTCAGTAATTTTATTTTAAAAGCAAATCTGAGATAAATTCGTTTTAACCTTTTTTAGTATTTAACAGATATTTTTTTTTCTCTCTGCTGTAATTTTATCTTAATTCTCTTTGTTCTAATTATATAGTTTGATCAAATACTTTTATATAATGATATATTATTATTCTAATAGCGCTATTTTAATTTTTTTACTTCAAAAACGCAACCACTGGAGGTGCTCAGCTAACTGGGGAGACCCTTGAGGTGTCTCCATTTGCCTGAATATACCTACTCCCCCCCCCCTTTTTTTTTTTATCAAAATTAATATTCAGGTTTTCTTCACAACTTCAAGAAGTGAACAACAACGTACTTGTCTCTTAGGTTCTAAAGTATTGTTGAGTGTCAAGATGCATTTGAATTCTTGTTTTAAATTCGAACATTGATATAACAATACTCTTTATTTCAAATGGCTTTTGTTTTGAATGTTTGTACCTTTTTACAGCTAAAGATAAATGTGTAACATTTGAAATTGGTATGATTTATAGATTCTTATGATATTTTGTATATACACCTATATATTTTCATGAATTATCTCAGATTGCAGATGCTATGACATACTCGGTCATTAAGAAACGATCAAGTTGCGAGGTACGTAGCTTGAGACATTATCATCAACAATACTCCACCATGATACAGAATGATTGATGTCAGCCTGAGAAGGAAAGAGGTTAAGAGTGCGTAGGGGGTTCCTTCTAGTCATTTATTACACACTCCTTATCTTATCGTGAGTACTAGGTAATACAAACAGAAATGCTTTATTAAGGTGTCCTAGTATATAGTATAAGGCGATAAGGATTATAGCATTTTTCACAACTTGGTTTTATATTCCATTTTATAACAATGTAAAGTAAAATTAATATAAACACAAATCCTACTTTACTTGAAAATATATCAACAATTTCCTTAAAAATGTTGGTTCTCACATTAGATTTGGATCTTCACCACTCCGATTTCAAAGATGCTTGGTATAGAAGTTTTACTTATATTACTACCAAACCTAGGTTAAATTTAAAATGTTAAATTTTTCTGACTTTTGGTTTTTGAGTTAAAAGCTTTTAAAAATCCAAACGACTGTTTTTGGTCCTCACTTAACGTATTCAAAATTATGCTATTAAAAAACTACCTACAAACAAGTGCTTATGAGATGAATTTATCATTTCTTGCTTTGCAAAAAATATATTAAAAGATTCTAAAGAAAATGTAGATAATCTCATTTTTTTCTAAATACTTCCTTGAGTAAAATATGTAAATGCTAGTAGCAAAATATTTTTCGGGGCGTTAGTAATGATTAATGTTGGGGGAGGGAGGGGGGTTCACTTCACCCCTATGTAAAATTTTCCACTATCCCTTAAAAAAAAAGCAAATTATTTTTTTTTATCAGGAACCCATTTCTGTCCCATTCTGAAATTTCACCCAAATGTAGTCAGTTATAATATAAATCACGTATATTTTTTTTCAAAAAAATTGTAGGGGACTTATTTTGGGAGTTTCAACTATTTTTGGACGTTACGAAAGAATTCATAATGTAAAGAAAATATATTGAGTGATATTTCACATTAAAGGGCATTTTAATTTAAAAAGAATGCAGCAAATTTGAGATCTCTAGGTGCAACAGTTTTTCAATGGCGGAATTTTGAATATATCGAGTGATAAAAGCTTATAACTCAAAAACCAAATGTAAGAAATATATATAATTTTACATTTTAACTAGTGCAACTTCTATACCAAAAATCATAGAAATCGGAGAGGCCAATGTCTAAACATTTGGTTGAATGTTATATTTAAAAAATATTAAATGAAATTATGTTTCATTATAGGGCGATTTTCTTCGTTTGTTAGTAAAAAATAAATAATCTATTTTGGATGTATTAAAAATTCGTCGCCCAAAAATATTGACATAAAAACAAATTTGAATGGTTTTAAAAAACACAAGTGATAGGAAGAAATCATATAATGGCCACCGGCTCCACTTTTTTTTTTTTTTTTTGGTATTGCTTATAAAAGATAATTAGCAGGAGATTCTTGTTTCTTTATTATATATTTATTCAAAAACATAAAATCTGTGTACAAGTTTTATTAATAGTTTAGCCTACAAGATATCAACATAATAACAACAACATAAATACATTATTACATACTGTTGTATCAATATAATTTGTCAGTTGTTGCAATCCGAGTTGGAAATACCTGCATTACAGATCTGTGGAGCCTTCCAGAAATTACGCTATTGATGGACAGCCTAATATCCTGGGCCATGCAATTACGCCAAGCTGCTAATCTTAACAGAGACAAATCAATCCATCCCAAATCTCGAAATGTGGTCTGTAATACCTGTTCGTCAGGCATTAATGAAATGCATCTAAGGTAATTTTAAAAATAATTATAATAATTGTAAGAGTAAGTTCATGAAATTAGGCTAAGCTGAAATATTTAAAGTGGTGTATTGTGATGATTAATAGACTTACCTGCTCCAACTCCAAACAAAAAAAGTCAAAGCAAAAACTACCAGAGGAAAGAAAACTGCTGATGGTAAAAGTAAAAATATTGTGGTTTAGCCGTAAATATACACTTGAACTTAGGTTTTTATTTAAGTATTATCTTCAATATACATTTAATATGACTAGTCTTAAAATCATCCAGTGGAACTGTAATGGTCTCTTAACCCACTTCGCTGATCTACAGATGTTGATACAGGACATCCAACCCACTCTCCTGTGTCTGCAGGAAAACACACCTGAAACCTGCAGACGCGTTGACACTCAGGGGCTTCGAACTTTGTCGTTGGATAACGTTGCGGGTACTCGGGCTTGTGGTGGAGTACTTCTACTTGTATCCCAGCGATTATTATTTCAACCCATAACAGTGCAAACTGCTCTACAAGCTGTGGCCATCAGGATTTTGGGCAATAGTCCACTTACTGTTTGTAATATTTATATACCTCAACAGACAATGGTAACATGCCTGACCCCATTGCAACGCCATCTTTGTTCTCAATTCACCCTGGACGTCATACCCACTGTCTCCTTATTGGGTGAGCGACCGACTTCAACGTCCCCTCCCTAATACTATCTGCCCCGCGGTTCACATAAGACTATGACATGAGATCGGGCCGGCATTTATATAGAAAAACATTGTTGCAGATGATTCACTAAATAATACAAGCCCTGCCTGTGCAATGAGACGGATGAAACCACAGCTGAACGTGAGCTCTTGCATGATGGATAGTGTCGTTCTAGGTCAATAGTATGTGTGCATTTGAGCTCGCAACACAGTTTGTTCTTCGGCGCACATATTGCGAAAATATTTCGCTACTAAATTCGTGATCAAGTACTCTCCATGCCGATCTAGCTTTTTTGATTATTGATAACCCCCCCCCCAATATTAGGCATGGTCTGAGAAGTATAATCCAACTATTTCTAAAAGGACGGCCATGTTCGCGCATACCATGCTATTAAAGTGCTGTCGATTGGCCAGAGAGTTTTAAGGCATCTATCTATTTTCCCATGGGCAAAGCTCTCAGAAAATGTGTGAGAAGAATTTTGCACCCCACCCCCAACAAACTCCCATCTAAAAGAAGATGACAAGCCTGCAGAAAATTGCGCGTATATCCGTAAAGCCATCGACCATAGACACCAACGACAATCCGTGTTGCCATGGATTCAATGCCGCCGACTGTACAGAAGCAGTAAAACAATAGGCGCATAACGCGCATAAGTGCAATAATTTTTAAAAGAACCCAAAATGAGAGCCTACCTCTCATACAAATTTTCGTTGCCCCGCTGTCAGTCCAAAACATGTTCAAAGTCAATTGATGGTAAAAGTATTATATATCGCTTAAATAAAACAACTTTCCCTGGCAACAGTATGTTTGCTCTTCGCCTCAATACAAAAAATTACCCGCGCATTCTTCAATTGGGGTGCCGAAGCAAAGTTAAGGCGAACCGCATGTTGAGAGCGTTAAAGCCCCCCCCCCCTACCCCCTCCACCACCCCAATACCCTGAATCAATTTATTTGAAATATTAGAAGATCACATGATTCTGTGACGATGGAAATGGTGTGCGCCCGTCGACAAATGAATGTAGGCAAAACTTTTTCGGCAAAAGAAGGGCGTCATTTGACGAGGACCAACTATACCTTAGGGCGAGCCCCTAAATTGAAACTTTATGTCAGCATAAGCATGAAATATATAATATTCTCTTTTAATATGTGGGCAACTAAACGAGCGTGCACTTTCATTTTTTTTTTTTGGTTTTTTTTGTTATTTTGTCATTTTTTGGGCATGAAAGGTAAATTCGGCCGTTTTTTTTTTTTTTGGCCGGGCGCCTGACGACCCGTCCATTGTGATTCCAATGATTAAAGAAGTTACTGCAAGTGACAGGATGATATCCGTATATGATCACAAAGGATTCTTCTTCTACATATATAAATGAATTATGGAAGCGGAAGGGAGCAGCTCTGTTTCGGCCCAATACATTGCAAGAGTATCCATAATCATAACGCAAAATATGAAAATCTGGCCCAAACCTAACAAAGCCCGATCGTTTCCAGTTGACCGCCCTAATATCGTACTCACCAATTGTCATTATGCTAACAATACTAGAAAGCATGTGTGAAGCAAAAGAGCTCATTTGAGCTTAGCTTTCAGCCAAATGCCAAGTACATAGACAGTCTTTCACAGCTGAATGGCCGCGTAGGCTTTCGTCAAGAGGCCGTTGTCACCCAACCGATAACGGTCTGTAAAACTCAGTGATCATCCCAGCCTGAAATACAGTAACTCATCCCCCCAACCAACCCCTCCTTCATCAATAAAGAACCTGGGCCATGTTGGTCTATATTGTTCGACATCAAATATGCCTTCTGACACGGAAGATGCTGCATCCAATTTAACATACTCAAACAGAGACGACAACAGTGGGAGTGAACCCGGCCTGATGTAAGGAAATCTAGCTACCTTGTATCACCAGGGATTCCTTTGGAACCAGGAGGTTGTTACAGGGTTGATGGCTTGAGTGGAACATCTTCTGAAAAGAAATCACTAAGCCATGGTATACCACAGGGTTCTGTGTTGAGTACGACCTTGTTTTCTATCGCAATTCGTGCAATAACCGATTGTTTAATGCCTGGCCTCTCTGGATACCTATTTGCTGATGACTTTGCTATACTCTGCAGATCACCTGACCTGCAGTACATCAGAACCTGCCTTCAAAGCACGGTAAATAAATTAGCTTCTTGGTCACAAAGAACAGGCTTCAAGTTTTCGACCGACAAGTCTCGTTGTGTGCATTTCAACCGCAAAGAAACCCCGATATTCCACCTCAAATAGTTCTAAATAACAATCCTTTGGTTTACACCAATGTTATCCGATTCTTGGGTCTCCATCTAGATAGTAAACTCACCTGGTCCATTCACATAGAACAGCTGAAAACGAAGACTACAAACAGACTGAGGATACTGAAAAAATTAGGGAACACAACATGGGGATCGGACAGGAAAACCATGCTGCGTATTTATGAGGGGTGTCAATAGGTACAGTTTTCGAGATTTTTTAACAAAACTTAGAAAATGTAAGGAAAAATCGAGAGGCAAAGTGAAAAAAATCTCTAAACAAGAACAGGTCATTCGAAGGTGCAAAGAAAAAATTACTTACTTATCCTAGCTATATACGAAAAATTCAAAACGAAGATATCTAAACGACTGGTCCATTATCCCCAATTTATCGCACTACTATAAAAAAACAAATAAAAAAAAAACTAAATAAATAAAACTAAAAAATAATAAATAGAAATTATAACAGAAAAAAAAACTAAAGTTGCCTAGATACCTATAGAGAATATAATAGAATTATTATTTTATAATTATAAGAAAGCTCAAATTTTTTATCAGGACAAAGTTTAAATCCATATTTAGCTTCCTAAAAAAACAAAAATCAAACGAGAATAAAGTTTATATATTTTTATCCTTTTATATTATAGAGTTACTGAAGTGTAACTTCACAGCGCACTAGCCCCTTTAATTTTTTGAGAAAGAAAAATTTACAAAATAACTTTTTAATTGTTGTAAAGATTTTATTTTTAAAGTCATTTTTTTCAATTATAAAATAGGATTATTTAATACGGTTTTAACATTTTCCCGTAATATATTTCTTGGAAAAGTTAAAATTAAGATCCATTTCATCAAACAATTTATATATATTTATATAAATTATTTATATATAAAAAAATAAGAAAATACATTATAAATATATATTATTTATAATAATATGCGTTCATATTTATAATATATTACTTTTTTCTAGTAATATACTAAAAAAGCATAAATTTTATTCTAAACATACAAAAGAGATAAGTTTTAATTTCGAGTAGAATTTTGTATTTGGTGGTTACGAGGTTTGGTAGTTTAACCAACGAAATAATGAGGGTTAAAGACTTTTATTTTTATAAATATTACAATATGCTGCAATTAAGAGAAGTGAGAAAAAGAACAGATATCGAAAAAAAACCTTTCTTTGATCGGTTCATGTTGCTGACCTAACAGTTGAACGGAATAGTTACAGAAAATAACGGGATCTTAAACAATCTGAATAGAATAGGAGTTGAAAAAAAAAAAGGATATTAATAGATATAGAACCCTCTCTTAGATTTTCAACTTAAGTTTATTTGAAGATCTTGAATAAATACCTCATATTTATACATGAATTTCTTTCTTCTATTCCTTTTATGAAATATTTTGTGTAAAATATAAAATAAGATAAAAAAAATAATCAGCATTATTTTAGTCAGTATAAATTAAGATAAACGTAACTAAAGTTCACTAACGTAAATAAATGGTTCTGTAAATTCAAAAAGTTCTTTGGCCCCACTATTTAAATTTTGAAACTGGTTTAATAACAAAAAGTTCCTCACGAATGCATAACTCTGAGTAAACTTCACCTTGTTAGCCTTCATTGCAAGGTAAATTTTAAGAAATTTTTTCGTTCAACCCTTTCACGGTGTTTCTTTTGAATTAAATGAACGATTTATTTTACTAGGGAGAAGAAGGTTGAGAACAAGTTTCCCAGAAGAGCCAACTTTTTTCTCTCTCTCTCTCTTGCTATTTTTTTTTTCTGACTTATTCATTTTTGCTCTCCTGGTATTATCGATAAGGGGATGGAAAAAGTTTTTCCTCAGGGCCGGAAAACGGTCCCCCGGGAAACCTATCTCAGGGTTCAACTTTTATCATTTACCCTCCAACCCACTCACTGCCTATCTCCTTCCCCACCAACATCCATTTAGCACTTCGTCAAAATAGATTTTATTCAGCTCCATCTGATGCCAACATCTTGCAAGCTTATCTTCTAGAGGGGAAATGGAAATAAAACAATGCGAAAAGAGCAACTTAAGAAGAATAAACTGGCATAAACTTTGTTTTTAGAGTACACTGTGTACATGAAATAGAGATGCGGCATACCTTACACCCCTGCCTCAATAAACACAACGTTAGCTTAAAATAACAGTTTTATTAAATACTTTAAACTGTTAAAAATATCATTTTTATTGCTATTTAAAATATTATTCTGGGAATATTTGTTTTAGCGGAACGTAAAATGTATTATTAGCGGTGTTAACAAAAAAAATAGATTCTATCCATAATGTCCATTAAGTCCTGGATTAGTACATGTATGTTCGTATTTACAGTTGATTGTCGGTATATTATCTCGAACAAATATTGTACCAATTTAGCTGGTGGAAATCGATGAAGCCAAACAAACGCACGCGTGCGCACCCACGCACGTCTTCTGCAATATATATTTTGTTAATTTAAACTCCCTCATTTGAAATACATTTAAAAAATCAATTACATAGGTATACTGAAATAGTTAAATTACACAAGCCAACAAAAAGATATTTAACTTTGAGAGCTAATCTTTATAGCTTTTTATGAGGTGAATCTAAATCTAGCTTTAGTTTTTTTTTGTAGATATTGAACTATACTAAAACATCTTCTTCTTAAAGAAACAATTCTGCTCTCTCTTCCTATACACATAAATTTTGGTTCCAGCTGCCAACAAGTTCTTTTCTTATTGTTTTGATCGAAGCAATTCAACTTTTTCTTACCCAAATCCATAACCAAATTGTTTAATTCGGTCTGAGTAAACAATTTAAGCTCTACATTTTCTGTAATGCATTGGTATTCTTCATCATTATCTGGTTCATATATTTCTGACTGTAAACCACAAAATACTTACACTAGTTTAGATTTTTTAAGCATATAGTGGTTCGAAGACCGGCAACCCTAAAACTTGTCCCACTAGCCGGATGGAGGACGGCAGGTTACCTTCTTGTTTTTTGAGTTAGAACCAAAAATATCAACTCTGCCAAAGTAGCAATCATCAGAATAATGACTGTATAAATATGTTAAATATTTATGAAATTGAATTGTAAAATGTAAAGAAATGGTAGATGATACATATTGGGATTCCGCACCCTAAAATAAATTTAAAATAGTAGCTCCCTGGAGCCTGTTAGCTAAAGAATGTTTAAAATGGAAAATGTTTTAGGGGTTGTCTCTTTGGCCGTCTATGATATTCTTATCGTCAGTGAGATGGTCTATTCCGTCATGTACATTTTTTGATTTAGGTTTTTTTGCAGGTTTCGTTTTAAATAGAAATTCCGCGTTTAATGTAAAAACCCGAATACCCAAATTCAGATTGGATCAGTTTTTGACTCAGCTCTTTTGTGATTTAGGCCCAGAAAAATAATTAGACATCAGCATCAAAGAACATTTTGTATTTCATGTCATAGAAGGTGCTAAAACGCACATAGCGGATTTGGCAATCTCACTGACGATATGTTTTATATTTATTTTTTCGCTTACCTGTGATTCAGTTAAATAGAATAATCCTGCTGACCTTCTATGCTTTTACGTTTTTTATTTTTTCGTTTATCTATGGGATCGTACCGTTTTTTCCGTAGGAGAGTAATTTTTTATAAACAACGGTTGAAAGGAATCGAGCAAGATCGGTCAAATCCAGGTTAAAATTTTTTATTTCGTATTAGGCGAAACAGAGTCAAAAGGAGCTCACTAATTAGTGTGCTAGTGTAATGTAACGGACGATAGTTAAGCTCGTAGCTGCTAATATAAAACTATCGAACTAAACGTATCGCTTTTGACTAATTAGGTCATGGCAAATCATATCTCATTTTAAAATATGGTATTTTCAGTTGAAAAGATTATTCATCGTTGGCCTATGTTATTCAACTTAATTATCATCTATTCGATTTAATATCAAAAATTGTTTTTCGAGGATGTTTATAAGAAACATGACTCTGTGTGTCGAAGTATAGACATCGCACAGCTGCTGAAGCCATATAAAACTTCCTACCAAGTAGGCTTCTGGCATTCATGGTTCCTGCAGCAATGTTTATAATTATACAATACATCTCCCTTGAAGCTTGTTTAAAATTTCATTTACAATGAGTCGGCGGGTTGGATGGTTGGGGTTCATTATAATCTCAAGAGAGGCTGAAAATGAAAATTGTCTTCCTCTTACTTGAAAATTTATTCCTCCACTCGGAGCCCCTGAGTAATCTTCCTGGTTGAAAACCAAGCCTCATCTTAATAAAAATATTAAAATTGTTCAGTATATTAAATATGTTGCATGTAAAACATATAACGCTCATTATTTAGTGGTCTTTTTATGTACAGTTTGTAAAAATATTGATATTTGCAATGGTATAACTTAACACAGTAAATATATATAAAAAATAAGTAATCAATATAATGGAAAGACAAAAACTTTTAGAAATTAATTTCGAGCTTTGATAGTCAAGAGGTTTTATGCACTAAAAACCTGAAAGATCAAAACATGGAGATACCCGTAATTACCAATCCAATTAAAGTTATATATTAAAATATCTTGATAAAGCTCTGAGCGACTGTGCTATAGTCATCTCATTCAGCCTTTTCTGAGTTTAAATACAAAAGACTCTAAGAAAGCAACGATGGAATATCATTGGTCTAACTTTGCCCCTTCTTAAATGAGGAAACAGTCCAGGTTCGAAGATTCCTAGGTTAAGTACATAAATATAAATAGTATACAGTAGAGCGTCGATTATTCAGAGTAAATTTCAAAAATTAAATATTTTCGCTAGCTGGAAAAAACAAAACATTTCTGTTCCTATTAGTTTAAAGCATAAACTTTCTTTATGTTATTTTAAATATTCAATGTTCCTACCACCTGTGCTGTAGTAATATTTCATAATTTTGTTTCCGAATCTTTTATTTGTTATTTACTTCTTTTTTTTGTAGTTCAGCTTCTGAGCTAGATCACTCGGAATTGGTTTGGTCCGTCTTTGCGTAATGGTTTCCTGTTTTCCCGGAGTAGATTTTCCTTTCTTCGATTTCTTCTACTCACTTAACCTGTTTTGTCAGTCAGTCTTTGAACGTAAAGAATAGAACACCAGAGTTTGGTTTTACACCAAAGTTAATTATTAAATTGTGAAGTAAAATTGTCATGTTTCATGATTTAGTGTTAGGCGAAAGTTTCAAAAAAAAAAAAAGTTGTTCCTTTCTTTGAGAACAAAGTAAAAATAACTAATAGGCTATAAAAAGGTGAAAATCCTACTGCTATACTTCCTATTTCGATGCTATAGTACTTCGAATTTTACTTTGTGCTTAATTGCGTCGATTATCCGGGAAATTTCGGTATCCGGGTTCAGCCTGGCATTGATTAGCCCGGATAATCAACGCTCTACTTTTTGCCCCACTAAACCTTCCAATTCATCTCGTATCCAATCTTTGGAAAGGGTCTATTTTGTCTTTAGGTGAAGGGTAGTATGATGACAATGGTTTATCTATTTTAAATGCAGGGTTTAAACCTAATTTTTTTAATTCTTTCCCGACTTTAGAGTGGATATTGAATTTAAACCCTGCATTTAAAATAGATAAACTATTGTCATCATATTTCCCTTCACCTAAAAACAAAATATACCCTTTCCAAAAAAGGGGTGTATACTAACTAAAATTTAATGACTGTGAAGCAAAATACACGGGAAAAACTAGACGATCGGTAAATCAAAGAGTAAATGAACATATAAGAGCATACACTAATAAGACCTAAAACTCCAATTTAGCTATCCATCTAAATAAAAATAACCACAAATTTAATAAAGACTCGGGAGTAAAAATACTATATCAAGTTGTGAATTTGTAAATTATTAGAAATAGTAAAATCATTTAAAACCGACCCAGATTTTTGTTTAAATGATCAGATAAACATATCCAATAGCAACATTTTAAATTTATTTTCCAAAGGAATGGAAAAATCCAATGAGTCATAAGGGAAATCCCATAGTAAATCACAAAAATTTAATTTACCTACCCCCTTCCACTTCTCACGAATTAAGTGAGAATTCCATTTCTTTTTCAGTTACCTCTCAGTTCCCCTAAGGTGAGTGAGTACGGATGTTTGATTTCTTGTCTTACATTTATAAAAACTTGTATATATAATCTATGTAACATAGTACTGATGTGTTGAAATTTTTTTTGTATGTTTTAGAATTGAAGATGAATGTTTAGCATTCGAAACTAGTTTTCTAATCAAATAATTCCAATAGAAGTGGCAATTAATTCATCAATCCTAATTGTATTGATCCTTTTATACCACCATGCGTAGTACCTCAAGTGATAAATAGTATTGATTTATGTTAATATATGTTTATTATGTATGTAAATATAAAAGATTCTAGTAATCAGAAACTCCATAACCATTCAAATTCTCTATTATCTCAACTCGCTCCCAACTCTATTCCAGATAATGGAGATAACTTGTCGATTTCACATAATGGTGAAATAAGAAATAAAGAAAAAGTTTAATACCGGTTAAATTAATATTTGAATCAATATCACTGCTTTTGACTTATAACTTTTTTAGGGTATCTAAATAAGTTATAATTATTTGGAAGACAAGCCAATATCTTTAGCAACAGCACCCGACAAATCTTTTCAAAATGTTTTAATACTGTCAACCGAAAGGAAGAAATACGATGGCCGGCGAACAAGAGGCCTCCAAGATATCAATCCTATTACCGGCCTGAGGAGATAGAGGCAATAGAGAGTGGTCTCACTAGATTGGCTGGGGGTGGGGGAGGGGATCCAACACTCTTCCCCCAACAACAATAAATGGAAGCCACCATCATCGCTTCACTTTTATCTCCAAACGAATAAAGGTTTAGTTTTATATTCACGACCCATTCTAATGTATTCCAACTCCTAGGCTTACATTAGTATTGCTTAACATTACGAACATTTTCAGATTTGGGACGATACTCAACTTGATACTCAATATGATTTCCTCATAGCTTCCAAAATTAAAAACGAATACAATGATACTACCATAAATCCAATAAAAAAATATGTCTTACTTATCAAAATTAATTTTTATTTCCTTCGTCGTAAGCCTACAGCTTCCTGCCCTACAGTACCCTGTAATAACATTCTAATGATCCCTGTTGAACAGATACGCTATCTAGGACTCCAACTAGACAAATTTTTAACTTGGAATCCACATAAAAGACTAAAACGACAGGAAACTGGTCGTCGTTTTCGACTTCTTGAACAATTACTAGACAAGATAGTTATTAGGCCTATCCTGACATATGGAGTTGAGCTTTGGGGCTCTACCAAACCAATCCAAAATCCTTCGAGAAATCCTTAATGCTCTATACTTTTACATAGATAATAACCTTATCCATAAGTACCTTAATGTTCTATATGTTACTGATTTAGCCCAAACCAGATACTTATTCTTTTTATAGTAAATTCCATAACCATTCTAATCCACTAGTATCTGAACTTGCTTCCCTTTCTATTTCCGATAATCCACAAAGGCGTACGAAATGAATCTTCATTTCTCATATATCTATCTGAGAGACCTTCTTATACAGAATTTTTTTCTTTTTATTGAATTGGTAATAGTGAGCGGTTCTTCACAAGTTATTGACAAGTCATTGTAATGATTTCCTCAAATTTACTTATTGTACATATACGTATACAATTGTAAATATCAATAAATACCTAATTAAAAAAAAAATATATATATATTTGGTTTGGCACCTCTTTAATTAAATATATATACAATTTTTTTTGTTGACAAATACTACAATCATTTATTTATCGATATGTTGCTTAATATGCTATCATGGGTTTATTGGAACAAGACACTCACATTCAAGCCTCATACGCGATTGAAGGGACAAGAAGCTCCTTATTAATTTCTGTATCACCAAGACAAAAGGTGAAGTATAGGAAAAACAAAACTATAATTGGCCTAACTCAAATTGGCCATGGACATCTCATGTACAGGGAGAACCTAGAGATATATTTTATACATACTTTACGTGGTGAATATCTTGCCTGAGTATATAGCTCGTAAAAAGCATATCTCTAATTCTGGAGTGTCAGAAATAACCAGTGAATTCCAGTGACACCATCCTCACGAAGTTTCTAAAACCTTTATACCTTATAACAGACATAAACGAAGAGCCGAAATAACAATATATTGTTAGAAATGTACGTGGAATATTCAAGTTATTACATTTGAAATTTAATTGTGGCATAAAATCGTTACTGCTCTACGCAACTTTATATAACATTGCAATCTAAATTTAACTGAAATTAATCTTTGAAATCCCATTAAATCAATAATTTATTATAAATAGTACCGATTTATCTTGATATAGTAATATGTAAATATAAAAGTTTCGAGTTATCATAATTAGCCCGATATTGTGTTTATGAATTGATAAAATAACTTCATGATCTAACTTCTATGGGCTTCTATTTTCACGTAACTGCATATTTACTCGGTCAAGGGCCGGTGTCAGTCTTTAAATTATCTGTAAACAAGTATCTCACAAATAAATATTTTACATTAACTGGGGGAAAAATGTGTCGAAAAAAATTATCATGATTTCTTCATAAATTAAGCACGTAGGTTACATAAAAAACATTTCAAAAGTTTAACTCTGTTCTCACACAACCTTCCGTTTCTAGAAATTATAATTTGAAGCAAACAATCAGACATTGGGATTCAGTTTCACAATCAACTATTATATCCGTTAAAATATTTTCCCGATAGAAGAATAAAAAACAATAACATAAGAGATTTGACGCCTGAGGAAGAACTAATGAAAGAGAAAGTCAGCGTAGAGGATATTGGACGCCTACTGAAGACGAAGGCCTTGTCGAAATCGACGTTATATTGACTTGGAAGGAAGCAGATAGGTTGTTTCTGGGGCTTGGATGTATTTTTTTTTTTTTTTTTTTTTTTTTTTTTTTTTTTCATTCTGAATAAAATACGATTCCATCTTAATAATCTTGTTATATAACGATATTGTTATATTTTCTCAAAGCATTATTTATTCTGATTATATTACGGAAGTTTATATCAACATGTTATTTATCACTTTTCGCATGCGTTTCAGTGTGGTTCAATAACGAGGACGTTTTCCTTTCTCTCCTTCCAGCAATTCACCAGGAAAATGTACACAGTACATATTACTTTAATCACGCATATGAAATGATTCCTGTAATTAAATGGAATAATGTATCTTATTGAAATATGTAAATCACTTAGTGTATTAATTAAGCACAATAAACCATAAGCTATAAAATATTAATCTAATATTCACATTATTAATACATTATTATCCGACCTCATGATGTAGGTCTGAAGTATTTTGTTGTTGCTTTATGAAGCGTTGTTTATTTATAAAACAACTAGAGCGAGATAGGCGCCCACGTAAGCATCTCAATGGGTAGAAGTGTTTGTGAAGTATTGAAGAATCTTCCGATGACGTGTATCACTAACAGACGATCAATAATTTAACATTGTAATATTAATATTTGATTAAAACATTAGGTAATAAAATGAGTATTTTAAAACATTTTCTTTTATTTTATTATAATAGTTCTTTGAAGTCATTGGCCATCTTCCTCCTAGTTTATTAAAGCTGGTTATTTTTTTATTTGCAGCAAGAATACCTACGTTTACTAATATTAGTATATATATTTTTTAATTTGATTATCTTACATTAAACCAACTAATATTTTATTTGAATTTACCTTTCTCATAAAGTTTGATTGTGTTTTTAAAATTTAATTTAATTTTGTTTTATTTTTTATTATTACTACTATGTATTTATTTTATTTTTATTTACTTTTTTATTTTTTTTTATTTTACTATTTTTTTTTATTCATAAGCATAATATATACTTTATATTGTTTATGTATAACAAGTTATTTTCTGTTCTCTTTTTATTTATTTTATTTTAGATATATGTGTATTTTTTTTTCTTGTTGTACATAATGTGAGAATGTAATACGCAATATATATTACTTATTGCCCACATTTGTGGCAGATTGTAATAATTACAAAAAAAGTTAATATATATATATATATATATATATATATATATATATATATATGTCGGTAACCAGTAGGATAAATTGTCCCCCCCCAAAAAAAAATAATAATAAAATTAAAAAAAGTAACCCCCCCCCCAAATGTATTATTAATTAAAAGTTAACAGCTTTTGTTACCGAAATATTATAATCTGCCTCGCTTAAGCAATATAAATTACAACGATTTTACAAATTGAATATTAGCCGTCCTGTTAAATTTTCGGTTCCCTAAAGTTGCCTTGTGCTGTGACGCACAAAAGATGTATCGTCAAGTGCTCGTTCACGAACAGGATCGCAACCTGCAACACATTTTTTGGACCCCGGACAACAATTCGCTAGTCGAAGAGGCGCAGCTGAATACCGTAACATACGGTTTAGCCCCTCAGCGTTCCCGGCCATGCGCGTGCTGCTGCATCAACTTGTAAAGGATGAAGGTTCCGATTTCTGCTTGGCTTCAGTAGCCTTAATGAATCAAACTTATGTCGATGACATAATATCTGGCGCTAATAATGTCCAGTCTGCTAGTTTCCTGCGGTCACAATTAACCAAATTGATGAGTTTAGGCAGATTTGAGCTACGCAAATGGTCTCTAAGTCACCCTCAAGTTCTTGAGGATCTCCCTGAGGAACAGTGCGAATCCCCTTTGGTTCTGAATGACGAGGACAAGTCGTTGAAAATTTTGGGCTTAAATTGGGAACCTTCTGAAGATCTGTTTTTTTGAGAGTGATACCCTTCAACGGTAAATGCACCATTCGGTCGCATATCAGTTCGGCTCTGAACCCAGCTGATATGGTTTCTCGAGGGCTGAACCCTAATTTGCTGTCTGAGCCTATTGCGTCCTCTCTTTGGTCATATGGCCCTCCACTTATGTCGGACTTTCAAGCAAGTTGGCCTCCACCTTTTGCCCCACCATCTACTCCCTCAGCTTCTATCCCTGAGTTATCCACTAGACATGTGCTTTTCGCTACCAATAGTGTCCTTGCTGATCCATATATCATAACTCTTTTCTCCTCATGCTTACGTCTACAGCGTGTGGTAGCCTGGATGAGGCGCTTTGCTCTGAATTACCGTGCGCGTTCAAAATCGAAAACGAACTTTCAATGTCCACTAAACCACCTCCGAAATATCGTTTTTTTGGTAATTGTGCGTCTTGTAGAGGGTTCGCGTTTCACCGAACGAATCCGTCTCCTGTCGAATAAACCTGTTCCCTGTTTAGGACATTTGTCTCCTTTCCTCGACGAAGTCGGCATTCTCAGGGTGGGCGGCAGACTTCAGAACACTGAACTCCCATTTTCGGCTCGCATCCCCGCTTTGCATCCTGATCCTGATGGCAATATCCGGGTGGTGAATAATTATTGTACAATTGTATGTTCATTTTGTTTATTTATTTTTTTTTTTTTTATTTTTTTACTTTTTCCTTCTTCCTTTAACTCCCTTATCCCTTTGATCATCTTTGAAAATGGGAAACTCCTCCCCATTTTGGTGGGCGGTATGTTAAGGCGTATTAAGCGTTTTCCTTTATTTCTCATAATCTATTTTTTTTTCAACCTTTTTTTTGTAATCAGGTACTTAGTCATTTGTTTTTGTAACATCTGTTTTGTTGCTGTGGTTAATCCTCGATAGTGTCTCTATAGTTGTTGTTGTTAATACTCTTCTGAGTGAACTTGTCTCCTCGCTAGTGCCTCCATGTTTGTAGTTGTTAAAAGTTTATTTTGTTAACTATATTTACTTATATTATCAGATGAGATGATGGTATAACTGAATTATGGCTCAACTTAGGAGTAAGATGTATTTCTAAATATATATTCCTGGGGAACCAATAACCATTTTTGACATTTAATGAACTAAAATTAAACCTGTATCCCATAATGCAATCCTTTGTTAATACTTTGTTTTTAATGGACAACTATTTGGTCAAATTTTAAATGACTGTAATAGTCGTAGAATAAGATGTAATAATAATCAGTGCTGAATATTTTATTCAAACAAAACTGAAACAGAAATCTCTACTAGGTCGTAGTAAATTCATTTTTTTTCCTATCAACTTTGTTTTGATCAATATTTAGAAAAGAAAATTGATGAAAGTGGCATATCAAAATGTTTAGAAAGGACCAATCGAAAGGATTTCGAACATAATACTCAATATAATTATTTAACGGCCGTAAAACCTTTAAAAAAAAGTAGTTTAAACATTCTATAAAACAACTTTCAGAAAAACTACGTTTATAAATTAGTCCAACGTTATTTGGAAATGGTTGCGGGATACATGAATCATTTATCAAGTTCCAAAGCATGCTGTCTAAACTTTTTTTCTCCTCCTTGAAGTTTTCTCAACTTCAGAATGTTAGGGAGCTAGTGAATTTATGAATTATAAAATTATAGAAACATCTAAAAGCTTTTTGGCGCAAGTGAAACTAACCAGTTTGAACTTTGCGATTCACACACATAATTTTCATAATATAATTCAACATAGAATATTCATTTTATCAAGAACCATGTCTTTTAATTTTGATTTAGGAAAACAAACAACTCATTAAATAAATAAGATGAAATTATAGTTCGCTAGTATGAAATAATTTAGTGCATATACTATTATACATATTTTTTTTTCCTGATTGATTCTTCTGTAATTATGACTACTTCAGTTGACAAACTATTTATTAAATTATTAAATGTAAATTCTTGTTTATTGTTACAATTAATATTTAAATACACATATATACATAAGATTCTTACTTAATTTTCATTACTGTAGTTTTAAGATAGGAGTAGAATGGTTTTTTACACTACCTGAAACAGAAAAGAAAAAACAAAATAAAATAATGCAAGTGAAATTATTATTTATTTATTTTTATAAAACAATGCAGATACATGCAATGTCTTATTTTTTCTATGGTTTTAAATTAATAAAATTCAATATTAAAAACTGTATTCAATATTCAAGTATAGGAAACTATACCAAAGTAATAAGGCCGAAATGTTTATACGCATGCGAGTGCTTAGCAATGAACTACAACCTGGATAAACTATAAGTTCTGGAAAGTCTTAATATTAGAAAAATAGTGGATGCAACAAAAACAAAAACCATCTCACAGTGGGGCCATTTTCGAATCTAGCGGGACAAAAGTCCAAAATGAAGTTTGATTTTTTGATGCAGAAAGTGGTTGATCTAACAGGCTAAAATGTTGGAAAACATGAAACGAAGTTAATCAGACTGAGGAAATGTCACAATAAAGGAATTGAATCAATAACGAACTAATACCATTTTAATTCTATACGATTTAAGAATTAAGTTAGTATTCTTTCAAGCACTCGTCTGTGAACATCGTAATAAGTTTTCTTATTTTTTTACATTTCACGATAAATCGCATTCAAAATAGTAAGTACTAGTACTTTTTTTTTTTTTTTTTTTTTTTTTTTTTTTTTTTTTTTTTTTTTTTTTTTTAATATTATGGAATTTTAGATAGTCAGACGGTACTCCAATTAAAAAGTTCACAAGTAAAAAACCTATTTATGATTTAATTTGAAACTTTTTACGTAGGCAAATGTAGATCTTAAATTATGTTGTGTGTCTTAGGACTTTTAATTTTAGTGAATATATTGTTTGTTACTGTCTGTTCTTGCCTGATTATTAGTAGCACCAAAAATTGTGTTTCAGCCGGAATACTCACTGTTGCGCGATTGGAATTGGCTGAAGCGTTACGGGCTGGAGGTTTCAGTTTTAATAATTCCCAAGAAGAGAAAATATATCTGGTCAATTATACAATTCAAAAATTTTCAACTGGGCAACTCACAGAGGATGTCCAAAAAAGACAACACAAACATATAAAAATATACAGAACATTTTCCTCGGAAAATGTCTCGCACAGTAACCAACACTGACATTATGAATAATTTGTTAATTTCGTCTGTACTTTAATTAGCTCATACAGACCACTACCTGAGAAAAATACGACTTTCGGTAATAGAAGTATCAATTTGCTTTTAATACCAGACGCAGATACGAGTACAGACTATAATTTTCTTTTCAGTTTAAAACAATATAATGTATTTGAGTTCTGGTGGTATTAAGATAGAAATTAAGTATTAAAGTGTTAAAGGTTATAATTTGATAACACATTACCCTGCTTTAATATATATATATATATATATATATATATATATATATATATATATATATATATATATATATATATATATAATAAGTTCTATTTATTTACTATTGTACAAAATTTCAGATAAATTGTTACAGAGGAGTTTTTTCTATAATATTGACATTATTATCATAAAGTAGGTATAGTCACTTTTTTTAAAATTCAATTTATATAATCATTGATAAATCAATAAATGTTTTTTCTTAATAAAACAACAGGACACAAATACAATTTTAAATGTTTTATTAATCTTTAGATAACCTTGTTTCAATCATTTAAAGTTGTTCTGGATCAGAAAAAAATATTACATTATCCATACGATTGCTTTCAGACTTTTGTCCCGCTAGATTCACGAATGCTCCCACTCCGCTTCATCTGTGAAATGCAAAGTGATCAGGAGATTTACTAAAACATACACAAAATAACAGAGGTAATTGCAAAACCAAGATTCCTCTTTTGTGGACATCTACCGAATGAAAGAAAGCAGACAAACAAAAATAAAATTCATGTATTTTTGGAGAAAGAAATCAACTATAGCCTGGATGATTGAGATAAATAATGATAAAAATAAGAAAAGAACTGGAAAGAAACAATATCAAAGAATTACAACTAACTGTCATAAAAAGCAAGAAAATACAAACGAAATGGACAGAAGAAAGAAAACGGCAACATGGGGAAAAATAAAGGAATACAGGAGAAAAGAAATCAACAAAGAAAGTAGAGGAACTGGTTTTGGTACATGATCCTAGTTGTTTAATACGGAGTTACCTCCTGGAAACCATGCCTCCTATTCCCACCATTTTCCTGAGCAGTGATCCTATCATATTCTACCCCTCACTCAAAAATCTCAGAATTATTTTCGATCAAACCCTATCCTGGAAAAACCACGTACCCGAAATTTCCCGTCGCACCATCCCAATCCTAAAACGTCTCAATTACGTTCGCCATCTTCTTGCTTTCGAAACTCGCAAATTACTAGTTACTTCCCTTATCTTCCCCCACTCCGACTGTTGGTATCCTGTGTATGGGGGTGTTTCTGGTGATCTCGAGGCCAGACTCAAATAACTGTTTAACTGCTGCATACGTTTTTTTTTTTCGGGATCCCCAGGAATGCCCATATTTCACAATTTTACGCGGAGTTAAAGTGGCTCTTTCCTTCCTACCGTCGCCAGTATTTTCTAGCATCCTTTCTCTACCAAACAGTGAAATCCCAACGCCCACTTAACATTTATCAACTCCTTCAGCTCAAATTCTCTGTTCTTACCCGCCAAACCCGTTCCCGCCCATCAGATTTGTAGAGTCCTGCTCATAGCTCCGCTGCTTTCGACAGATCATTCCTAATCCGATCCTCGTCCCTATGGAACTCCATTCCTTACACCATTCGCCACTCAAACACACTTTCAAATATCACTTATTTAACTACCTACTGTCCATCCAGATCCCTAAAAACTGTCATTAGCCACTCAATAGTTATATAAAATATAAAAGTTTATGTACACGAAATTTTATTGTTTCTACACAATTGATTCACAAAATAAATAAAAATATTTCTGTTTCTTTTTGTCAATATTTCTAAGCTTTATTTTTATTTGTTATCATTATTAATTACTATTTTATTATATTTAATAATTTTCATAACCATCTTGAGGATCTGCGGGCCCCTGATTGTACATTATTTTTTATTCTTAAGGGACTTAAGGTCCCAGAATAAATAAAGAACTTTTTTATTATTGTTTATTTTATTAATTTTTTTTTTTATTTATGTTATAAAATATTAATTTTAACCAGTAAATCCTTCAGATTGATGTTAATATACAATAATTACTAATCAAAAGTTAATAAAGAAATATATAAAATCAGTTTCTAATTCCTGAACTGTCGAGAAGATGTGGATGATTCCTAATTGTAAATTGCAATTTTCAGAAGGGAATTTTAGATCAATCGACTATATCCTGTAACTAATTTAAAACTACCATTGGTGCCCAAAAAAAAGATACTTTAAGGCCTTACTAAGAAGTATAACTTAAGAAATGTTTCATAGAGCAACTATTGAAAATCTTGTATTGAAGGTTTGAATCTATTGATGTCTCGTTTTTAAGGTAATTCCCTATATTCAATTCTGTACAGCTTCCAAATTATTTTGTAATAAAAATTAGTAAAACAAAAAAAAAATAAAATGTTTGCATACCTACTTCCTTCCCATCGGCTTGATGGCAACTAGTTCTATCCGTTTGTAAATGATTTAAATCGTATGCGGTTATACTTAAGAAGCACTTATTCCTTAATAACTAATCTCATTTATGCATCTTTTAATAATTAATTTATAACTGAAATATTTATGATCATCAATAATAATATGTTATAAAAAAAACGGAGTTCAAATCTAGTAGACAAAAGTGCTTTCACAAGCAGCTGTTTTCTACCACTTCATTCTTTAGTTTTCATTTGATAAAAAGAAGTATATATATAAATAAAAGAAAGGTGGAAGAAAACAGAACATAACAAAAAGCAAACATTGAAATGTTTACACTATGAACTCATCTTAGTATTTACAAGCCGACAACCGAAGCTGGCACACATCTCAGAGTTGCTGACTAAACATGGGGCTGGCTGATCACACTCCCTCGGGCACGGTGCACGCTTGGGATATGGAACCAAAGTGCCTGTCTACACTCCATACATATGGAATGCTAAATAAACTCGTTGTTAGAGCATGCCAGACGGAACAATTCAAGTCGTAATGCGAGTACTCCGAGTTTTACATAGCTACCCGAACAGTGTGGTTTTCAGTTTCATAAATTGAAGTAGTGGTGTTGGAAATATTTTATCTCATATTTAAAAAGTAACTTACAAAAAGGTATGGGTTTATGATATATTAAAAATAAGATTTTTTTTTTTTGTCATTCCGAGATTTTTATATCAATATTACTTCTCTCAAATATTTGCAGTATTCATACGTACGTTACCCCGTGCGCACGGGGATTACCATAGGTACCTGACTCCCTAATGAACTGAACACAGGCACCCCCTAGGCCCTAGGGACTTTAAATAAATTGAAATGAACGATTAAAATAAAATAAACATAATTGAATAGAATAAATTCTACATGGTTAACATACAACACATTTTCCTGCCTAGTATTATATAAATTAATTTATTTGGCCTGGTTTATTTGGTCTCTAGCTCTCCAGTCAATAATGAAACTAAGATCAGCAGTAAAATTGATATGAGAATTATGGCAGGAAACCGAGCCTGCTTTGCGAATTATATGTTATTTAAGTTTAAACTGTTGTTTAGAAAAACTAAAATCTAACCTAAAACTATTCAAGTCATTAATAAGATTTGTTGTTAAATTTGGAGCTAAAATTTGGTGTTTAGCCAGATACTGAAAGCTTTTGAAAAAAAGGTATTAAGATGAATATGCGGTGCCACTCAAGTAGACGGAGAATGGAAAATAAAAACGAATGAAGTAAAGAGATAATTTAAGTAAAGAGATGAATGACAGCAGATAGAATGCCAAAGAAACAGCTAGATATGAGAATGACTGGAAAGAGAAAAAGGGGAAGACAACGTAGCAGATGGGAAGATAAAGTTGCAAAAGATACGGCAAAATTAAGAATAAAAAATTGCAGAATAGAAGCGGAGGACAAAGAAAGATGGAGAAGAAAAATCCAAGAGACCAGGGGTCACCCGGACTTGTAGATACGGGTAGTAAGTAATTATATTTACCTTTAATCTCTTTTTAGTATTCATTCAGTTTTTCACGCTTATTTAGCTTTACAGTCATGGCATTGTAGTTCGCCTGTCCAGATTATTAGTTTGTTATCACCATTTTTACTGAAACAGTACAAGTGAGATATAAATATTTGCAAGACTACTTTTCCAGTTGAGCTAACACCCCAATTGCTAAAAGCTGTAAGAGATTACCAATAAAGCCCTACAGCTAAACGAACCTAATGGTAAACAACAATCCCGGAACATACAAATCACTGGAGAGGATTTTAATACAGCCCAGCAAACAGGAGGCCTAACAGGTGCTCCCAGTAATTAGCGGTTTGCGGTAGAACCGAAATCAAACATGTTGGCGCCTTCCGAATAGCAAACATTTACCTTCGGGGCCAAATGTGTATCTAACCATTATTCGTAACAAGTGAAGAGCCTGAAATCCAGTGACATATCGACAGGAGGATTAATAAGAGTCGAGCCTTGGCCGACCCCATGCTGGCTTATAATCTGTGTACTGCTCTTCATACAAGTAAGGTAAATATTTTTTTAATAGGTTCATATAAATATTAATTTGTGACTTAAATCAATAAAATTAATTTTATATTAACATTAATATAGTAATGGTTTCAATGAAATGCTTAAGCCTTTGTCGGGCGCTCCAGATCTGCAGGCTCAGCAGTCACACTTCTTCTTCTGAGTACGTTCCTAACCTGTGGTGTAGATCGAACCCTGCTTGGCAAGCATGACATCCGCGCACACAGAGAATATATAGCTAAATAAAAGGTTCGCGGGGCTGAGTTTTTAAAAAGAGGATTTTATTGAAGTACATACATTATACAAGAAAAAGCACAAACTTAAAGCCTATTACAAAACTTCGTGGAACAAACTGACATCATAACGGGTAGAGGCAGAGTGTCACCGGACGAAGGTGGGGGTGCCCCTTTTATACAGTTATCTAGGAGAGGGGATAGTGTACATTTATTTATTATCTCTAATACCATTGGGTTTCCATAACTTCTCCCCCCCCAAGTTCCGAGGTCTCCGATGGAACAAATATCTAAGTGTAAATAGGTAAGATTCTATACAATAAAAATAAAAGGTTTGGACCTTATACATTTCTCAATACCTTTTACACTAAGTCATAACATTGTAATAGATAACATTCTATAAACAAAAGGGATTGGACCTTATTCTCTAAGTTTATACAAGCATAGAAGGATTAGACCTTGTTTACTAAATTAGAATTTGAACATTTGAAAACAAAAAGTTACAATATCAACTTCCTATAAACAAAAGGATTATACTTTGAACTTCCTGTTTACTAAGTCAGGATCTGTACACTTGCAAAATAAAAGGATTAAACCTTGCCCATCTCTTAATATTAACAATAAGCTTAAACTATAAAATGTTTATACATTACAAAATTCCTTACATGCTAAAGTACAATTTTCCTTATAACTAAAAGATAACAGGATATTTCTTAATACTAAACAATACATTTTAATATCAATACATTATTTAAACAAAAGGAAAATAAAATAAGAGTCTTGGCATTACTTTCTTCTATTACAAATACCACTTTTAAATTCAAAATTACACAATTAAATTAAAATATTTTAAATCAAAATAATAATTCAAACACTCTTCTAATTACAATTAATAATAATTTCAAAATAAAATATACCTTCTCAATGATCAATCAAAATAATATTTCAAGACAAAATAATAGTATCTTAATATTTATTATAGTTCTCCAAAATATTAATTACAAAATAAATCAAACAGAATATTATCGTGAAATAAAATAATGCTTTGAATGATCTTTTACATTATTAACATGGAATATAATATTTCACAGCAAAATACAAAAGTCCGACTTTATTAAAATAACTACAGCATTGTCAATTTAATACAGATAATTCCTTCAATATAACATAAATATTACTCCTAATACCATTGCATTTATTATATTTAAAATAAAAGATTTTTAAAACATTTTAATATTGTTTAAATAAAATTAAATATTTTTAATCAGAACCACTGTCTGAATCGTAATTATCCGAGACATCCGAAATATTCACGCGAATGGATTCATTATCGTCGTCTGAAATATATTGTTTCTTTTTTCTCTTTTTTCTAGTGGGCCTTTTAATATTGTCAATATGGGTTTTAATCGGTCTCTTATCTTTTACTAGTACATTTACTTTTTTAAATTTGTCTCTACTTTTTATTTTTGCTTGGGTATTTTTTAAATATTCTACATCTCCTAATTGTCGTTGAATATCCACAGGGTCTTCTCTATTTTTATTTAATTTTTCAGTCCTTGTTTCTTTTTCGTCATTTATTTTGGATCTAATTAATTTATGTAATAATTGTTGGTCCTTGTGATATTTTAATACGTATTGTTCCGTCAGGTCGGTGTTTTCGTCTGACTCTAATCTGGAGGTTCCGAAAGTAATTTCATTGGGCGTTAATTTTAATTTATTATTTAAGGTATTATTGTACGCTATTACCGCTAATCTTAATTTCTGCTGCATAGAACATTAATCTTTTTCTTTTCCTATTATTCTCAATAATTCGTTTAGGGTAGAGTGGACTCTGTTCAATAATCCCAAAGAGTTTGAGTGGCTGGCTGAAGTATAATGTAAGACAATATTATTTTCTTCACAAAACTGTTTTACTAAGTTATTTTTCATTTCCGTCCCTTGGTCTAATGATATTTGTAGAGGTGTGGGAAAGTATGTCATATAGTTAGTCAGTGCGTTACAAATATTAATTGCGTTCTTTGATTGTAGGGTTTGAGCAAATAAATGTTTCAAAAATGTGTCTACTGCTGTGAAAATTATTGCGTTGTTAAAATTAAAAATGTCAATCATTAATTCCTGAAACGGTCTTTCTGGTGTAGGTGTAATTTGAAATTTGGTCTTTATAGGTTTTCGGTCATATTTCGTAACTTTACAAGTTTCGCATTTATTAATATACTCCGCTATTTTATTTTGCATCCCTGGAAAATAATATTCTTTTTTAAGTTTTTCGAATGTTTCGTTTATACCCCTATGCTTTGTTTTGCCTAAATGATAATTATCTATAATTTCTATTTGTTTATTCGGATTTTCGACGTCATTTATAATTTGTTTATATTTTTTCAATTTAACCGATGGATATTCCGTTTCTATTATTTGCTGTATTGTTCTAAAATAATCGTCATATAAATTTTCGGTTATTTCGTTAGGTGATTTACAAATTATCCCGTATGTTTTATTAGGTTCGAGTATTTGTTCTAATAATGAAGCGATATCTGATTTAGCATAAATGTTTAATTCGTATCGGCGTTTTCCAAATAGTTTAGTGAAATTAATTTTTGTATTTCCCCTTTTTATAATTATTTGATTTTTTTCTATGTTTATACATTTTTCGGGTTCACAAATTCGTACTTGTTCGTTACTAGATTCCTGGGAATGGATTGTCTGAATAAATACGTGCGTATAAATCGCATCTTTTTTGGCCCAGTCGTTCTAAGAAATCGAGTGGGTTCTCGTTATGATAAGTCCGCGTATTTAAAATTTCTGAAATTAATTGTTCCCTAGTTCTCGTGTCCTGATATTTTCTTTTTAAGAATTTTATTATTTCTTTGACGGTATTAAATTCTTTGTCATATACGGCGACTTTAGCTTTACCTGTTAATTTATTTAAAATTGTTAAAACTAATTTTGCTTGATTTGTATTTTTATGAGTATTGTCCTCTTTACAATATATATTATTTAAAAATTCGCTATTTCTGATAAAATCAACTAGTTGTAACGGATTTCCGTCGTATTCCGGGATTAATGCTAAATCGTGATTTTTAATTTCAAGAGCCATATTAATATCTTCTTTTTTAATTAACGTTGAACCTGTTATTTTTAAGTTACTTAATTTTTCTTCCAAACCATTCATAAAGATAAATGCTAAATTTAAATTATTATACTTATTACTAACTTATATTTAAATTACAAAAATTACTTAAAAATAAAAATAAAAATAAAATAATTATACTTTTTCTTGATACAACGATATCTTCGTTGTCTTCGATGTCTTCTCGATGACTTCCTCCTTTAGCTCCTTCCCGTCGATTCCTTAGCAAAGAGGTTGAAGGTCCTTCTGGTTAAGGTATTGGAATACCAAAGCGCTCCCAAAGACTTGAAGATCTGCTGATGTATTAGTACTCAGCTCCCAATCTTCTCATGCCAGTGGAAAGAGGTCTCGCTGTTCTGTACCTGAAATAAGATAGAACTGCCGCGAAGTTACGTTAACGCTTCCAAATGTCCCTCCGTTCGGGCGCCAGCTAAATAAAAGGTTCGCGGGGCTGAGTTTTTAAAAAGAGGATTTTATTGAAGTACATACATTATACAAGAAAAAGCACAAACTTAAAGCCTATTACAAAACTTCGTGGAACAAACTGACATCATAACGGGTAGAGGCAGAGTGTCACCGGACGAAGGTGGGGGTGCCCCTTTTATACAGTTATCTAGGAGAGGGGATAGTGTACATTTATTTATTATCTCTAATACCATTGGGTTTCCATAACTATATATACTCCAAATGTGCCAACTAGGTACACCGCGAAAGAACTCGTTTGCTTCCAAAGATTACTTTTTTCATTAAGCTTCCTGAAGTCAAAGGAAACGTACGCTATAATTAAATTTCTATTAAATGTTGGTGAAATTTATTTACTAATGACATTCTGGAAATGATTTAAAGTGATGTATTTTTTTTATCTGGCTAAAATGAATAGAGGAAATTAAACAAAAATCTTCTTCGGATCAAATTATAGTCATCCCCAAAGCAGCAATTTTTTTGGATATATAATTCTTAAATTTGAATTTTGTCGTATTTCAAAATGACATATGAAAGAAAAACATACATCATTATTATTTTTGAAGTATTAAATAGTATCTAAATGTTTCCTAAATGCTGAAAGCAGTAAGCGAGGTAGTAAAGTTTATTTAAAAATCATAGTGCCGACAGAAGGGGGTTGGAAAAGCTATTTTATCACATATTGGAGTGGGTGTGTTGGGTTACTGTGCTGGCAGAACCCCCCTTTATAGTAGCTTATATGCCCCTATAATGGATTAAACAGGTTTCCACCCAACATCAATGACATCGTAAACAGTTTAGGGCAAGGATAACATTTACAATCTGTTTCATACCTCAGGCTTTTGTGACTGAATAAAGTGAAGTTAGTGATTAAAGAATATGGTTAGTTATTTACTAAAGTTTAAACACTTTCAGTGCTATGTAACTGTGCGTAATATGTGTAATATGAGAAATACAAAACCATAGTGTATAACGATGGAAGAAATGTACCATATTTTTCTATGTTCGATTGAACTTACAAGACTTACGAATAAAATCAACGCTAACCCTTATTTGGAAGTTTTCTTGCCTTGAGGGGGTTAAAAAATAAGTAAATGTTTCGATTTCATTTTCTAAATTTGTCTGATTATCAACCAAAATGTATACAGCAAACTGTTGAAAAAGTACCAACATACATTACATGTAAGAAAAGCATCTGACTTTTTCCCCAACTCCTTCAACATAGCATATTTCAAAAGCTATTTTATTGCCAGAGCATCTGATTTCTGGAACTCCTTTCCATCCCCCATTCCCTATTTCTTCACTCTCAATAGCTTTAAATACCAGCTCTTCCTTTACATGTTAGGCATTCAATCAAAGAATCATATATGATAAATACGAATATTCACAATATAATTATAATTTAATTTTGCTTTGGGGCTCCACTAAACCATCCAATTCATCTCGTATCTAATCCTTACAATTCAAAATCCTTCGAAAATTCTAAATGCTCCTAACTTTGTCACCAATAAAATTATCCATAAAGATCTTAATGTTTCATATGTTGCTGATTTATCAATAAACAGATACCTATCCTTTCATACCAAGCTCAAAAACTACTAAAATCTACTAGTTTCTCAACTGGCCTCCCGCTCCATTCCCGATAATCCTCCAAGCCGTCTGAAAAGAAGATGACCTAGAGATATTCTAGTGTAGAATTTTTATTGAAGTGTTACTGATGAGCAGTCCTTTTAAAGTCTTGACATGTTATTGTAATCGTTATTAACACATTTACTTGATGTATATATTTATACAGTTGTACATTTTTAAAAATTTTAAGTTTTGACATTTTCGTTTTTATTTATTCGTAACTTATTGTCCCAGGTCTTATCTATTTCGTACAGATAAAATATATTTTTACCCCTGTTTATAATATTTGTTATTTTTTTTTTTTTTTTTTTTTATCTTATTTTCAATATTTTTTACCTTAAATAGATTTTATTTTTCATATATGTAATTGTTATAACGTTTATGTAATAATTTTTTTTTTACACAATTCAATTTAATATTGTTTGTATGCGGCCGTTATTTCATTGTTCATTGCAATTATTCTTAAGGGGCAGTAGCTCCAGAGTAAAATTTATATTCATTAAAAAAATAAAATACTGTTCCTCAGATGAGTAATAATTTATATTAATTGAATCGAAACAATTTTCATAAAATCTACATTTTGCTGATATTAGACGCTAAACAATACGGTTCATATGCAGTCGCTGTTAAAAAAATGTTATTGAGCCTCGAAAGCTTAACAGGGAAAATATTCCTATATTCTTTGTGAGTTAGTGATGCAAAGAAAGATTTTTTTACCTTCGATAAAGATATTAAAAGAACTCTCAAGAACGGACCCTTTTTAATATCTTGCTACAGAGTGAGCTTATCCAATGGAAGGTATTCAACAAAGGTACAGTTTTATATTATTCATGGTGGCCAATAAAATTTTTCAGAATAAAAGAAAGTAGGTATTAAGTAAACGGAGACAGATTTATTAAAAAAAAAAAAAAAAAAAAAAAAAAAAATGGTTTATTTCGTTAACGTTTCTTTTTAACATTGACCCTCCAGAGTTCGCGAAATGATAAAATGATTGAAGATTTAATTAACTATATTTTGAATTTAAAACTAATTGGCCGGTATTTCAAAAATATGAAGAAACATTGAATTTCTGTAAATTAAGAATGAAGCTGTTAGCCGTTACATTAAATGTAGATATGGAAATTTCCGAGAGCAGGACATTTAACAAAAATGCCCCAAAACCATTTTCCTAGAATAATACTAGTGAATCAGTTCTATGGAAATAAAAAAATCGATTGACTCAAACTATGCTCGGTAAATGATGGGGCTGAGAACCGCCAGTCGATACTGGCTGGAAGTAACGACATTGAAGAGCATAGAAAAGAAATATGAAAAGCAGATTTCCTATGCTACAGGATCCCTTGATTCCTACAGGTTCTTATATTTAAAAAAAAAAAAAAAAGTAGAAAAAATCCACTAACTCAGCTAATTCGTATATATTGCTCGCTAAATGGAAAATAGAAATTCGATATCCGTGTTTGAAAATAGAAATTTACTTGTGAAATAATACTGATGATAAATTGGAGGGACACAGGGGTAGAATAAGAAGGGAAGGTAGGCCCCTTTGGCTTAGTTGGCTCGAAAATATGGACGATCAACGGATTCTGGGTATGAGAGGATGGAGAAGGGCAGCTTAGGAATGGAAGAGGATTGTAGAGGAGGCCAGGATTCTGCAAGGACCATAGGGCCATAAGATGGTGATAATAAAACGGAACTTTAAGGAACGAAGTAAAATGAAAAGTAACAAAATTTAAACCGAAAATAATCATACACCGAAAAATCGAGAGAAACAAAAATGTCTATGGTAGTGACATGGTATTATTCGTCGGCAGCCACAGTTTCAGCGCCATAAGATAATGAATACTAATGATTCTATTATAAATAGTTCTGTAAAACGTTTGAAAAATTAGAAAAAAAACTGCTTATTTTTTCGTTATGAAATTTGAAATCATATTTAAAATTATGTATAATATATAGTGTGTTTGTTATACGGTACAGTTAAATCAGACATATTTAAGGCAGTGTATCTCCCAATGCATTCGTATTGACTTAATCTGGGTTAGTTAAGTATCATATTCGCCTCAATACTCTCAAAATAATATTTCTACTCATCGGTATCAGAAATGATAAACAAAAATCTGTGGGATCTATGACTAAATAGAACAAAGGATCTGGAAATCTTAAATTTGAGAAGAAAAATAGCTCTATTAAGATCCAACAGCATTTGCCGGGAAATCTAGTGTTGCATACTGCTCTTATATTATATGATAGGAAACAGAAAGAGACAAACAACTCCAAGCAATTAAATTACTTTGAAAATAACATAGCAAATGAATATACTTGTTAGAATGGGTCGATATAAAAATTACAAATAATTAGCATAGCAAATTGACTCTCAATTAAATATTTTAATAATGCCAGTCAAATGAATAATAAATTTGTGAATGTTGGAGCATTAAACGTCTCATATTTTTTTCAGGATAAATTAGAATTTGAAATTTATTCATAGCTGATATTAAAGTGAATACTTTCTGGTTGATTTGATTTCGTTTCAAAGAGGTATTAAATTACATCCACTTTCTTTTAAATTAAATTTCACTATCAGAAGTGATTTTCAATTAGGGAAACAGCGTGCCAAAACTGAACGAGGAAAATGAAAAGAAATAGCGAAAAAATAATAATAAAAATTCCTCTTTTTCATTGGAGTGACTTAAGATCCTGATAATTTTTTAATGAGATATCCTTAACCAGCTTCAATCTTTTTTTCTCTGTAATAGTTGTAATAACATTTCTAAAATACTCAAGATGCTAAATATAATTATAGCTGGGAAATGATGTCGGGATACTCTGCTTTGTAGATTTCTAAAGCATCAAAACATAAGCCTGCCAGCTGATGGAGTTCATAATAATTTAACATAATATTAATCCCAAAAGTTTCGCACAGAAAGTACGAGTTTTAAGCTCCTTCGGGAAATTTTATTCAAGGATCGGGACCAAGTTTACAGTAAAACCTTCAACTAAATATAATTAAAATTGTAAAGTTTCCTCCGTCTTTGATCGAATATTTATGGCGTTATAATCTAATTAAAATTTCTTGCCTCATTGGGCATATTTTGAAGTTTAGGAAATTCAACTGACTATGAAAACAACGATATTGGAAATTCACTTTCTGAAGTTGCTCTTCGCTTATTATTGGAAACTTCAATAGTTTGCCCCAAAGCTTGATCCAATGATTAAAATCAGATGAAAGCAAAATCAGTTTGATAATTACTGTGTGTTTAATAAAATTCCTAGAGCTTAGATCAATTGAAAATACTGAAATCTTAATTATTATCTGTTTTAGTATGTTAAAACATAGTTATTTATGAGGAATTTTATTTAGAGTTAAAATATTCAAATCTTCTATATCTGATAATATTGTCAGAAACAAACTTTGTCGACAAGGTAATATACTCGGGTTGTTCCAGTAATCAGCTTCTATTTACTCCTGCTTTTATATATATATTTACGTGATCCATAAATAAAAAGGTGTATGTTTTCCCTACAAAAACTGTTAAACTTTCGGAATCTGTCAAGAAAAGCTAAAATAATTATTTATAAGACTGTGATCCGACCCATTGTAACCTACAGCTATGAGACATGGACCCTCTCCAAGGAAACGGAAAGATTCCTTTTGTTGTGGGAGAGAAAAGTATTAAGAATGATTTTAGGTCCGATTTTTCAAGAAGGAATTTGGAGGATCCGCCCAAATAGAGAGCTGAGAACACTCTACGAAGACATCGGACATAGTCACATACGCCAAAAAAGCAAGATTAAAGTGGCTCGGTCACGTTGAAAGGATGCCAGAACAAAGAGTTCCCAAGTTGGAGTTATGGCTGGCCTGACGGACAGCGACTAAAAGGGAGGCCGAGGGTGACGTGGCTACAAAATGTCTAAAAGGATCTCCAAAAAAATGGGAATCAGAAGATGGAAAACAAAAGCCAAGGATTGCCAGGAGTGGCAACGAATTGTGGAGGAGGCCAAGGTTCTTTAAGAGCTGTAGAGCTCTTCAGTAAATAAATAAATAAAGAAAGAAAAAGAAAAAAAATAACAATTAATCTATTATTAATAGATAATAATTAATGTATTAAATTTTACGTAAGACATTGTCTGATGATCGGATACTGAAAATTTGTGATACGCTTTATCACTGTTTATTTTGATTTTGAATAACACTATTATATTTAGTACATAAGGACGTTAAGCCCAAATAAAAAAAAAATTAAAAAAATGACCAAGACGTAGGTGAGAGGATTGTATCAGAGATGGTCATGGAGATTTATTTTTTGATGGGGTGGGATCAGGAGGGAGGTTTATGGTAGAGGTGGTCGATTTTCGATAGCCATTACCACTTGATTGTCACAATTTTCCAATTTTTAAAATGCAATGTTGAGGTATAACAAATTGCTATAACATTGTTATGTTAAACAGAAATCCTTGCTTTATTGTCATGTTTTTCAAATTAAAGAGGTGTAATAATTAATACCACTCACGCAAGAGGTACAATAAATGAACCATAGTGTAAAGTGAAAATAAGTTTTATTATTCAGGAACTAAAATGCAATTTGACGCAGAAAAAAATATAAAAGCTGCTAGAAAATTCAAAATTTAGTGGGGAAAATAAAACTTCAAAGTGAGCTGAAATTAGACTTCAGTATAAGCAATGGTAAGTAATTAAAATAAGCAAATAACATTTTTAATTCATATGAATTACAAAAATTAAACAACTCCTTTAATTAATAAATAAAACATACTTATGTGTGTTTACAATAATTCAATTTTATTGATAAATTGGTATGCCACCTTTAGTTCTGAGATCTTAAAATTATAAGAAAACAGTAATTTATTTTTAATAAGTGCATGGAATCGTGAGAATGTCAATAAACATTGATGTTAAATATTTTAAATGTTTATTATAATATTGCGATAGTTTTATTTTAATAAATGATTCATAACAAGAGGAGATTTCTCAGGATGTAAATTTGTAATAATTACAAATATGTTGTAATAAAAAAAATGCCCGCCCTCCTCAAATCCTAAAAACCGAAGCCGTCGATTACTTGAAAAACAATGGATACACGATCGATACTTCTGATCAATCGATTAGTCGATTACGACAATCCACGATCCGTCACCCCTGGTGTGTGGTCAGAGTTTGGTGCTATCGGCATAGAACTTTCGGGGTCGCAAAGTCTTTTCTATACAAAAAAAATTAAACAAATATGCAGTAAATATATTGTCAAAAAAAAAAGAAACATACATCATAGCACATAGTTAGGATAATAATAAACTTTTGTTTCATCTCTTTAGGGTGAGCAACTCAAGGGATCGATAGATAAGCCAGCTATCTCATAAGCTCTACATTTAAAATTCAGGGATAGTAGAGAGTATTATTCTTCCTTCCCCTATTCTAGAGCAATAATTACATTCGGGTTTCTCCGTTCTTTTTCGGACCAGAACAAATTAGTTTAAAAACGGAGGAAATTTGTGGCTAATTTAATTCAGATAAATTACTTTCATCTTGGTTTAAGACAGAAGAACAATTAATTTTAATGACAGATTTTTTTTTATGGTATCTTTAAGACTCAACTCTCCCTGATTGATTTATTTGAGAATTTTTAATGGATGGAGGTAATTTAAAAAAATACGCTCTGAAACTTTTGTCATTATTTCATAAATTCCATTGTTCAAGTAAAGTTTACGAGTTATAACAATTGAAAGCCAGTTAAGTTTAGTGCATATTTATTATATCCGCTTTTTACAGCTTTAGATAGATATAAGTAGCTTTAACATAAACTCGTTACGTTCGGTCAGGATATAAACAAAACAACAAGGGATCCTTTTAGATCAGACCAAGCAAATTTCACAACCTTTATACTTTATAATAAATAATTTATCACGATATCAAACATTTAAACACTATTCAAAGCAATAAATTTTGTAATACCACCTGTTATAGTTTGTAGAAAAATATCGCCAGTAGAACTAAATTGAAAACCACGCGATGAAACCTACTCCGGTTAAATAAATAAATTAAATTAAGATTAAGATTAAGATTAAAGCAGAACTGGTTAACTCTTAGGAAGAACATTTTGAACATGAAGGTAAGCGCTTCGGTACGAAAGACTGGTGCGAGGCCATTCTTAACAGTGGAACCCCTAAAAGATATTTTATCTTTTACATATGGTAGTCAATGTTTGTGTTGTTATCAATATTTGAAATTTCTGGTACACTTATTAGATTTTTGTATTAAATAAATAAATAAACAAACAGGAAATTCAATTTTTACTAAACAAACATTTTTCTTTTCTTTTAGGAAACGGTCTTTTCAGTCCAAACGAATAGCATTACTTTTACTTTTTCATTTTTTTCCAGCATTTTCTCATCATTTCTGCTTGTTTTCCATTCTTTGCTCCCTTTCCTTCGACCACGCAGAACACTTCCGTTTTTCTTTATTTTCCACAAGAACCTTGATTTCTTTTCGTATTGTTCTGTATCTAGGCAGTTTTTGTCTTTTATTTTCAATGTTTCTGTTTTTTTTATATATAATTTTAATATTAACTTTTAGATAAAAGGCTGCAATTTTACAAAAAAAAAAAAAAAAAAAAAAAAAAAAATATTACTTCTTTTATTAAACCATATTTTTCAAAAACTTATCAAAGCTATATTTTGATTTCATTTTACACCTAAATTGTTCACTTTAATAGCTCAACTTAAAGGGTTAAAAAAGTTAAACCCTTTCACATGAAATACAAAATTCGGTAATCCAGGATTAAAATCAATTTTAAATACTTCTTATTTATTTATATATTACAAAAAAAAAAAAAATAACTAAAATTAAATTCCTGGAGCCCATTATTTAAGGACCTAATTTAGGCCGAAACCGCTTTTTTACCTTAGTAATAGCAAGCTAATCTAATGACTAATTAATTTCAGATTGCTTCATTAAATCCTTTGAAATATTCGCGAATTTATTCCCTCTTATTCCTGAATAAATGATGAACTTCGTAAGGTTTCATAATAACAACAATTATTAGGATTAATGAATTCATATAAAAAAAAATTTCCATAAATTATAATTTATTTCATTCTAAGAACAGACTCAAGCATAAACGTTTTCATTCCTTTCATAAGAAAAGAATGTTTGTAGAGAGTTAAATTAATATTATTCTTAGTCTTATTCCAGTTGAAATTAATAACAAACAACGATAAATTATGAAATAATGTCCTGTATAACAGTATAAAATTGTTATTTTAATGAATATTGCTTTATTAAAAAACGTTAAAATGAACGCGGCTTCCATTAAATTTTATATATACACGCTTTCCGTACGGAAAACAATAATACAATATCGCGATGTTTACTGTGAAATAATAAGTTTTAATGTATTATGATACATAGTTTAAAAAATGAAGGAAAGAAAAAAAAATAATCTTTTTCCTTTTAGTACCTGTTTTCACAATAGTATCCAGTATAAATCTGATTTTGATTATTGTAATAAAAAGAATATGGTCGGGGAGGTATGAACAATGGAATTCAGCTGATTTTCGTATAAAATATATCGAAATTGGAAATATATATAAATATAAATATTTTTTATTAGTGATAGCTTTCAAAAGTTACAGAGGCTATGATATATATTTATATGTTATTTTGGAACATGCCTTTTGCATATTATTTAGATTTTTTATATTTTTTATTCACTACAATGTTGTTTTAAACTATTGATGGTACAATATAATTTATTTTAATATAAAATAATCTTGAACAAAATTTTAAAAAAAATCGCACTTCGTAAAACAAGCAGGTGGTACTTTTCTGTTGTCGGTTATAAACTCTAATCCAAAATTATTTTTTTTAACTGATAGCTGACTAATTTCCTTTTAGACACGGAAACAAAATAAGAATAGAGTAATGTAATGTATAAGTTTTATTGAATAGTCGGTCAATGGTAACATTTTACGTTTTGGCCACCAAAATTATATATTTTTAGTACGTTTATAAATAGACAGAAAAAAGGAAAAGGGTCTCACCCTTATAAAATTATTGGTATGTAGGTATTCAACCTGAGTATCAAATTTTAGGAAAATCAATTGAATTTCGGTTCCCTCCCCCACGTTGCGTTGCCCCCCTCTAAAAAAAAAGAAAAAAACGGGTCTTATAGATATTTGGACAGTCAATCCAATGGTGCGGTCAGTTCCGTGGTGAAACGGGCCTAATCAAGTGAAACAAGCGCTTAAAATAAAGTCTACAAGGGTAAGAACTAGTTATCAAGAGCGCTACTGGGGAAAAACTGACCATCTCATCAAGGTGGAGGACTACCCATACATACCACATACATGCTAAGGGTCATGGATCAGTTTACTTGTTCCTAAAGTAGCCAGGAAAAAATAAATCAAACGCTAGTTCGATAATAGTTTTATCATTTTTTGTTATAAACATGCTTTGTTGAAAAGTATTAAAAATAGGTTTTGGCCCGTTCTTCCCATATACTCTTCAAATGGAAAATTTGAATTGAATTGAAAAATGGTTATTTTTCTACACACATTTGTTTATCCTAGTATAAAACATTATTTGCAATTCCAGCCATGAAAAAATTTCGACCTGTCTGTAGAAAAGGAATCAGAAAGTTAGTTTCTGACTTTATTATTGACCTATTATCTCAATTTTATTTTTCCTGGAATAAAGTTTTCATGATTCCGAAAACGACGAAAATCTAATGGAAACAAACGAGAATCAGTTAGGTAATTGAACATCAAAGTAACAGCTCTTTTCATTTATCAACTTATACTTGAAACGTGTTAGAGGATTGGTCTCTTCTGATTTATCAGAGCAGATAGTTTAATTCTAATAATTTCATTCAATCGATTCATTTTATTTCAGGAGCATTTAGTGAGAATAGTAGCTTTATGGAGACGATTTAAGCGAATGATTTGCTCATTCATATCTCCTCCTTTTATTGAAAACTTAAATTTAAAACTGTAAACTTAATATCTTAAAGGTCTAATTTGAATTATAAATTAGGGATAAAACATATTCGAACAATGAATTGGGTACTAATAACCGTTGTTTAATAAAGATACATTTCATCAGCAACATCTCAATAGTCTGAATCATTAGTCATTATAATAAAAACAAATGATAAAGGAATTCAACTCCATGTACCGATGCAATTACTCTACTCAAATGAACACTACCTGAATAGAACTCATATCCGGGAATTACGTCAGCTGTTCCATTCTCTTGATCTCATTTGCCTGGAGATGTTCCATTATCATGGTGGCCCGATGGGGGAGGGCATTGTCATCACTAAACTGATATTGTCCTCAAGCCTTTGAGCTAATGGAACAGTAATAAGTTGAAGTACCTGCCTCATTATCCATGTATCACTGGATTGGTAGGTAGAAGCTCGGTTTAATCCATGGATGGTTTCCACTTGGAGAGCTAAACACCAGAAATATATAAAGGTAATACATGTTTTAACTGGATGGGCACAATTGGTCTTAAAAAGGGTCGGATTTAAATAAGTCATTTACTCAAAAGAAATATATATTTCGTTTGTTTATTTGGGCTTAACGTCCTTAAGTACTCCAATTAGGGCAGGAAGGAGGGATTATCCTACAGGTTATCAACCCATTCTAGCCATGGTGGGAAGGTCAAGATTCATTCAAGACCCACCACGAAATAAAGTTTAACCTGCAAAGGTGGGATTCGAACCCACGACCTTCAGTACCGAGCGTGCTGAGACCCTCGCTCCAACTCGCTCGGTCATCGCGTCAGAAATATAAAGTAATGGATTATTTTTTGTTTTATTTATTTATTTTTTTTAAATACTGTATATTATTATATATTGTTATGTTTAAAAAAAAAAGTTGAAATAGTCGGAAGTTTTTGTGTCAACCACTGTCGGTTCCAAGAGGCTTCTGCGTAACTCTAGTCATTCTGGGAGCACCTATGATGCAAAAATATAATTGATTTAATTACAATAAAATATAACTGAAGGATTCGCAGCAAAAAAGAGGTAGCTCCAGATATCAGATTTTTTGAAAACAATTCTCAAATTAGTTTGAATATTGGACAAATTTGCTGCAAACAAACAGGAGAGGCAGTCTGTCCCATCCTATGAGTAATATGCTAACAATTGGAGCCTGTCATCATACGATACATATATATATATATATATATATATATATATATATATATATATATATATATATATATATATATATGCTATCAATCATTATAGACTATTTTTGAATGACGGATATATTCCGAGTTTTACGACCCACATCAGATATAAATTGTTCTTAAAAGCGCCATTTTACTACTTAAGACGTTTCTTGATATTTATATATTTTTTTAATTGTTTAGTTAGTTGGTAATATTTTTAAACGTCTATATTCTTTGAATGCCATCATCGATTAACCGTTAGGAAATTATTTTACAGTTATTTCTATATTAAAGATACCATAATTTTACGTTTTAAACCATCCTCAAAACTAAACCCACTATGTAGGAGGGATTCCTGAAAATAAATAATATAGATAGTTTTCTTTTTTATGAGACGGTATAACCTAAACTAAGTCCGCCTTGTAGTTCGCTTCACTGATTCCCTGTGAAAACACCCCGACCCGAACCATATTCCTACCCTCAGAGATGGGAGGTGGATCTCTTGAATTAAGCTCACAGCCCCCAGGGAACAGACAAGCCCCATCCCCTTCAGGAACACAAGACGATCGATCCGATTTCCCAGGGACCCCATGTGGCAACTATCTTCCCAGGCTGTTGCGTCTCCTCCACCTTCAATTTACCGCATTAACATATTTTAAAGCAAGTGATTAGGCGCCCTGTTTTGCTAAAATGGCCTTGTTAAGATTAAGTAGCAGTTAGCCTCTTAAGTAGATTTATGTAATGGTTTAGAATTACCACATTGTTGATGCGATGTAATCGGACACTATCTTGGTAATTCTTAGCTAAGTGTGTCTATTTTTGGTTCTATAAATACATTTTTGCAAATAATAATAAAATTAAAAACATCTATCAGTTTTTTCGATAATATAGAAATTACCCAAGCACGGTGGAACGGATTCGATAGATGGTTTATTAAATTTAAAATTTATAAAAAAATAATCCTACTAATTATTAGACGCCTTAAGGATTGGGTTGTTGCATAAACTTTTAATGTATATATATATATATTGTAAAAAACATGATTCTGGTTCATAAGCCATCCTAGTAATAGATATTGCAATCCTGATTTGCTTCTTCTGTGGTACCAAGTTTATTAGAAAACTTGTATCGAATGATAAAAATTTATCCTTAGTTAAGGGCGTAAATTATTGGGTTGTTTCACATGAAATGTCCGATTTTATAATATTTGAAATACATAGAGGATTTTGCGAGTCTCTGTTGTTTACTTCCAAAGTTCACATATCATAATCAAGCAGTTACTAATCCTCTACTTTTCTTTTATAAACATTAGCTTCCCAATCAATTACACACTGTTTAGTATAACTTCAAATATGAACATGGAAACACGCGATTTTCGTGTAATATTTTTTTATGAGTTTAAACTAGGTCGTTCGGCAGCTGGATTGCTTATGACAATCAGCGTCGGTCAGGGCAGTGGTTAGACATCGACGAAAGCCCGGGACAAATGCCAAAACCAAATTTGCACCCGAAAAAATTGATGGTTACAGTATGGTGGTCCATGGCTGGAATCATACATTATTCCTTTTTGCCTAGAGGTGAGACCATTACCTCTACAACCTACTGCAATGAAATTGGCCAAATGCACGAAAAATTATTGAAAAAACAACCTGGATTGGTAAATCGGAAGGGCCCTATACTCCTACACGACAACGCTAGACCCCACGTTTCAAAACTTACCATGCATAAATTGAAAGAGCTGGGGTACAAAGTTCTTCCGCACCCACCATATTCTCCCGACTTGTCTCCAACAGATTATCACCTTTTCAGGAATTCAGACAACTTCTGCAGAGGAAAAATTTTTGCAAATGATGCTGAAATCAAAAGTGCGTTTTCAGATTTTGTTTCACTTCAAAGCTCAGAGTTTTTCAAATCCGGGATAAAAAAGTTGTTGTCACGTGGGAAAAATGTGTAGAAAAAGAAGGTAAATACTTCGAATAAAATTATATTGTTTTCATATTGTATTTTTACTAAAATCCCTTTACCTTGAAAACGGACATTTCATGTGAAACAACCCAATAGTAGGACGATTTTGTTTTAAGCTTGTTTTATCCTTAGATATAGAGTTATTCCTCAATCAGTATTTTTTTTTTTTTTTTTTTTTTGTTAGGCACTACAGAAATTGTACATCTTTGACCGCCTAAAATAACCTGCTTCACATTTTAATATTACTTCAAGTATACTGTATGCAGTTTTGTGGTATTATCATTCATTGTATCTATGTATCAGGTTTTATCTCCCCGATTATCTGATAAATATTGTACTTCATTCAGGTTCTAGCATTTTATAAAATGTGATGCAATTTTCAATCGAAACTTATTAATGCCCTATTTTCAGATAATTGCAGCTTTTTATAGCTTCACTCTGTTGAAAATAAATTAAAATATTATTTAAGTATGATGGGTTAAATAGCAATTTTCAAGTGGGTCACCAACCACGTATAATAAACACTGGAGAAATAAGGTGAATCAGAAAGTTCAGCTGCATTTTGAGATTGAAATTATTTTGTCAAGAAACTATTACAATATGCCTCAAAGAGGGCCACTGCCTTTTTTTAACCTGCGTGGATGACTATAGGGGAGAGTGAAACTGGATAGGGATTTCGGAAAAAAAAAAAAAAAGCTTAAGATAAAATGAAGAATGGATGTCTAACGTCGCAATTATGTTTCCCACTCCAAGTTTACATTTTAAAAAGCATTTGTTTCATGAATATAAAAAAAAAAAAAAAAAAAAAAAAAATAGATTTAATTTAACATCATGTTTATGTAATGGCATATATATTGTGGCGAGAATCTAATCTTGTTTATCATGAAAATCAGTCGATTGAATAATTAGCTTTATATAATTTTAATAAACAATATTCCGAGGATGATTATTAAAATCATAGGATGATTATTAAAAGAGAGTGCTTATACTTTCCTCAATTAGACTCTATGAATTTTCCTAAAGCTGATCTACAAGAACACCACTAATGGAAAAAATGGTCGAAAGGCATTTCCTAAATGGAATAAATAAGATAACAGTTTTATTCTCTTATACACAATTTTAAATGAAATTGTGGAGCTAAAAGTATGAAAAGATGTAATTTTGTTTTTCTTCACTAAATCAGTTTTAAATAACTCTCATGACTGTATGGAAATGTATTATAAATGGATTCGCAAACTATAATTTGAGATAGTACAGTAGATAAAATAATGATATAGATAATTGTCTCTCTTTTTAAATCAGTTATACCAACTAAGGCGTCACAATCTTAAAGGCTTAGCGATTTCGATAAAACTAGCTGCATATTACTTAACTAAAAGAAGTTCTGCTTAAGGTGGTGACATCCATAATGTTCCCTGGATTATTCCAAAATATTTTACTTATTGTATTTATTCTCTGTTGTAATCTAGTTCACAAAATAATAGAATTTTATAATAATATATATATTAACCCAAGTTTCGGGAAACATTTACAACTTAAATTATAACTTGAAGAGAACAGGAGCGGACAAAATAGCTAGATTTTAGGTCAACTAAATTGATTTAGGCATTGTCTATCAAAGGAAATAAAACCCTATTCACATACTGAATTTGATTCGAAGGAGAAATATTTTTGGAATTTTTGAACAAACCAATATTTTTGGTAATTTGGAAAACAAAACAATTTTATGATTAACTAAAGAATTTTCTCTATTTCTGTTTGAGCGATATTACATAAGAAGTATTTTAATGTAACAAATGATCTAGGAGGTATATACCTCTATTATTCTGGTATATAATATTTTTTCAGAATAATAAAATAGTTGATAACCGCGCTGCACAATGAATATGTACTGAGGGTTATGTAACAAAATTAAGCTTCAGTGCGTAATATCTTTACAGAGCGATATCAAAAATCCAACACATAAAAGACCAGAGAATAATCGAAAATGACTGATTACTGGATGTAAAGAAAAATAAAACACCCTTTGTACAAACAACTAAGTGATGTTAGCTAGGAGACGATTTCGTTTTCCTTTACAAAGATTTTATTTTTTCCGAAGTTTTCGGTCATCCGGTTTTGAAAACTTTGTTGAGGAAAGTTTGTTGTAGGGTCTTGATAAATTCTTGGTACTGCAGTAATTTTCAGGGATTTTATGTATTGCAGTTAAGCCTATTACTTAAAAAAATTCTCCAGATATTGATACCGAAGGTGGTTCTGTTAGATGGCCAAATTACGGATGTTGTCGGACTGTTGAATTTGAAGGGCCAAATTGATAATTTAATCTTTAATAGTAATTATTGACTTTTATTTATTTTTTTTTATAACAATTTATTAATATTTACAACTGTATATATTATATACAACAAGTATATTTGAGGAAAATGATTATAATGACACGTCAATAACCTGTAAAGAATTACTCACAAGTAGCACTTCAATAGTTCTACAATAGAAGGTCTGTAGGCCATCTTTTCAGACGCTCCGGAGGATTATCAGGAATGGAATGTGATGCATGTTAGAAAACTAATGGATTTGAGTGAGTATGGAGTTTACTATGAAAAGATAGGTAGGTATCTGGTTTGGGCCAAATCAGCATTATTATTATTTTTTTTTTTAGAGAGATAGAGAGATATTGATACAATTTTAATCAAACAAATTTATTATATTTAATTTAATAGAAATATAAAATAACTTAAACTTCAAGAACGCCTTTCATGTTTAGAATTTCATTATGTCAGTAACTTCTAGTATAAAGATTTATTACTAAAAGGGTCTCTATCGCCGGGTTGCTGCTAGAGGCAGCTTGCTAAACAGTTTAGTAGCCTGCTAATTGGGTTTATTCCTAAGAAATTGGTTTAACTAATAACCTTTTCTATAAGGGAAAGAGGGTGGATCGAAACAGGAAGAAGGGTATCTATAGTGGTTATATTACCGTGTTAACATGATTTTCCCCTTTGACAGTAACACCAATGAATAAAACGACATCATAAATTAATCTCATGAAAAAGAATAAACAAGTAATAATATAATATAATTATTATCTGTACTATTATATAAAAGGACGAGCCATTTTTCGGTTTTTATTACTAATCGGGAAGACTACAGAACCGATGTGTACAATATTTTAACTACATTATCGTCATCGTTCGAGAAAAGTTTAGCAATATTGATATTTATATATATATATAAATATATATATATATATATATATATATATAAATATATATATATATATATATTTTTAAATTGTTGTTTAAAAAGCGATAAATATGTGGTGCACAGTGAAGTTCGAAAGTTGACCGATAGGTGGCTAGCGCCTTTCAATAGAGGTTACGAAGATAAGATGTTATATAGACTTAGAAATTAATAATAAAATTAGGTCAATTAAATTTAATTTTTATCAAATAAGCTATAAATATGTGATGAGACGTGACGAACAATATGTGGCTAGTGGCATTCTACATCATAGTTTTAGTAAAAATTTTGAACCCATTTGAACCATATTTTAACTACATCATCTCCATGGTTCTAGGAAGGCTTACAAAAATAAAGTTGATTATAATAATAATTTATATGTACAGTGTTAAGTGACAGAAGCGAGGTTTATCGCACTGCGATTAAATTTTAGCGTTAGAAACTAAAAATCCAACTAGGCGAAATCGAGAAAATTGTTTCTGCCGAATAAAAATTATTATCAAATAAAAACTTGTATCCTTTGTTGCTTTTTTGTATTTTAATGCAGTCCATTATCTGCAAATCCATTATCCGTCTTTGTCCGGATTAACAATTCATGATTTCAACACCGACGTTTATGATCTTTAAACATCTTATATGTGGTGCGCAATTTTGACTTTTTTTAAAGTAAAAAATTACTGCTATGCGTGAAAATAGAACTGAAGAAATAATGCTCAATCGCATACTCCGACAAGATTTTTATAGGTAAACAAAAAAAACTTAAATTATTAGTTAAACTTATTTGTTATTTACTTATGAGAGCGGGCGAAGCTCGGCATGGGAGCTATTTATTAATATTCAAGTAGCTACTGTCTATAGAAAAACATTGAAGTTTAAAACTATTTACTAAAGCATAGAACTAAGTTGATCATGTAGAGATCGTTATTCCGGCACATTTATACTGAAAATATTTTTCAATTCTAAATATGTCAAACAGTCTTATTATTATACTGTATATTAATGTACGAATAGCAATGAATAGTCGGTGTGTGAACATAAATTTACGACAGAATATTCCAATTTTAATAGTTAACAATATCCTTCATATTTTTTTTACAAGTTTTATCTAGGTTTTAAAATGATGAGATACGAAATTAATCGCTAAAGGGTGCTTAAGGGTGTTTACTGACACGTTAGCAGCTAGCCCCATGAAGGCGCGGATCCAATCAAGGTTTACTGGAGGTTTTAAAGGTCATCTCTCGACTAGGTCACCGCTCAATAATTGGGTTGGTGTATCGGTTGCCAGGATAACAAGTAATTCTACTGGGGAAGGGAGGGTTTTTTAAACAACCCCTCCAGCACGGAGGCTTTTTTTTTTTTCAATTTAATTTTACACGTTTTTTAGACCCAACTTCAAACAAACAGGATTTGAAAATTTTAACTTAATTACAGAAGGTATATTGAAGAATAGACTTCATTATTATTTCATAAAACTAGTACCACCTCAGAATAATTATATTAACATCTTAAAATTGATTAGTCAAATATAATTCATGATTGAATTGGACCAGTTTTTATTTATTTATACGCCAATTTTGACATGGATATAAAAAATAAAAAGATTTAACTTCCATCGGTTTATGAAATCGTATATTTTGATAAACGAAATTTTTCTATTTCCGTTACCGATACCAATTCCGAAAATGGATTAATAACTCGGTTTATTTTATGTATTTTTTTACATAGATGTGTCTTCTGGCTGGGGGTCTATACCTTTTTGCAGTAACGTTTTTTTCACATTTAAAAATATAACATATTGAATATAGCTCTGTTTGTGTTGCTCTGATCGAAAATTTGACGGCAGTTTCTAGGTCAGAAAATAAATATAGAATATTTTTTTTTTGTATAACACTTACCGTTTAGGAGCTATATTGGTTTAAATGAAAAAAGTCACATTTGAAACTAATGTTTTTTCTCGACATTGGTTATTTCGAATAATGATTGGTTGTTATTTTTTTTTTTGTTTTCAATGGGCCAGCAGAGGATCACGTGCCAATTTCAATTCTTTCTTCCCTGTTCTTTCTTTTCTTCCAGTATGCTTTCATCTGTTCACCATGTTTCCTCTTTATGTCCTCAGACCATTTTGCACCAGTCCTTTTCACTTTCCTGCCCTAGAATCCTTCCATTTTCAATACTTTTTTCCGAAAGTCTTCTCTATTATTTATTTCTTCCATTTTTATGTTGTTTATAATTTATTTATTAAAAGGCTATTTTATTTATTAAATTTTTATTATTAAAAAGTCCCTTTTTACTTCATTGACCCAGCTTGTTGATTTGTTACCCCACAGATATCTGAAAATCTAACTTGTCAATCTACTATCAGGTGTGTTGTTAATCTGTTATTTTAATTTTTTAAGTAATTTGATTCTTTTAATTATAAAATGTAAATTGGGAAAAACAGTATATTATAGATAGACATATCAATGATCTTTTGTTTTTTGTTTGTTTATTTCGTTTAACGTCATTTTATGCTGCTATGGCTAATCGGACGATGCTACGGTGGGAGTCATAAATTTTGCCTATCCAGGTATAATTAGGATAGGGATCTTTAACGAGTACCTGACATCGCACAGGCTCGGGACCCCCATTTTACGTCCCTTCCGAAGGACGGAATAGCTAAGGATATTTTACTCCCTTTAAAAAATCCTAAGGTCATCTGCCGGGCTGCGAACCCGCGATCTTGGGTTTAGTAGGTTGCTATGCTAACCACTACACCACAGGTGACCCCTTCTCTTTTGTTTTTTCCCAGTCACGTAGAAAATGAGTTTTTATTTATTTATTTATTTATATATTTTATTTTATTTTATTTATATGTATTTAGTTTTCTTTTAATACATCATAATATATTATATGCAAATTACCAAAAGATTGGTCACACGAGGCCTGGAAGAGACCAAATGCTAGAAAGATGAATTAACCCTTCATCTTGCTGAACTATCAACTTCAATCTGCGCTAAGCTTTTATAGCAGGGAGCTACAAATTACGTAATGATGAATATAAATATTTTTTTTGATTTGCAACATCTTTTTAATCATCTCTTTTTTTTTTTATATATATTTCTAAAATAATGTTATAACTTACATGATATTTTCATTATTTTATGAAATAATTACATGGCAATGTATTTACATATATACCTATACATATATATACTTAATTTCATATACCTATGTATTTATAGGTATCCCAGTGAGTAAGGCACAGAACTGCTATGCCCCGTGACTTGAGTTCAAGCTCACTGAAAGCAGAAGTGCAATTTCCGTTTTTCCCTTATGTATCGACTTCGGAGTTTGGAGACCGTACTGGGGCACACCCAGCCTGGGTACCCTTAATTGGTGGAAAATGTTGGTGGTTGAGCGTGATTGCTGTCCACATCACCTCTTTGTAATACCGCTGGTTACGAAAGTATACTTCCATAGAAGTACTGAACCCAAGAACCTTCATTGGTTGTAGCGGTATTTTTTGGTTTTTTTTTTTTGATCTATTAAAAACACCAAACAATTAATTTGAATTGCTCATCGATATTATAGTTATATTTTAAATATTTTGGAAGTTTTATTATATATTTATAATGTGTGTTATATTTGCGTGGTAGTAGCAATGACTCGACTTGAAGCAATGAGCAATGGGAATTCTCTTTAATGGCCATGGTCGAACTTTCCTTTGTAAGTTAGCATGGAAATTTATCACTCTTTGATGATGCCGGCGGTGGCGAACTTTTGATATTGAATTTCTTGTTACAATGTTATAAGGAACTTCGGACTCTAGGTCAGACTTCATAAGTTTATAATTTATGGACGACTTTTTAACCTGTCTTGTTTCGGCATTTTATATTCAATTAACCTATTTTCAGTTGACTTTTTATTTAATGTTTTTAAAAATCATATTTACAGGGTTTTAAACATTTACAATGGCCTAATTATGCAAAATTGTGAATAAATTATTTATAATTAAATAAGTCGATATTTATGAACAGTTATTTTTGTATCACACTAATAATAATAGTGATTTCTGAGTTGCATCAATAGTTAGCTCCTAGGAAATTCGCTAATAATAATGTTTATTTTTCATATTTATAATTATCAAAAAGATAAAAAAAAGTGGTGCTAATAAAAAAGTTTTCTCAACATTCTGTTGTTAAAATCAAAATGTTGAAATATTTAACATTATTTCTTAGTAAAATAGTGTCTGTTAATTTCTATTCCATCAATATTAGTTTGTTTTTGGTCAGCTCGGTAGGTATCTAGATGTTTAAAAAGTATTTATTTTATGCATATTTATTATATGTAAATTTTCACATTGGAAAGAATAAAATCCTTTAGTAGAGTGTAAAGGTTCTTTTTTGTTTTATTAATTACTTTTTATATCGGGGGCTCTACTAAACTATCTAATTCATCTCGTATCCAATCCTAACAATCCAAAATTCTTCGAAAAATCCTAAGTGGGCCTTACTTTGAAACTAAACATATCCATAAAGACCGTAATGTTCCATATGTTGTTGAGTTACCCCAAACCAGATACCTATCCTTTCATCGTAAGCTAAATAACCACTCAAATCCACTAGTTTCTTAACTTGCTTCCCACTCCATTCCCGATAATCCTCCGAGGTGTCTGAAAAAAAGATGGCCTAGAGACCTTCTAGTGTAGAATTTTTATTGAAGTGCTACTGATGTGAAGTTCTTTTCAAGTTTTGACATGTTATTGTAATCGTAATGAACACATATACTTGATGTATATATTTTGTACAGTTGTACATTTTAAAATTTTAGATTTTGACATGTTATTATAATCGTTATCAGCCCATTTACTTAATGTATATACAGTGGACCCTCGTTATAACGCGGGTTAAAGGGAAATGAAACCTCCCGCGTTATAGACGTACCCGCGGTATAACGAAGGCAGAAGTATGAATTATTAGGGGTCAAAAAATAATGAAAATGCACTCTGATATAAACTCGGGCAACAACTAAAGGAATAATAGACAGTTTTTAAAAAGGAAGTGAAGGGGATTCTGTGAACCAAGAAGGCAGGAATAGAGACAACTTCTTCGTACGTCATCTAGGTAGGTTACCGGGAAGATATTCAATCGACATTGTCTAAGCAACACATTTCGGCTTATTTCCAGGACGACACAAGCGATGTACACACTCTTTCCTAATTTTTTTTTCAAATTCTAATAAAAATCAAACTTCACAAAGTTCTAATATTAAAACAAAAACAATGAAACTTGGTTAGACAATCGTAATTCATTCTAAACGTCCTATTTAGTTTTACTTCCTAGGTTAACAACCAGTTATAATTTTTTTCCTTTACAAATCCCTTTTAATGTTTAGTAAAATTAGAAATGAATTTAAAAAAAACAAAAAACAAATTTAACAAATGTAACTTAATTTTCAGTTTTTTTCTCTAGATTTTCTAAATGACTCAATTTTCTAATGAATTGTTCTCAAGTTTTCTATTGTTGGTTTTAAAACCATAATACGGTGTAATCTTATTTTTTATTAATTTTAATTGAATCGGGACCGGAGCTTGACCCGCGTTACATCCGAATCCGCGGTATAACGAGCCGGTATTATACCGAGGGTCTACTGTATTTATACAGTTGTATATTTCAAGAAATTGGTATATAAAAACAAAAAAATTAATTTTTTAATTTTTAAAAAAAGTATTTAATTTTTTTTTTATCCTCGATGTTAATAATTGAAGCAACATAATATTTTGTATGATCTCTTAACTTTATCAAGATTTTTACTATATTTGTAGTAAAATATATATATATATGTATATATATATAATAAAATAAAATTGTTTGTTGAAAAGTTTTTTCTTGGTTTGCAATATTTCTTTTAACTGATATAAAAATAAAATTACTTTGAATGTAAATAATATATTTTTGTTTTATTTATTTCCTTTTTATATTGTTCTTTAATGTAATGCTTACTTTTTCTTATTAACAATAAAATAAGAAAATAATCTTTAGACCCCTAAACTCTATTAGTGCATGATTGTTAGCGCTTCTAGCTGGAATTTAAATTATTTATATAATTCATATCCTTCACACATAGATTTGTTTTAATTTAGGCGACAATGTAATTCTTGAAGTTTTTTAAATATTGATTATAAAGGATTTTTGGTCATTAAACTAAAATAAAGGAAAGATTTCTTAGCTTTTATTTTTCTGCTATGCTATAAAATAAAATTCTTTTACATTGTTAATCGATCCTCCCAATAACATGTTAGCATTTATAATTAAAGTGTAAAGGCAAATTCCTGACAAGCAGCCAAATGAATGCCACAAACAATTATTCAGTGATTTTTTTTATCTCATATTTCTACTATTTTGACCCTCCTCGGTCCCATCCATCATCGCTTAAGTGGGTATCCTTAATTGGGGGAAAACCGTGGTAGTTGAGCGAAGTATACTAGCCAAATCTCCTCCTTTCACAACCGTTGGCTCAGAAACAGTACAACCTCACCTAAGTACTGAACCAAAAACCCTTTATGGGTTGTAAATGGTACAGGTAACTCTTTACAAAGATTTTCAATCTCTTTATTTTATAAATTTCCGTTTTCTTGAACTTTAGAGTAGCTAATGATGGAATTATACTATGATAGCTCGACGTTTAAAAATTCAAATTTGTCAATAATAGGTGAAAAATGCAATTTTTATTTTAAATGTTATCCATTTGTACAGTCTAATGCCATGAATTTACTCATTTTCAGATTTTTATTGCATTTCACATTATGACTTTAATCGATGCGAACCGTCATTCATTCACAGCAATACTATTTTGGGAGCAACAAAAAGAAAAAATCCCAAGTCAGGGATCGAACACAAAACCCCAGCCTGAAATGGGTTAAGCCGGTCCTAGGAGATTCTAGCTCTTTTCTTTCGTATGAACTGGTTCATATAGAAGAGGAAGCAGAGTTAGCTTAAACCGAAAAAATATCTTCAATCAAGAGAAAAAGCCGGAAATTACTAGGACCGTTGTTGAATTTTACAATAGATCTCATGCCTACTACCTATCTTCTGAAAATACGGTGGTGGCTGTAGGGTTTTATAGAGCTGGATAAAGAATAAACCAGGGGATTCGGATCATTTAAAGCTTTTGATGAAATTTAAAAAAATAACGGGTGTTGAGGCGATTATATAGTCCAGCCAATGAAGGCCTGTATATTATAAAATAAAGCGTGAGGTGAAATTTTTTTTTCTCGGAAATGTTCACATTTTCCAAGCGTATATATCAGAAACGGTACAGAATATGAATAATGTGTAAATTATAAAGTTGTAGATAATTTATCTATCATTATATTTAGTAAATAGACATGTGTTGCATACAACACACCGTTTTCGAGATATGAGCGCGAAACCAAAAAAGGAACTTTTGCGCCCCTCTTTCTTTATTCCAGGCCCGAAAACTCCAGGACTTTCCGTATGTTTATGTACAGAAATCGCACTCTTTAATCTTTTATTGACTGGAATATATATATATATATATATATATATATATATATATATATATATATATATATATATATATATATATATATATATATATATATATATATAGTATCTATTACAATATTTTTGTAAACTAAGGCCACAATGGCAGCGTTAGATAAGAAAACAATCACTAAACTAAGAGATTGGCGAATCAATGACCTTAGAGGCGCTGCAGAGACGCGGAGTGGATCTAACAGGCTGGCACTAAATAAAGAAAACATCTTCCCCCAGCGGCCGGGTCGGGGTTGAGCCCCCCATCGCCTTACAGCCCAGCCAGATGCCTCTTCCCAACTCCAACCGTATTGATCTAGTCTTTGTTAGAACGTTCACCTTCCTCTTTAAGTGCTCTAACCCATTATTGGATTGCTCTTTTATGTTTTTACTTGCCGAGGAACTCTAAACGGTTGTTGTAGAAAGAGTAATAAAAACATCTTCTTTTTTTTTTTAATACCTTATTTTGTATTACAAATTCAGGATCTTGAGTTTAAACATAGTTTGAATATGAATTGAATACAATAGAATAGGAATAAGATACAGAGTTAATATATCTTTCTCTTCTTTTCTATTTTTCGTATACGTTCAGGGTAGAGAAACCTCAATCCATCTGTGCCAGTCCTGACGGAACCGTGTTTATTGCATTATTTGTTGTCATATTCTTTATATGAGGATCAGGGTCTATCTCTTGGATTTGTGCCTATAAGTCTAACTTCTAACCCCCTTAGTTGTCCTTTATGGAACGAGTCTTTCAACGCAGGGATTTTCAATTCTTCCGTTATTCTTCCATTCTTAAATTCATCTCTCCGTACATTAACAGCTACTACGCGAAGTTATTTAATGTTAACTACGGGAATTCCTTTTAAGTAGTCAAGAGTTAGCCAACTCTCACGTCCGTGCATTAAGGTTGGAAAAATGCTTTATATATTTCTTCGAATTTATTTTTGATCTCTCATTTGCCTGAAATAGTTTAAAGAGTTTTTTTTTTTTTTTTTAATATCCATTTTTAAAATTTACAACTGTACAAAATATACACATCAAGTATATGTGTTCATTACGATTACAATAACATGTCAAAACTTGAAAAGAACTACTCATCACTGGCACTTCAATAATAATTCTACTCTAGAAGGCCTCTAGGTCATCTTCTTTTCAGACGCCTCGGAGGATTACCGGGAATGGAGTGGATTTGAGTAGTTATGGAGCTTACTATGAAAGGATAGGTATCTGGTTTGGGCTAAATCAGCGACATTTAGAACAATAAGATCTTTATGGATAAGTTTATTGGTAACAAAGTAAGGAGCATTGAGGATTTTAGATTGTAAGGATTGGATACGAGATGAATTGGATGGTTTTGTGGAGCCTCAAAGCTCAACTCCGTTCGTCCAAATGGGTCTAATCACAGTCATATATATGAGTATTTTGTAACTAATTGGGACCTTTGAACGTTTGTCTAATAAATGTTGAAGAAGTCTGTAGCGACGAGTAGTTTTTTTTTTGTCCAGGTGTAGTCCTAGGTAAGTTTTACAAAAATAGATTTGGTTTGCTTTTACAATTCTAAAGCAAATTTCTTGGTCTATCCTTCCCAACTTCCTAATAATTGTTCTAAAGAAAGAATAGTCATTGGTGCTATCTAATTTGTTTTCATTCCAGTAGAGCTGTTTTTCTCTTCCTTATTGACTATAAGTGGTCATAAAAAAGTAAAGTATAATTGTACTGAGTTTTTTTCATAACTTTACTCAGATGCTTCTCCTGTAACTCAACTTAGTTGCAGTTTTCAGATGGTATGTCTTAATAGTTACTAACATTTAAGTCCAAACTATGAGAAATTTTATAGAATATTGAAGAATTGATAAACTCTTTTTATTAAAAAAACCTGAGCCATGCTCCCCCCGTTTATGGGTGGGCAAGCCAAATCTAAGGAAATCCCTGTACTACTCTCTACGCTGCGTCAAATGCTGTGTTAGCTGAACGAGTATGCTATGGCATTGCCATTGACAGAATATATTGCAATAGAGGCGATCCTTTTATGTCTTATGTCCGCTCACTGTTCATATTACCATAAAGAGGATTGGTTAGAAGAATTTTTTTTTTTACGAATAATAATTGTTATAGGTCACATAATAAATTATGAATCATGGATTACAAATTCACCTTACCATTTATTTACTAAAGAAGGGCCTCATTGAAATAAAAAAAAGGAAAGTTGTAATAAGCTACATAAAGTTGCGGACAATAGGGAGGGGCTAGGTTATCTGAATAAATTCCCAGACCTGACTTTAAATCCCAACCCTTTTAATTCCCAAAGGATTAACTCGCTGTCCCGAACACACTCGGATAATCCGATCGATCTAGAAGTCAGGTTAGCCAACTCACCCAATAAAGTCATGGGAGTTGCTGACTCACGGATCTTAGGGGAGGAGGTTTGCGTGGGAAGCTCTGGTAGCCCTCGGCTTATCAATGATCGTAATCCACTCAACGCGGAGTTTGTATCAGCTCGCTAATGACCTATTGATAAGCGGTCTAGGATTTGTGTAAGCTGATTCCAAACGTTTCAATAAATAGCGGATGGTTGAAGTCTATATTGGTCTATGTTAATCGAATTAAAATTACGAGTAAAAAATATAATGAATAGCAACGATATTTCTTTATTAAAAATAACAAACTAATTGGGTGACGTTTCATAGTTTACACTAGTTTTATAAGCCCTAAGAATTATAATTCTTAATATCAGTTCATCTAATTCTAAAGTAATAGCAATCAAAGCAATGGTAAATAGTTGTCGTTGTTGTTTGTTGTGTATTAACGACCTTGTGTATTCCAAATTGGGAAGGATGGATGGGTTATCCTACAGGTTAAAAAATCGTAAGATTCTGGCAGATCTGAAATCAGAATCCTGCAGTGACTTTTAAACTGCAGTGACGTTATATCAAATTAATATTTAACTCACATTCTGACTCACCTATGGGTAACAAGTAATATGTAAAATGAAATTTTTTCACACAAGGGAAGTGGAAATGTCAACACATAAAACACAAAAGCCATGTATAATATTAACTTGATTTTACTTTCTCACATAAGGGAAGAATAAATAAGAAAACAGATATAAAGCACTGATTCTACGTTAAAACTGATGTTAATAACTTCTATTACACCTACAAAAAATATTAATATAACACACTTAACAATAAAATCCAAGTAAATTATAGGAATGGAAGTTTGCGGTTATAGGGAGGAGATATCGATAAATGTGAAACTCGAAGTGAAGCATCTGAATTGATTTGAAAGATTTTCGAACTTGGTAGAGTAGTGGTTCGATGTTGTAACCACATTTGAGGGCGGAGCTTGGCTCAGAGGTAAGGCACTTGCGAAAAATGTGCTTTACTACCCCAGCAACCATTGCAAACTAAAGATCCCAGATTTCAACCTGACTGGCGGGAGTAGAATAGATTCTGATTAGTTCCACACCACCTATAGCTGAGAGAGTAGCTAGGAAACGCCGTATAGCCGAGACGGAAAGATATTTTGAAACCAGTATCCTTTTGTATGAGAATTACTGTTTGAAAAATGTAGTGGGGCGTATAAAAAAAAAATGACCTTTTATCAAATTCCAGAGTTTAAAAGTCAGCAATATCTTAATGCTATTTATTATTTACCAATACTTAATAATCCCTCTAGAGCATTCTCTAAGCTTCTTTACCAACACTGGAATTCTCAAAAAAAAAAAAGCCTTAGTTCAGTTATTTATTTCAAAGAAGAAACATGACAGGAAATTCTCGTAATTTTAAGAGAATACTGGAGAAAAAAATTTCACATCCGCTGAAGCAACTCGTGAAATTATTAAATATAAAGGGGAAGGTGTTCTTGAAGAGCGCACTGCGCGGCATTAGTTTGAAAAATTTAGAAGTGGAGATACGACGTTGGAAAGGAAGAAGGGCTCCGGGCGGGTATTAATGGATATTGATGAGGTTCTGAAGGAATCTGTTGAGTCAAATCCGTCCAAAAGTACTCGCAAACTTACCAGGGCGTGTGGTTTGTCAAAAGATACTGTTAGTCGCCATCTTTTCTCCATGGAGAATTAGAAAAAGACCTGTAGACTGGTCCCTCACGAACTTCCTCCTCAACAATTTTAAAAATTTTGTGAAAAGTTTACAGAACTTCATGGGTTTGAACTCCTGCCTCATCCACCATATAGTCCAGACCTTGCACCTTCGGATTACTACTTGTTTCGATCCATAGCCCATTTTTTTCAAGGGAAAAAATTTGATATTTTTGCGGAAGTTGAAAATGCTGTCCAAAAGTTCTTTGACAGCCATCCCAACGAATGGTATCAGCGTGGCATCGAGCAATAGGCTAGCAGATGGGTAATGACGGTATTTAACAATGGACTATACTTTGAGTATAAATTGTATTTTATATCAAATAAATAATATTACAAATATTTGTTTAAAAAACGCTCATGTTTTTTTGTACACCCTACAATTAATAATTTGGCGTAATTTATATGAAATGAATTTTATGCAAGATAAAAAATCTGTGGTGTTATTTATATGATTACATTTATGTTTGAGAAACAGTGATTGTGTGTGAGCAAGGTCCAAGGGTTCGCATTAAATACTTTTCCTTTTTGATTAAAAACGTTATTGATATTATTAATGTTTAACAGTTTTTATTCTAACATTTCTCATTAATTTTTTTCTTTAAATATTTAGTTTACAGGGAAACTAGTCATCTTTCATTTATTAAAAAAAAAAAAAAAGAATAAAGAAGGTAAATAATAAAAGAAGCTAACTGAAAACGTTCACATCACACTAATTCTTCTGCTGTTGTGTAGAATTTCTAAGAAGGTAAGGGGTATATATTTGACCTCGTTTAAAAAATCGTGAAAATAAAAATGATTCGACAAATGTGGATCGTTGGGAATGCTGAAATATTGCTACAGAAATGGTCCATATCAGCTGGAGAGGTAATGCGATGAGATACTGCTGTAAAGTGCTTTTGGAAGCAAAAGTAAGATGATACTCCCGCGTCTTTATTATTCATGACCCAAGTACTTACATAGGAGAGCGGGGTTATTCCTGGATAGGGTTATCTTTAAAAGCATTTCATAACGCCTTCAACTGATTTTCAGGTAAATGATAAATCACTTGTAGTTATAGTTATGAGTCATAGACTTTAGAATTTAAAAATTATATCTTGTGGCGTTTTGAGAGCTTATAAATAAAAAAAAAGAATTATAAATATGAATTTTAATCAACACGAAATTATAATTTTAAATATAAAGTATTATTATGATTTTTGTCTAATCCATACCTCAATTCAAATATTCGTTAGGATTATTTTATTTAATAATTTAATTCGATAAAAACATTTAATTTAAACAAGATAAAGAAAATGCAGAAAATAATAGGTATTAAGATATAGAAAGCGAATAATGGATAACTCATAAATTACAAACTAAGGACTCAATTTCTAACAAAATTGAAAGAATGAAGTGAAGATATATACAGGATGATAGGATAAAAATTTATGATTAAATACAAGATTCTCTGCAGTCTATACTTTCAATCAAATTAATTTAATAATTTTCAAAAAAAGAGTGCACATACCCCACCTGCAATGCACCTTGCACCTAGAATTTGCATTTTAGGAGATGGAAAAAAATATGCAAAGAATCGATTCAATAAAGAATGTAAGCAACAATATAGATAATATAACTTCATCATATTCTTATTTTTGTAAAATTAGGATTTTTTAAAAATTAAAATACCCTTTTAATGATTTATAACTTCATAATAACTTCATTGGGTGAAGAATTTGTGTGCGTAGGTGTTAGGAAGCAAAATCTGAATATTTCAAAACATAAAATAAAAAAGATATGAAGAAGATAAAGAGGCTACGTAACATTTTCTGTGCAAAGAAAACATTGAAAAAAACAATTCGAACATTAATTACCAAAATTGTGTGTGGTTACATAAGTCCTTGTTTTACCAAACCCTTCAGTTGACAAGATATTGAAAATGTATAATAAAAGAGGTTAAATATAGTAGAATTTCAGCAGTTTTGATTTTAGTGTACTATATGATATGATAAAGGAATACATTTTTTTCTCTTGATTTGGCTGTGGCTTGACTTCTAGGTCGTGAGACCCTTCTGATAAATTTTACTATTAATTGGGAAAAAAAGAACAGATGGCTAAGCGTAATTTAGGCCAAATCTCGTTATTTCACAACCGTTGGCACAGTACATCCTCACCTAATTACTGAACCCAAAATCTTTCATTGGTTGTAGTGGTACAGGTTTTTTTTTTTTACTTTTGTAATATTTATAAATAGATATTTAAAGGAAATGGTCTCAAGGGAAAGGATGAGACTAGTGGAATTACAAAAACAATTCGTAAGAAAATATAAATATTATAAAATAAAAACTAAGTTGTTTTAGCCAACTGATTTTGATTTGTTCTCTAAGCGCCATAAAATAAATTATAAAACAATTATTTTGAATGTTTTATAGGTAATATTTTATTCTATATTCAATGAAACCTGGAACATTTTAACAATGCTATTTAGATATTAATAAAAATATTTTATAGAATCTTAAAGTGAAATAGGGTCGTAGGTATGAGCAGTATTTGTGTTATGAATGGTATGGCCAAGTTGAAATATCAGACATTAGAGATTATATACCTTGTTAGGTATATTTTTCTGTTTATTGTAGGCAAAGGTTGATACATCTAAGGGGATGATAGACGAAGTTTGTTTGTTAAAAAAGGAAAACAAATCTATTTCTTTGGGGTTTTTGCTAACTTAAAAATCAAGGAAAAAATCAAAGTCAGTTTTCGAACATTCTAACTTCTGTGTGGGGGCTCGATGGTCGAGTAAGTTGGGGCGAGGGTCTCAGCACGCCCGGTACTGAAGGTCGTGGGTTCAAACCCCACCTGGGCGGGTTAAAATTTATTTCGTGGCAAACCGACGAATAAATCTTGACCTTCCCACCCTGGCTAGAATAGGTTGGTAACCTGTGGGATAACCCATCTTTCCTGCCCTAGTTGGAGTACATAAGGACCTTAAGCCCAAATAAACAATTTCTGTGCCTCTACACTACATATATATTACTTTGTTTACATTTTTTACATTTTACATTACATTTTAGCAATCTTATGGATCTCCCCATTTTTACGAACTGCAGCAATTGTACATTTATTATTTGAATCACAATATTGTATGCCATAGATAATACCGTTACAACTAAGATTTAGAGGCACCGCAATCTGACCAACCTGATCGAGATTATTCCCCGAGGTCCTTGGGTTGTCCGATAGGTCATCAATAAGGAGATTAGCTCAAGTAGTTGCAGAGCTTACTATCGGGCTTGTCCCTCTGCCAAGTTCGCTCCAGGGAATTCGAAGTTGTATTGGGTCCAACTTCAGTCAACTTAATCTATAACTATGTTGCACTGCTGCTTCGTGGGTGGGAGATGAGAATCGGGTAGGGTCTGGCATACCCTATTCTCATGTGATCATCACATGAAATTATTTGTGATGAGACATAATTTGTTAAAATAGTGAAGTAAAAATCCAAAAAGACAAGTGGTCTGCAAAATCTCTATAATTTTAAAGGTATTAGTTTACCAAAAAAAAAAAAAAAAAAAAAAAAAATGAGATTTGGTATATGAAATGACGTTTTAAGATGTAAGGACTTTACCTTTGGAGTTTGATCAAATCTTTCAATTTATCTCGTTATAAATCTTTGAAATATCACCCTCAATACTCTCTACCAAATCACATAATTTTCCATTAGAATCTTTGTGTCTCAAATGCCTATCTTCTCATAATAAACCATAAGCTTACCATTCGATTCCCCCAAAAGCATCCGAGACGTATGAAGCCATGGTTGTGAAAAATTCCAAAGCAAACATTTTTTATAGATGAACTACCAATGGATAGTTGCTTTACAAATTTTTATTAAAAATAAAGGATGTCGTAGTGGCTATGAATAGTATAAGTGGCACACTTTCCCGAATTTCAAGCACATCACTCATAAAACTATAAGAAGCAACGTCTTGGATTCTTAATATCACTAACAAAGACATTTCATCAAGACCAATTATTCATTAATTAAAATCATACAAAAACTTTCTGCCTCATCTTTAAATTTTTTTTATTTATTTAATTCCTTTGATTTAATCGATTTTCACAGGATTACCTCTGTGAACGACCCATGTACTAACACTATATATAAACTAATTGTAACATACAGCAAATTATATATATTATATATATTAATATCGGCACTCTTGTTGCCGGACCCGAATTCGAATCTGGTTGCAGACAGAGAAAATTTTAGAATGGGGATTCGGATAAAAATTGTGGGAAACAGACAGCCTTTACAAAGAAGTTACAATTAATTGGTAATTATGGGTGCTGAAAACCTCCTTGTAATATAACCAGTTGGTCTTGAAAAAATTCAATGAAAAAATAACTAGGTATGTGAACCCAAGATCCCCGTGGGTCATAGTGGCTGTTTTTTTTCTTGTTTATTTATTTCACATGAATTTACCCTAAAGGGTAATTAGCACTGTAAAATGATATTTCTTTTTTTTTCTATGTGCTAATTAGGGAAAGTTTTTTCCTGAATTATTTATTCCAGTATAGATGAATTTTTAGCATGGTGTTAATAGTTTTTTTATTCATTATTTTCTTCTTTTTTTTTTAATAATATATTGAAGAATTTAATATTAAATATTATTAATTTCGAAGTAACGGGTCTTATGGATTTTTAAATTGCATTTTACAAATTTTATTGGATCTTTTTATTTTTTATTAAGCTTTTAAATTTCAGAATATCATTATTTCAAATTAAAGCTTTTATCACGTTTATGAGAACGGTAGCTTTATTTTTAAATTCTTGTTTGTCAATATTTTTCTCTAGAATATAGATGTCAGCTTCACTTCAATGCTTTTAAATTTTACATAACGCTGTCTAACTGTAATTACATATACATTTTCTAAACTTTACACGGCATTCAGTTATATTTGAATTGGATTTCAGATATTAAAATCCTTTATTTCAAAAATAAAAAAAAGATGCATATTAAGATATTAGAAAAAAAAATCGAACTGAAATCCTTTAATATATAAAAAATATAGATTAAAAAAATAAATAAATAAAGAAGAAAGAAAACCCTACCAAGTATATTTTACTAACCCTTTCAGTAAATATTACATTGAAGTTATCCCGAATTTTCACGGAATATAATTAAATTTACTCAGTAATTCAGAAAAATACTCTATTATCAAAGAATGGAAATCCATTTAAAAGTTTAAAATGAAATGCTGCTCTTCAACGGAATAGGAATATTTAAAATTGAATATTTTACCAAGAATATAAACTATTCTATTAAGTTTGAAAACGCAGGTCCTGTTTCAATGGTTAACAACTTAAAAGTTAAACAGGTTGTGATAACGATCCCAGTTTCATCAAATTCAATAAATACTAAACTGAAATACGAAGCAAGATTCGAAACGCCTAAGTTGTTTCTTGATTAATTTCACTTATTAAAAGAAAAAAAAAGAAAAAAAAAAAAAGTCAAAAGGTATGGAAATAATAAAATATGATTAAAGGAAATCAATCGATGATTAAAATAAAAGAGGCTTTAGGTGAACAAATGATTATTTAAAAATTATAATGTTTATAGATTTAAAAATAATTATTGAGGTATTATAACAATATGCCTCAACTGAGAGCAAGTTACATGGATGAATTTATTTACACAAAACGCTCAATCACAAATATATGAAGAATAAGAGAAACAAAAATTATTAAAGAACCTCAAACGTTACCAAATATAAAGAGAGCAAAAATAATAGTAAAAATATAAACCAAATTAAATTTAAATTTAATAATACAATCATACTCATAACATATAAAGTATACACTGTGTCAAAGGATCCCCGAACTAAACCTGTCCCACTACTGATTATAAAAATAATTTAGAATTAATATTTTATAGTTTCTAAAAAAAAAAAAAAAAAAAATCAAATAAAATAATTGTGAAAAGATCTTATTTATTCCAATGATTTCTCAATACTACACTAATGTTTCCATCGCAATATCGATTGTTAACGCTGAAGCACTCTTATAACGTCTTTAATGTTGATGATATCTATTATTGTTTCATCTTCATCTGCTTCTTCTGCTGCAGTTTCAGGATTAAGTTCTGCAAGTAATGCTTTATATTTCTCGAACCCGTAATTTGTCACATTATTATTCAGGTAAGGTTTTTATTCAGGTCTGTTACTTACAACTAAACTTATAACTTAGGTTTAATAAATATTTTACTAGGTTTGACAGCCGTGGCTAACTAAGACTGAACATATTTAAAATATTGAATTATAGTTATAACGTCTGATTAAATAGAAAATTATGAAAATTGTTTTAGAGATAAAAAAAAGTAGGAACTATTTTAGTGTAAATACATTTTGAAATACTATTTTCCCTTTCGTTATTTTTCTTAAAAAGCAGTTATTTTAAATCCCTATGGATAAAAAAGGAGAATTTAAATTGCACATATTTAAAGGTTCTAGGTTAGCTGGAGCCAGTAGTTGGATCGCTGAGCAGAAATGATGGCAAAGAGGTTCCACCGCTAAAAAATGAGGTTAGGACATTTAAGGGCTGTTTTTTCCGTTTAGCGTATCTCTGGTGATCATAAAGATACATTTTTTGGCCAGGAAGGGCTTGGAATTGTAGCAAAAATTAAATAGAAAAAAAAAACAGATTTTAGTATTTCTTGTATATATCATACGATGGTGTATTGCATATATATATATATATATATAGGATATATATATATATATATATATATATATATATATATAAATTACAGATAAATTTTTTTATTTGTCAACACATGCAATAATAAAAAATGCATATTTAAAATTATCAAATGACACTTTTAACTTATGTAGAATCTTTTTGGGTTATCTCATACGAACAAATACGATAGGGGAGAATTTACGTTAACTATTGTTGAGCTTAAATTGTAGATCGTATTTAAGATCGTAAATATTTACTTACAGCAATACGGGCTCTAGGAGAACCATAATAAAAAATGTACATAAAGACGACACGTTTTAACTTATAAGAAAATATTGATGGTATAAATGATTGAATTGGTGGCTATCCGAAAAAAATATTTGTAATATGAAAAATAAATTAATATAACATGGTATAAAAATCACAAATAAAATTTAAGTATTAAAAATATTGTATTCGAAAAAAATTACTTTAAGAGACCCTCTTCGAGTGTATTAAAATTCCTAGTTGAACAGTATTGTAATATCTTATTTGTTGACAGATGAAATAGGTCCTAGGCGAGTTGACATTTCTTTAATGTTAGACCCACGGAAAAAAATTCAACGTTTCCAATAAGGCTAGAATAAGTTGATAATGTGAGAATTAATTCGTTTTGTTGATACAGCAATGAATTAACTATCACTAATCCACTGCGTATAAACCAAATTAATTGTTTACTTCAAATTATTCGGCATTCTATAACATGTTAGTTAAGCCTTTTTAGCTACAAATATTTATTTTAAAATTGATGAATTCAAAAACTTATAATTAGCCCATGTTTCTGTTCTTTAGTATCTCATATCATCAGCAAATATTCGGTTTTCACCTGACTATCGTTTAGGGGGAGAGAGGGGTTGGGTGTCCGAAGCTCGGCCGCAATTTTCATTTATAATGTAAGTGTTACAGGAATAGAAATATTCTGAGCAAGTATATTTATTTTTTCATTGTAATAATTTTTGTTTTCATTTGTTGATATTTCCAACTGTAAAAAATAATATACATCAAGTAAATGTGCTGATAGTGAATACAATAGCACTTAAATAACTTGTGAAGAACTACTCACTAATAGCACTTCAATAAAATCTACACTAAAAGGTCTCTAGGCCATCTTCTATTTAGACGCCTCGGAGAATTATCGGGAATGGAGTGGGAAGCAAGTTGGGAGACTAGTGGATTGGAGCGGTAATGGAGCTTATTAAGGAAGGATACGTATCTGGTTTGGGCTAAATCAGCAACATATGGAACATTAAGGTCTTTATGGATAGGTTTATTGGTCACAAAATAAGGAGCATTTAGGATTTTTCAAAGGATTTTGGATTGTAAGGATTGGATACGAGATGAATTGGATGGTTTAGTGGAGTACCAAAGCTCAACTCCGTACGAGTCTTTTGTAATTTATAGGGAGCTTTGAACGTTTGTCTAGTAAATGTTGAAGTAGTCTGCAAATACGAGCAGTTTCTTGTCATTGTAATGAAATCTTAAAATCTTAAATTTGTACTGAGTTAAAATAAAGATTTTAACAAACGTTATAGTGGTAAAAGATCTATTCAGAAAAAAAAGTAAAAATGTGTAATAAAACATTTATTTCTCTCCTCACATAATATTGATAACTGTTCCTTATCTTACAGGTAAAGTAAAAGTTGGTTAAAACACCTCTTGAAACTTCAATCGTCCAAGTGGAATTTAAAACTAAACTGGGTTGAGAATTACATTAACAGATATTTCATACTTATTCTGAAAAGAAATTATCTTTTTTTTTAAGAGCAAGTAACGAAATAATTACCATTACTTATATTACAAAAATAAATCGTTAAAGTAGTACTGCATTGTACTGCCGTTTAACTCGCTATTACTTCATGGTAATGACACATCATCTTCAGTGTCAATGTCACACACTTATTCTAATGGTAAAACACATTTGTTCGTGACAAACCAGTACAGAACAACCAGCGCCTGCGCGATTTGCTGAGCGATAGACAAACATCAACAGTAATGCCAAATGTTATCACTACATCTAGTTATGCTCCAATATCGCAATTATCATACATGTATCCTTGAAGGACATTCATATATTTCAATTTATACTGTAATACATATTTATGTTGTCAAGAAAATACAAAGGAAGTGACTGATTAAAATAACTTTGGTTGCTAAGGTATACATCAATGAATACCGAGATTATGTAAAGATAAGACTTCCAAGATCTGTTTACATTGTTCCTCAAAGCTTTAACATAAAATGTAAGGCAATTTTTTCTTTTCTATTTTAATTGTTGATAAATTTTCAAACTAAGTATTACAAAATTGAAAAAATTTGGACGCTAGGTTAATCAAGTCCGAAAAATATTTCAAATAGATTATATGTACATGTTTTTTTTATTTTAACGCTAGAGTATTGCATTTTTGATGACAGCTTATAATTGATGTATGGATTTGTGTGGGATCAGGCTATATATTTGAATAATAAGAAAACATTAAAACATGTATTACCGATAAGTAGGAATATATATATATATATATATATATATATATATATATATATATATATATATATATATATACATTAATGTTTTATTATTATTTATTTTATTTAAATATGGTACATGATTGGAAGATGAAATCCAGACATTGTTGTTTCCTTTTTTTTTTTTTTTTTTTTTTTAGAAAATTGCTTTATTGGGTAAACATTGCAATCTATCTATATCGATGGTGATAAGTAATATGAGTGTTAATATAATTATTTATACAATATGGAAAAGGAAAATAATAAAACAATTAACCGATAAATATACGAGATATAAAAAATAAATAAAAAAACAACAATTAATCATAGTATGTACAAATATTCAGTCTAGAAAGCCTATCTCCTACAATCTCATAGGGGGACAAGCAAGATTCATAGAGAGCCCGACGCTGATCACTCAGCTGTTTGAGAGCGCTTCAGCCACAGGCCCTCAAGACTCGAGTGAAAAATCAAGCCATTGCTATAGCTTCAGCTCGAATCCATACTAATAAAAATCTCATGGCCCTTGCCTGTTTGAAACATATTAGAAACTCTGCTTGAATATTTATTTCATTCAATATTTTTTGAATATTTATTTTTATTGAATATTTATTTCAATTGAATATTTATACAATATTTCATTCCAGACACAAGTTGTTTTACTTCCGGAATTCTTGGTATCTTTGAAGTAGGTACGTATTTTCTGTTTTTGTGTCAAATAGATACAAACTTTCTACAATACTTGGAATTTAATTATTCGAGGTAGTTAAAATGTAGTATCTACCAGCAATTTAGATGGTCCAGTTATTTCGGTTTAATAATATGAAAACTTATACTGGGAAACTACTGTAGAATGTATTCTATTGAAGTCCAAACTACCTCGCTGGTGAATACAGATTAGCCCCTCGAATATAACTTTAATATTACCAGATGTCACTACTTAATTTAGTTTATAAATAAATATGTGGTTTATTTACAATAAAGATAACCCACATATCATTATTGAATTTTATTTATTGTTATTAATTTATGGTAATTAATACATATTCATACTCTTACAATAGGGGAATTTATCCTATTCTATGCATAAAAATTAGCCATTATTCATTATTTGCATTAAGTATTCAACAATAGTTATTGCTATTAATTTTTCCCTGTAACTCCTATGAAAAAGGCAGTTTCTGAGAAAGTAAATCGGTTTTTGCAAATTTATATATTTAAAATTAAAAAAAAAATTAAAACCTGTACTATTAAATTTAATCACAGATCTATTTAAAGAATTTCTAGAACCATTATCATTATTTCATAGTTTCACAAAATTGGGTGGGATATAAGGGTGTATTTACAGTAAAGCCCTATTGTTTACAAGGATTCCGAAAGGGATAGGATTATGAGTGTTGATAATGTCTGGTTTCAAAGACTAGAGCCCAAAGTGCTGTGGCGATACCGGCACGAGAAGATAAGAAATAACACTTATGTCGCTAACTGAGGATTTTCTTCCGCCTAGCGTGCTATATAGCAACTCAAGTGGGAAAGCGGATCAAAATAAAAAAAGAGCTAAAAAAAAAATATCAAGGGCAAGATTGGCGAAAACTTTACCGCAATGCGGGTCCGTGAACGGATTTTAATTTACGGATGGGTGGCTTCCTTAAGTGGAGTTTATCATGGCTACATTATTTAGCCTTCAATTCATTGGCTTTCTCTTCCAATGGGCTTCTTCATTAATAAAAATAGAACTCACCTTAATTATTGCGAAAGTGTTTTCAGGTGTTGGTCTTTTGTCCAATGAAACGAACAAAAATGAAATAAAATTTTCTTAGTTGGATAATGATTATAAAGAGTTAATTCTAAATTTTTAATCATTGAAAAAGAATACATTAAGTTAAAATATGCTATAAATAGGATGATTGAGAAATATTCTCAAACAATCCTTTACCAATTTGCACTATTTGAAATTAATAATGTGTTTTGATTACTGGTCTAATTATATTTCATTTTTTTTTTTTATGATTTTATTTATTTTTGTCTACCATGCTTAAATATGTTATTAGACATAAAACCTAGTATATGAGCTATTAATTTAATCATAATGAAATGCAATGTTATAATTGATTAAAATCATAATAAACTATTAACTTTACAGTATTCTACTGACCCCTGTTGAACAGTTATGCTATCTAGAGCTTCGGACAAACGTTTAACCTGGAATTCAACATGTAACTTATCCATAAAGTTCTTAATGTTTCACATGTTGCTGATTTCACTAGTCTTCCTTCTAGCTTCACACCCACTTCCCGATAACCCTCATGACGTGAAACTGCTCGTAGTATTAGAATTCTTCAACATTTACTAGACAAATGCTCTGAGACGCCGATTAATTACGAAAGACTCATTTACATGTCAGTTATCAGACTTATTTGGACATATGGAGTAGAAATCTAGGTCTCCACTAAGCCATTTAATTAATTTTGTATCCTCTCCTTGCAATCCAAAATTCTTAATGTTCCTTACTTTGTCATAAATAAACTTATCCATAAAGATTCTTATGTTCCAAATCTCGCTAATTTTGCTCAAACCAGAAACATATCCTTTTATAGTAAACTCCACAACCAATGAAATCCACAAGTATCTCACCTTCCAATCTATTCCCGCAACCCTCCGAGGCCTCTGAAAAGAACATGGCCAAGAGACCTTCTAATGTAGAACTTTTATCTAGGGTTGATATGTATACAGTTGTAAATATCAATACTTAAAAAAAAAAAGAAGATTTTATTTATTATAATTTACTCTAAAGGAAATAATATTTTTATTTTGTCTAATCATAAATTATAATTATTTATTAAATAATTAAATTGCCTAAAAACAGTTGTATTTGAGCCATCCTAATGCATCGACATGAACATATTTTTTCAGACTGCAGGATCGACTTTGTTCTGTCATAACACTGTTCTATTTTAAGTCTACTAATTTTTTTAAGCATAGAATTGGTTATAAAAACATATTTACACAACAATACAAGCCTGATAGATTCTAACTTCTCTTGTTCACTTGCTAGAGAGACTACTATTCATCTCCAGATGGTTCGATCTAAATAAATTTGAAATTTTCAGTTTTGGCAAATACCTACTGGAATGGGAGGAATAATTAATGATTTTTTTGTTTTGTAGTTCAAATCTAAAAATAAATACAATGAGTAAGTAATTATCTTCATTTATAATTTTTTTTTCTTGATTAAAATTTTAGATACAAAAAAAAATAATTGTATAAGTCCTCATTCGAGGCACAGAATAAACTACAATCAAATATAAAATATATGCTTAATGTTTTTCCATCAAAAGATTTTGGTAATTCCAGAAGTATCTCTGTTTTCAACTATCTAGAAGGAGACATAATTTAAAATGCCTGGAAAGCTGGAGCGCTGCCAGTTTGTGGGAAGCAGAAATTATTTGTCTGCCCAGAAAACAGTTGAGGATTCCAAAATAAACGAAGGTGTAAACAACTCCAGCTGGGTCAACACTGAAGGTAACCGACAATGAAGTTCTCCATTTTGGCTCTGTATGGAGCGATCATAGTACCGTACACATAAATTGAAAAAAAAGCTTGAAACATCGGTTTTAAAGTGTTCAAATTTAAAATTCCCCTAAACGATTACATGAAAAAAAAATTCAAATACGGCATTACTATTTAGAATAATTGAACAGTATATTTCAACTTGACTTAAATTAATTTCACCCCATCCCGACTGTAGTATTTGGATGATTTTCAGTTTATTAAATAAAATATATTTTTTTTAAGTTACCAGCCTCTGGTATTGGGCTCATAAGTTATACACTGTTATAATACCTATTCTGATTAAAAAAATATACTAACTTATCTTTAAATTGTATGAATTTCATCTAGAAGAATCTCTTAATTAAGAAGCTATCTGTTCTCATTAATATTTCTATATAAATTATTAACGTTTTCATAAAAGAGAATATTTTTATACTGAATTTTATTGTTGATGTAGCTTATTTATGTATACATTTGTAATCATTTATTAATATAAATTACCAACTGTACAACAATAATACATCCATTTAAGATGCGATAATCACAATGTAAAGTAATGACATGACGAAAACATTTAGAGGAACTACCCATTGGTAGCAATCTAATAAATGTTCTACAATAAAAGAAGATCCCGAGGTCATCTTCTTTTCAGAAGCCTCAAAACCAAGTTGATTTAGTTTATTATAAAAAGGATGTTATCTAGTTATAATCGTACCAAATGAGCTACATATGGGATATTAAGGTCATCGTGGATCTGTTAAGTTGTGACATAGTAAAGAGCATTAAGGATTTTTCGAAGGATTTTGGTAATGATTGGGGAAGAAATCGATGGTTTGGTGGAACCCCATAACTCTATACTATTAACCCAAATTGTTCTGATAATATAGATTCAAAGTCGTATAGATGATTTTTGTAGTGTATTAGAACGCTTGCCAAATTGCAGTCGAAATCGATACATCTTACAAATACTTTAGTACTTGAATACAATCTTAAGACAACGGAGTTAATTTATAAAATTACTATTAAGACATACTGGGGTATATATTTCAAAATGCGTTATGTTACAAATATAATTCATCGTAATAACTATAAATAGTAACAAATATAAATGTTAGAATTTGATAACTTAAGCTGATGAAAAATATTGTAAAAAGTAACCATAATTTTTAACGGAAATTTAAACATAAATTAAATCTGTTTTCTGTCAAATCAAAAAGATTTTGATTCAAATTCAATGCCAATGTTTTTAAATCTTCTTGCTAATAATTAAAATTTAATTATTTTTTAAATTATAATATCCCTTCATTTAAATTGCATTACTTCCTTTGAAAACATCTATAGTAATTCTATCCGAGTTTTATATAAATCTTTTGTAACTTTATGTCACTCTGCAAACTAGAATTCAACTTTAAATATTGCTCTAGCTTTATTTTATATTAAATGCTGTCATTCATTTGAGAATGAGTCCTTATCTGTCTTGTCTGATAACTTGCTCTGATAGCAGCTAATGCCACTTAATCTCATCTAATTTAAGTTTCTTGGGCTTTTAGTTAAGCACATTTTTCAGCTTTCGTTTTCTATTTTGTTTAACTTAGGCTTAGAATGGCTAAGTGGTAAGAAATAATTGAGGTCTCTTTAACTCTATCAGGTTCTCTTTAAAATATTTTATACGAATATAATATAAATAATAATTTATTCTAAAAAGAATTCATTACCGATGAAAATAAAAAACGAACAAAATGCAATTTAAAATTGCAGTTTCTTCTAAATTCAAATCTTGTATTAGTTTTTTTTTCAATTCTTGAGTTTAAAATTATATTATATTATTGAATATTTAACCTTCTCTTTTTGGAAAAAAGGAAATAAAATGCAAAATAAACATGAATTCTTTGTGTTGAAAATATTATGACAATATAAATGGGTTCTTATGCAGCCACACGGACAGCATCTAGAACGCTAATTAAATTAGCAGCAAACTATTTTCATTAGGAGTGACTTCATAACGATTCAATTAGCAAGCAATCCACCGATTGAACAGAAATATTTAACCTATTGATTGGAATGTAGACCAACATATTTCGCCCTGTATTAAAACTGGGGAACAGCAGGTAGACAGCGAAATGATGATTCACTTAAAAAGAGCACTGCCTCTTTTAACACTGATCACTGAATCTTTAAAAAAAAATTTTTATTTCGTGAAAGTAAAAAAGATAGCCTATCTATAGCCTGCACCAAGGTTTATTGATTTATGAAACATTACTGCGTTCCTAGTTGACGATCTAGAACGAAGTTTCTTAAATTATCGAGCGGATAATTTCGATCTGATTATTTAAAGTTTATTTTAATCTTAAACGAAATTAGTTATACAAAAAAATAACAAAAAGAATTTTCCAAGAACTCATAAGTTCAATACATTTCAAAATACGGTTTTTATCATACCTAATTTTAAAAGGCTCATTGAAAAAATAAGACATGACTTATTTTCACAATATGCTTTTGAACAATAATGAATATAACTCAACCAGTTATTTGGAATTTAAATAAAAAATAACCCCAAAGACTCAAATTAATTTAGAATTACATAAAAAAAAAAAAAAAAAAAAAAAAAAAAAAAAAAACCTATAAAAATGTAGACTAACATCGCCGTTTTGTGTTTAATTACACACACACACACACACACACACACACACACACACATATATACACACACACACACACACACACACACACACACACATATATATATATATATATATATATATATATATATATATATATATATACATTTATAAGGATTCAAATGAAGGATTCTGAAGGCTCTACCATATTATTCATTGTGGAATATATAATAGGATTGTAGTACCGAAATAAAAGATGGGTAAAAGAAATGTTATACGACTTACAATAAATAACGAACCTAATATATCATAACGTATTACAAAAAAATACCGCACCCCAATGACATTGGCGTAGTTCCAGAGAGTACACTGCTAATGTGTTACTGCAGCGTGAGTTACTGGCGGTGATTTGGCTTCTTAAGACTAAGCTCCTGCAGTCGTTGGATTTGGAAAGATTTTGATCTTTTTTAGGGGATAAAATCTATAGGATAGCCAATAATAGAATATGTGTAACTATTACTTATAAATAATATGTATTTATAGTGGGTTTGGCCATGAAATAGGATTTATAAATTATTTTAAACATAAAATAATAATTTTAATTTCGAAATTAAGCAGAAAGCTATGGATAAAAGGTTCTCCTAAATATAAGACAATAAATGAGTGCTCTCAAGACTAAGCATACATTCAATAATATGTTCATTAACAATAAAAAAATGTTTATTTATTCTTAATTTTTTTTTTGTAGATAACTAAAAATGATGACACAATTTGAAATTCAGTCAAATATGCACTAAACAAGTGCCCTAAACTTTATTTTATAATCGATAATACCTTCATATAAAGTAATACCTATGGAAAAAATAAATAGCAATTTGTATATGGGAACATAAGGATACAATATGTAAATGTAAATTGTTTCTTTCTAATCTGTTATATTTCAATTTTTATATTCAAATAATTATACCATCTTACACATAAATGTAATGAAACAACGCAATACATTTGTTGTGAGATGATGCTGCAATAAATTTTTTTTTTTAAAGCTATTAGTGAAATTTACAACTGTAAACAATACAAAATAAAATAAGTCTAGTAAACGTGATGATGATGCTAAATATAACATGCCAATTACTTGTAAAGCACCTGTCCACTGGAAGCACTTAAAAAAGTTTTTTATTTTATGGGCATCTTGTTTAAAGACGGTTTGGAGGTTAACCTGGATTAGAATGGAAAGCAAGTTGTGATACCAGTGGATTTGAATGATAATACAGTTCACTATGAGAGGATAGGTTATGGTTTGGGCTATATCAACAACATATAGTTAAGATCTTTGTGGATAAGTTTCTAAAAAACAAAATATTCTTACTTTGTCCATGCTTTTGATTCGAGGATTTCGGATTGTAAGGATCGGAAAAGAGACAAAACGGATGGTTTAGTAAAGCCGTGAAGTTCAACTTCGAATGTCCTAACAGATCCAACTACTGTTATATGAATGAGTCACTTGCAATTTACTGGAAGATTTGAACATTCGTTCAGTAAATGTTGAAGTTGTCGAAAAACGACATACCGTTTCTAATCGTTTTAGTCTTCAATAAATTTTTATATATGAGTCTGAAACCATAAAATGCTGAAGATTATTTTTTCACTTTACTTAATTACTCGATTAAAAAAAAAAAAAACTGTAATCGCATTGTTAAATCCTCCGTATCGCAGGTTAACCTTGGAAAATTTTTAGGGTCGTCAGATTCTTATAGTGCAGGAATAATCTATCTCTTATTTGAATTCATTTCTTTAATTGAGGGCGGCATAATAATTATTCGGCCTGCCTGGGATGACATTCACAATCAAGAATACGCTAGAAATTACAGAAATGGATATCCTTAGTTGATTAACAAGCTTTCTACCTTAGTTGATGTATGTGAAAACCTTAAGTCATAGCAAACAATATTAATAAATCACGCTTTTTCATTATTCTAATACAGAGCTTTCTGAATTTCTTCTTCTTTTGTTGCCTATCCGCTTCGGATGTTGGCGATCATGATGGTTATTCTTCTCTTATTGGTTGCAATGAGGAAAAGTTCGGTTGAAGACATACTGAACCAGCATCTGAGATTGTCAAACCAAGATTGTCTTCTTCCAGGACCTCTTTTGCTGTCAATTTTCCCTTGAACTATTTTTTGTAGCAAATCATATCTATTTGTATTACGCATTATATGTCCTAGATATGGCAGTTTTCGGGATTTCACTATCTTGATTATTTTAGGTGTTGTGTTCATTCTTCTCGATACCTCTACATTCGTCACCCTCTGGATCCAAGGTATTCTCAGGATCCGCCTATGAAGCCAAAATTAAAGGCCTCCAGCTTCTTCTCTATGTTTTTATTTAAGGTCCATGTCTCTACACCATATAGGAGGACAGAATATACTCGTACATAGCAGTGCAAGAGTCTAATTTTTGTTCTTAGAGTTAGATTATGGCTTTTGAAGACGGCACCCATTTTCTGAAAAACACTTCTTGCTTTTCCGATACGAATCCAGATTTCCTGAGAGTTATCCCAATTTTCATTTATTATGGTTCCAAGGTATGTATATTGTTTTACCCTTTCTATAGATCTTTGGTTTATGACTAAGTTTATTCCTGTAATATTTTCCTTACTTACGACCATGAGTCTTTGTGGTGTTCATTTCAAGCCCGTACTTACTGCTGACTCTTACAGTGCTATTCATTAATAATTGTAACGCTTGAATAGTGTCAGCAAATATAATAGTATTATCCGCATATCGAATGTTGAACTTCTAAATAGGCTTTTCTAAATATGAATTCTGAATATATATTAAATAGTATGGGTAACAATATACACCCCTGTCTTACTCTCTTACTCCCCTAAGAATTTTGACTGCTTCGGTGTGTTCACCATCAATGCGCAACAAATATTGACCTTAGGAAACAGAATCTGACTAAAGCAAACTCTTTTTACCCTTTAATTAGTGCTTGTACCGCCATAAAAATATCGTATCTTGTGATATTATATGATATAATTTTAATTAACACATATAATTCTGCCGTGGAAATCAAGGATCTGGGATAATTTGTCAACCAATGTTGCGATATTACAAGAGAACTTATGATAAATCTTATTAAGGTAGCTTTCAGCAATTTAACATTATGTTCTTAACATTTTAAGTATCTTAGATAGGGAATGTATTGATTATTTGAAATACAATTGATGAAATGAAGAGTAATGAGCTGGTAAATTGAACATAATTTCAAGAAAGTCAAAATAAAGCCGGAATTAGGCAAAAAGGTATAAGCAATTGCTACAAATAAAGAATAATTCAGGCGATTCAACCTTGGCAAATTGTTAGGGTCGTCAGATTCCTATAGTGAAGGAATAATCTAGCTCTTATTTGAATTCATTTCTTAAATTGCGGGCGGAATAATACGATGTTTCTTTTCCTACATCAACAACTCACAAATTGTTTTCAATTTTCATTTAGTTAATCAACCATAGCGATGTTATTTTGACCAATCCAAAATAGACATTAAATAAGCTATACGATTTTTCGAAATAAACATGTAATTAAAGATATCATTTGTCAAGTCCCTTATTATCGTTGCCTTCACGTTATTGTTATATATGCTGTATGTTATAAATGCATATATATATATATGTTATAAATGCTATGGAAGAGAAAAATTTTACTGTAATAATACTAGGCTAATAAATAAATTAGTAATTTATCCGATTCCTATTAAAAGTAAAGATTTAATTGTCATTAAAAACTTATTATAAACAAATAATTTATAATTATCAAACCCATTTAATATGAATATTTATTTATTTCAATTCATTATTTAAAAAAAAAGAAAGAATAAATTCATTATATTTTTAAATATTAATTTAAAATTAGCGTAATGAAAATTTAACTGAAATTTTAGACAAGTACTTTAATTACCCGAATATTATTTATATAATAATAGTTATAATATTAATAAATGTGTACGAATAATAAAGTTGTAACACTATTGTTCCTCGTACTTAGTTTTTATCTCAATATTAGATTATTTTTCTCAATAATAATTTTTAAAAATAAATTTTAGTTGATGAAACTTATACTTTTTTATGAACAGCATCATCTAAATAATAATTAATCATGTAATTTTATATATGTGATCGCATATTTATGTATAAATTATATTTTTACTTTATTTGATCTTTGTATATGTTCTGTACCCGTTACTTTACATGAAATAAATATCCATAGACTTATTTACCCAAATTAAAAAAAAAATAATTAAATAAATTAATTTTGGATAATTACTAGCTGTATATAATTTTCATTGATACGTGAGGTTTCGAGTTTTTCGTTATTTTTAGTTATAAAAAAATAAATAATTTCTCAATATCTTGAATATTTAATGATATCACAGAATTTTTATTTTTTGCAAAAGTTAAAATTTAACAACCTATGTAATATTATGCATGCTGATGCAAGCAAAATTAACCTTTTGCGATTAAAATTAATGATCAAAGAAATGTAAAACAAAGTTCAACAGTAAATTATATTTTATTGATACGGTTTCGACTTTCAGGTATGCTTTGATATTAATTAGTTAGGTTTGATTTAATTTTGAAATATTATCTGAGAGAGGAGACATAATTGGATACGGTGGTATTTTCATTATGTCGTTGCCTGATTGGACGCGTGGAATTCAGTAATAGCCAATGAGACAGCGGCCCTGAGATGGGAAAGTTAATATCCTTCCTCTCGTTGGCTCACTGTTTCTTGTAATGGCTTCCTCCCTCTTTATCTTTTCTCGCAATATTCTCTTTTATTGCCGCCCCATCGATTCTACATCCCGGCTCACCGGTAATGTGTATTTGCATTCTGCTGTTCCAGTTATTTCTTTTATTGCCTTGGCGGATGGAGTTTCGGTTAGTTTGTAGAAGATGGTCAGTGATTCTCCTAACGCCTTATAACGCATATAATATCCACGGGATTCCTATTTCTTTTGACAAATTCTCAATTTTAAAGATAAAGTATTAAAAATAAAAAGATTATTATATAAGATTTTAATTTTTTTATACTTTAACATCATATTACAATTAAATTATCTAATAATAGTTTTTCCGTTCAATTAAAAAAAAATAATATTTTTCAAATCCACTTCTAGATAAACCAGGCCAGTACATCAATGCCTTGATTTTGACAATTACAAAGGCGCAACCGAAGAAGCAATAAGCATAAGTAATGATATAATGTTTTTTATTTTTTTTAATTATATTGTTTTTTACTGGTCGTTATTATTATTTTAAATTTGTTATATAAAATTATTGATATTATTATGTTTTTTATCTTTTAGAGGTTATTTATTTTCATTGCATATATTGTATGAGTGGATTCATTAGAATCCATATTACTTATTTACCTTGGGTTAAATACACATATATATTGTAATATTTATTTGATAAAAAAATATATGATTTATTTAATAAAGCAGGTTAAATTCGTCTTTTTCCATTTACAAAAAAATAGTATTATTCATGGGTTTACAAACCTGAAATTAACCATCTTGAAAGAACAGGGTATGATCTTACCTGAAACAAACACAAACATTTTATTTTCCTACTGTAGTATAGTATACATTCAACAGAATATAAGTATGTTTCAAAAATGAAAGTAGTAAACGGGACTAAAAGGAACGAAGTATAAAAATAATATAAAAGTAAGAAAATTTATATGAAAAAACAATCATGCTCGGAAAAATTGACAAAAACACAATGCCTAGTGACATGATATTATCCGCCGGCAGCTTCAATTTTAGACAAAGCTTTTGCAAGTTATGAAACATTCAAAACATAAGAAATGATAATAAAAATTTATAAAACATTTAAAAGTTGGAGATAAAAATTAAAATATTTTACTTATTGCTTGTTTTATAATTGAAAGGTACGAATAAAGGTATATATAAAGAACTAAAAGAATATCTATAAACACTCTTATATTTTCTCTCTTCCTCAGTATATTATATATATATATATATATATATATATATATATATATATATATATATATATATATATATATACATAAAATTTATACAATATACAATTTTTATGTTATACCACTTTTCTATTTTACAATAAAATTTATTATTTTAAGATTTATGAAACTTATGAATATAATAAGTAGCACTTTGAAACATGATATTAGTGAATGTATATACGGATATTATTTATAGGTTTCAAACATATTCTAGTTTCTAACATTGAGTGGAACGGACGGCATGAAGATGAATTATATAGAAGAAAGAGGGAAGATGATATATGGTTCAGGCTTGGGTAGTCTTTTAGAGCCTTTGGAATAACGTAAAATGTTTTACGGCCTAAATAATATGAAAAAAAACTGGTGAAAAACGCTTCAATACACCTATATATATATATATATATATATATAAATTTCTTGACTGTTACTATTAAATGTTTAGTAAGGTTCTTGAGGTTCAGTCATAAAATAAAAAATCAACTATTTTGGGGACGTTTCGAGACTATATATATATATAATATATACTGGCAGTACTAAAAGCAACTGATTATATTTTAGGACAAACAGATTACACAAAATTTACTTACAATATATATACTGACAATAGAATATTGATAGACTCTATAAAAAATAATAAAATACAAGACATACTTACTGTACAACTTAGAAAAAATCTAATAAAATTAATGGACCGTGACATAAGAACGTTTCTGACATGGATAAAAGGACATAGTGGCATCTCAGGTAATGAAAAAGCGGACACATTGGCTAAGACAGCTGCTAATGATACAAACTTAATTTACCATACAAACGTATATCTTGCTAACTGACTTGATTGAGGACTGAACAGGCATGGCAACAATCTACTAAAGGACGACCATTACAGACAAAACTATAAAATACCCAAAAGTACTCATCACAAACTAACTCAATTACTTAGGGAACCATTATCTCGATTTAACTTAAAAAACTCAGACGCTTGGAATGTGACGGACTAACTCCACAAACATTCTTGCACATTTTAAATGAAGCCACTTTATACCGACACAAATTAGTTAGGGCTTCTCTATGGAAAAAAGGAAGCTACTGGTATAAAAAGGAACTACTGGAATACAGCAATGATTTAAAACTGTAGTAACACTACTTGAACAATTGTGAACAACTAATTGTGCATTGACACATTTTCCATTTTATTTTTATTTATACTCATTTTTCTTTTTCAGTTTATTCAATTTAGTTTTAATTATTTTTTTATTTTTGTTGAAAGTTATTGAAACTTAAAAATGTTGAATTATATTAAAGAAAAAACACTACCTAAAACATTGTATGCATATAATATGCTTTTTGCACGATGTATGCACAATTATAAAATAAACGCCTCTTCTGCAGGGTTACTACAGAAGAGAAAAAAAAAAAAAATAATATATATATATATATATATATATATATATATATATATATATATATATATATAACAACTATTTTGGCGACGTTTCGAGACTATATTGTTCTCATAATGATGCCCAACAATGAAAAATCAGGTTACAATAAAATTATACAAGTTTTCAAAACATTAAGTTAGCTACAATATAAGTATATAACAACATGTGTTAGAATAAATAAATATAGAGGAGTATGAAACTATTTACAATAAATAAAAGTAGTAATTATTTCATAAAATCAGGAACTTATCGAGCTATTGCTCCAATCTTTTCGTGCCCCATTCTCGAACATCAACACGCAATTAAATGTTTTTACTGATGTATATCATTTTAATAGCTCATCACAGATAGTACAACGTTTGTCAATTACTCAATCACTTGAATTGTCATTCACATAAAGAAAAAAAAAAATCAATTTCTCCCAGAATGCGAAAAACAATACATCATGGAGATGTCTAACTATAATCTATTGCTGTTCCGAATTTAAATTTTAAAATGAAAAGAAACAAATAAAATATCTGTAAATTTTGGATCCGAGCAACACCTACAGAGCTATAGCGTGTCAATACAGCCCTAACACTTAAAATATGTACACTTTTTATTCAAAACAATATAGCTCCTAGACCGCAGGTCCTGCCGACAATTGTTATACAACATTATGTATCCTTCATTAAAGTCAGAAACTATCGGCATATTTTAGATCCGAGCAACACAACACAGCCAGATCGTGTCGAAATGTTATATTTTTGAGCGTGAAAAAAACGTTACACAAAAAAGTATAGACCCTCAGTGAAAAATATCTGTATTACTAAATATAAATATGAAATAAGGAATAATATTAATATTTAATAGTAGCGAAAATGATTATAGCACTTTATTTATTGCATATTATGTTCCTACAATTATAAGGTAATTGAAATTTACAGCTCTATAGAACAAAATAAATCTAAAAAATACGAGGAATGATTACTCTATTGACATGACAATCGACTATGGAGAAACATACATAGGTCCTAGACGGCCAGCTGAAACTGAGCAACCGTAATCTGTAAATTTGAACTTACGTCGGTGGAAAAGGCACTGGCAAATTTCAAAGCAACATTAGGCGGGTCATCAACCCCAAGCTATCTGTGTTCGCGCAAGACAGGCCAACTTTTTTGGATTATTAAATTTCGTCAAGGCGATGGAACGCTTGAAGATGATGCTCTTTGTTGATAAGACCTTAAGTTGTCAACGAATAAGAAATACGAAAGTTGATTGATTCGGATCCACGTCAACCATGTGTGAAAATAGGTAAGCAGTTAAATATTTCACAAGGAATGGGAAAACAAAAATTGGCTAAATTGTCCCTCACAGAAGACGAAATAAATACTGACGATTAGAATTACATCACTTTTTAAAAACAGTATTAGGGATCTAGCATAGCTATTAATTTACTATTTTTTTTATTTTCCCAAACAAATAACAGGACTTTTGAAAGAACCTGTTACATACTTCGGCCTCCAATTAAATTGTAAAATTAAGTTAAAATCATATTCTAGAAACGAACTGAGCTACAATAAATTACAAAATCCATTCAGAAATCAACACAACAAAACCTTTGAAATGTACCTGGTACTGCACTATCCTTTTTTATTCTTGTCCTCAAGATATCAAGTTTAAAATATGTTAGAAAAAGAAGAGAAAAAATAGCCAATAATTAAAATTAAGAAAAAGCTCACGTATTTTCTTGAATATAGCATTATTTGCTAAGTGTTGGTGGATGGCGATATTCTTTGAATGACAGGAAGGTCACACGATCTAAAAACATTTACTTAACTCACCGAAACCTGATATGCCATCTGTTGATTCTTAAGAGGGAACATAATTTTCGCTATTAGCTAATTGCGTTTCAGACTATATGGATTACGGATGTTTACTAATGTAATTGGCAATGCCATATGGACTCATACATTCAATGTTGACTTGTAGTTAACACTGTTCACAGAATCTTAAATGCAAAATTGTTATGCCGTTTGCTGGTTGGTACCATCTTTTCTTTTATCATATCTGTTTGATCTTCTATCTTGTTTAAATGTATCGTGATCCTCTCGGTTTTCCTTATGACTAGGTGGTTTTTTTTTGGTTGGTTTTTGTATATGAACTAAAACGTAATATCTGTCAAGCTACACGGGAAAAACTGGACGATCAGTAAATAAAAGATTATAAGAATTCTTGATTCGAGAATTCCAACTTCTCTATCTATCTAAATGAAGATAAGCATACATTTAACAAAGACTCGGGAGTGACATTGATACACCAAGTAAATTATACCTTATAATTAAATTAGCTTCATTATACCTTATAAAATGATTATTTTTGAATCATTAGAAATAATAAAATCGTTCAAAACCATAGTTATGTTCAAATGAATAGATACATATTTCCAATAGTTCCACTTTAAATTTGTTTCCAATAGGAACGGAAAAAAAAAAAAAAAAAAAAAATAACCAGTCATATGGAAAACCGAAAGGATCCACACTACCTGAACATTTACACCTCTACGCATTTAAACCAACCATAAGTCCTGATTTCTTTCAGAAGGTCGTTTACTTCTTTAGGTAGGTACCGATATATTTGATTTGTCTTATATTAAAAAAAAAAAAATAATAAAAAAAAAAAAAAAAAATAAAAATATATATATATATATATATATATATATATATATATACATAATCCATGTAACAAGTACTAGTGTTTTAAAAAGTTGTGTAAGTTTTAGATCTGATGATGAACGTTCAGATACCAAAACTAGTTTTTAAATAAAAGAAAATTCCAATAGAAGTGGCAATTTATTCGTCAATCTTAAATGTGTCACACCATCAATCCTTCTCCATTATCATGCGTACCTTAAGTCAATTCACATCGTTCTTCGGCTCTCTCTGTTTTTTACATACTCTTAGTATGTATTGCCTGCAGATAAACTATTTTGAAATGTTGTAAAATAAATTAAATAAACACCTCAAAGCAAAGAGCACTAGAGATGATAATTAATCCGTTCATTCTATAATTACAAAAAAAAAAGTAATTGAATAATCTATAAATAAACATACTGTACACAAAATTAAATTAAAAGTATTATTTAAAGGATTTATGATATAAAAATTATTTGTTGTGTCTACCTGAGAAAATGAAAGATTGCTGAATCGATACCCTTAATTATATTCCAAGAATATACAAACAAAAATAACAGATCGGTATCATGGTGTTGTTTTAACAGCTTTGAACCACCGGGTGCGATTCAAAATTAAACTCAAAAGACCACCTGTGTCTGACATGTAATTAACTCACTCTGGAAGTAATTCATTAACAAAGTTGAAGGAAGCAGCTGGAGTGTATGAGTTGCAAGGATTATATGAACTCCTTCAAGGAAGGACAACCTCCTACGTAACGTACTTTCAAGTAAACAAAAATTAACGCAAAACGAATATGTTGTGAAAAATCAGATATTTTTTTATTAAAAAGTTTTTTCAGCTCAGACAAGCGAAAGTTAGAAAGTTATTTATGAAGTTAAAAGTAATATTATTTGTAAGTTGGTGCTAGCTCCACGATAACTTCGCGGATGGACAAGTTTAGGACAAAACTTAAACCGAGTTTCAAAACAGGAAAACTGGGTACATCACTGTAAGGAAAACTGAGGTAATATCAAGTCTTTACCAAGAGCAGAGTTTAGAAGGAGAACAAAAAAACATGAAACAGATAAATTTAACAAAACACGAGGTATCGCAAAATAAAATTAAAAAAAATTATTGAATTTACACGCAACGTTTTAACATTTGACAAAATTTTAACACAAATCTTCCTTCACTTAAAATTCTATTAAAAAAAAAAGTTCTGTTATTCATAAGATAATTTTTAATAAATTAGTGTGGTCAAATTTTAATTTGATCCTACGTGTTAGAAATTACATTATCCTGTAAAAGATAGTACTAATATAGATAATAAACAGCTATAGACTCACTTGATTTTTATGGACGCAATTTAATCTTAATTTAATGCAAATTAAAAATTATAATATAATTAAAAATAAGCTATATAAATTAATTTTGGTGGTTAAAAAATTATTTTAATTAGAAAAATTGTTTGATTAGTGTTTCAAAAAAAAAAAAAAAAAAACAAGACAGTCACGAATGTCTGTTAAAGTTTCATCATAAAAAAAAAAAAAACTTTTTATTTTAGTGAATAAACAATTAATAATTAATTCAGTTATTCAATTATGACTATCTGGAAAATTGAAAGCTGGCTCAGAATCGAGGACAGTGACAAACTCAAAAAAAAAAAAAAAAAAAAAAAAAAAAAAAAAAAAAAACCTTTTCCAGGACTATAGAAACAAAAACCAGAAACAAGAAAAGTTATCTTGGGCATTCAAAACTAACCCACAGCTACTTAGTGGAAGCTAAGCCACTCCCGAAATGCAACGAGGTAATTTTGACTATAGAACATATTCTTGTGGAATGCACAAAATACTACAAGCAAAGAAAAGATAATGGTCAAACGAAACAAGACATTTCAATATTGATTGAAATTAAAACATGTTTTCACAACCAGATAATTGATTTAAAAAAAAAAATATAATCATCACAAACACTTATAGTTTTCAACTGTATAATATGTGTATGGAGCCTCTAACCAAATTTAGTGGTACATGGCACCAGAAAATATGTAAATAAATAAAATCAGGGTAATGATATCTGGCTTATATCAAAACGTTTTTGGAAATCTTGCACGAGGCTATCTCTTAATACTGTTAAATTATTATTAATATTGTTAATATTCATGGATAGCTAGGGGTCAGGAATAAGAGCCATCTTGAAATAAAATGAATCAATGAAACAAAAACAAAATTCAATATTCCCTTATCTATACTATTATATAATAGGACAAGCCATTTTTCGTTTGTGGTCACTCACCACGAAAATTATAGAATCAATCTGTACCAAATCTTATACATTACATCTGGTTGTATTTTTATTTCAAACCATAAAACTATATGACAGTGCAGCAAAAAGTTTTACTATCGTAAGGTAAGGTGGAGTGAGTGCGTTTATGGGGTAAGTGCATTAGTCCGCCATAATTTCTATTGTCATTTAGTTACATCAACTGCGATTTTTTGTATGTAGACAGAACTTCATACCCTCCAAACCTAATATACTAGAGTGCTCTCCTGTAGAAGATAACCTCTCTAGGAATTTTCATAGTTCAACCTGTTGATCTAGGTGTTGTGTAAAGTTGAATGATTTAAAATTATAAAATTTTATTCTATGTATTTTTCACTATTTTTTTAATTTCAAGGAGTAAAATGATTTCTGGGAGTTGCTTATTTTTGCACACCGTACGAATGTAACATGTCATGTTGAATGGCGCTCACCACCTATTGGTCAATTTTCAAACTTCATTGTTATCCTCATATTTTTTTTTTTTCAAATAACAAAGTAATTGAAAATCGGTAGATTTTATTATTTCTAAACCTTCCTGGTAGTATAAAGATGACGTAGCTAAATATGGTAAAGATTGGTTCATTCGTGGTTAGTGATCAGTTGTTTTTTTTTTGTTTTGTTTACAGAATCACTGCTTCTTTAATCAATCAGATTTTTTCATATAGTATCAAAGCTATGTAAAGTTGGAAAAATCTCTATGAAATCATTTCTAAAGCTGTGGAAATCATACATTTATGAACCTCAATGTTACCTATAAACAAAATAAATAATTAAACAAGTGGATTTTTATATTATATAAAAATAATTGAATTTTTAATTTTTTTAATTTATTTTTTAAAATTCTTATATATAATATTAATGTTATCATTTGAAGGTATATGAAATTTAGAAATTATTTAAAATCACCGGACCATGCACAAAGGGTTATACAAAGGGATTCTAGAACCTTTATCAACAGCTGTTAGTCATTGACGTCGGTTCAATCCCCAGGAGACAGCTTGTCGATCGAAGCTGTATGACGAAGCCCCATCTAGGCCACCTGTTGTCTTAGTTTTGACAAGCCAACTATTCAATGACAAAGCCGTCAATGAACAAAATTTATCTTTCGTCAACTGTACCAGGTCCTGTATTTTCTGAGAAGAACTGCTGTAGAAATAGTTATAATAGTTAAGCATAGTTACCGAAATTTAATAAAAATAAAATAAAAATATAATTTAGTAACAGTGAATCACAATGAAAAAGCGAAAAAAAAAACAAAAAAAAAAAAAAAAAAAAAAAAAAAAAAAAAAAAAAAAAAAAAAAAAAAAAAAAAAACGAAAATCAAACGTTTGATACTGGAGTTAATGTGTATTTAATTTAAAAGTTGACTAGCCGAATAACTATAACCTATTCCCTGTAAAATGTAGGCAAAACGTGACATTTTTCAATCAAGCCAATATAGCTCCCGAACGAAATCATCAAATAAAACGGGGGGGGGGGGGGATGATAGTGGTAAGTAAAAAAAAAAAAAAAAAAAAATAAAAATTAGGTTTATTAACTGTTATTGCTCATTTGTCATTACTCTATTAATTTACATAGTCAATTATGTTGAACACTTTAACTAGTGCTAGTAAAAACACAATATTGTTAGAAGGCAGTAGAGAAATCTGCTTTTTAGCCAAAAATAGGAGAGCATTCTAAATAAAATTAAAACATTAGAAGTCTAAATCTAGTGATAAGATATGTTTATTGATTTTTCAAATTATTTGATTAATTTATAATTTTAATTTATACAAAGCACACCGAAGGATATCATGTCACAAAATTTATCAACACAATTAGGATTATCTTTTCGCATGCTGAAACGTATAACGCAAATGACCTAGTTTCCAAGGTTAGGTTACATCACCCCAAATTTAAACAGGTTTAAAAACGATATTGTTATATGGTAATATTGTTATAACAATATTTAAAGAAAAATTTGGAACTATCACCATCCTTAAAACTTAAAACGAGAGACTTATTTATAAGCCCATACTGAAACCTGTAATACTGGACTGAAGGGTTTAGCAAGCAAGACACATGCACATTACAACTTTTATATTTTAAATCAAATATTAGACGATGAAATGAACATGAAAAAAATTACTCTTTTATTCTAAATCATTCCAATCCACTCGTCCAATTTTTTTCAAACTCGATGATGAAGGTTAAAATAACGATAGCTACAGAGTATCTCATCTTACTAAACAACTTATATTTATTTCGTATATAACTTTTAATTACTGTTTATTGTTGTTTTGTTCTTTTTATAAATTAAAGAAATCTTTAAGAAGTATCGATACATTCAGAAAATAATAAAATCCATAGATTTCGTTTGATGCGGAACGAACATTATAAAACCAAATAAAAATTTAGTTAAATATATTTCCTTAGACACTTTATTTTAGCTAAACTCCTCATATATCAATTTGTACAATGTGACATGTTTCGGAATATGTTATCCCATCATCTATCTAAACAGTTTTAGATAGACAAGGTGGGATAACACCAAACAAACGAAAAAAAAAAAAAAGAGTCTGATGATGAGATAAGATATCCCGAAATATGCCACATTGTAGTGAAGATGAATTGATACCTGAAGAGTTCAGCTAATTAAAGTTTACTATAAAATATATTTAACATTGTATACTCCATTTATAAAAAATTTATTTTGCCGTCATGATTTTTTCCCTGTCCATTCTAAACTATTGACGATAGTCTTCGAAAACTATTTTAATAAAAAAATATACACTATTTATAAATCAATACGTTTTTGAGCATCTTGTTTTCCACCTACCGGAAATAAACACTGTTACTATTTCGAAATAGAATCTTCTTGTTCGCTCTCCCACGACAGAGTAACTGAAGAAGTTCCGTCAATGTAATCGATACTAAAAAACGTAAACATATAGTAATATGGTCTAGAGTAGAATAAGTATATTTATTGTGTAATATGCTTTTATTATCGTAAAACTTAGCGTTGATAGCCGGTAAAGGGGATACAATAAGATTGTTTGAAAATTGTGAACGAACATTAAACAGAAACGTTTGTTAAAATATAGTTATGAATTTGAACCTATTTATGAAACATGTTAGCTTTATAATTTAAATGCATTAGGAATGATTTTAAGCTTTTGAAGTATACTGAGTAATTTTCAACTACTTTTTTATGACGCAAATAGTGTTACGTCAGCACCATAATGTAGGAACAGACAAAACACATTTCCGAGAACCAAGCGTAGGTCAAAGTTGAAATATCAGCAACGATGTCATGTTAAAAAACTATTTGTATTAATCTATTGAAGCAGAGTGCCTGGCTATTAATACATCAAAGATAAAATCGAACTGCTAAGAGTAAAGAAGGAATCAATAACCTCGTTGACTTCAAAGATTAAAATCCTCTTTTAAAAAATAACCATACTATTCAAACTTTATAACAAAATTGCGACTTTTATTTTTCACCTAATATATTTTCCTTAGATCAATTGTGGTATTTAATTTTGCAACTGAGTGCATACATTATTTAAGATTAAATGTAATGTTCTTGATTCTTAATCGTTAAATTTTAATCGAAAACAGTCATTCTCTATTGTTTCAGGCTTTACTAAAGTCATGAGTAAAATAACAAAAATCGTTGACAAATAAAGAAAAAAAAACAAAAAACAAATTATGTAGAATCAGCATTAACTAGGGTGTAGAAAAATCATATGAGTTATAACATATTGTTTTTATATCACAAGATAATTTACATATAGTAAACATTAGAAAACAATTGAAACTCAATGTTTCATTTGATCAGACATTAATCCCTTTAAGTTTTAAGGCGGTATACTTTAAAACAATACAAGTCAGGCCAGTGTTGCCAACAGATAACTTTCAGAAAATTCAAATTTTTCCTCTCTGTCGCTCTTCTTCACGTCGTAGTTTCTCAACGGAATGAGCTATATTGAGATACCGTTTCAAATTCTAATTATTTAAAATTCAGCTTGTGGTTTCAGTTTGCAAAATAGATTAATCTAAAATTTCACAGAGGTGATTTCCGAATTCATATTAAAACTCCGAATATGTAAAAAACTGCAAGATCTATATATACCATGCTTAAACGAAATATAGCAGGGTCCTTATTGTTTAAAAAGGTATATTTATTACAATTATACCTATTTCCGTCAAAAACTTATAAAAAGAACGGACGAAGAAGTCAAAAGTCGTCGTCCAAGAGTGTACTAAGTGCGCCGCGTGGTCCTAACTTTTTTATTGTTGCATATTATTGCATTGCCATTCCCTCCTAAGATAAGTTTCAAGCCTTTAGCTCATCGTGAAGAAAGTAAACAGATCTAAATGAAGATATTAAATCTAAATCCACGTGTATAGGGTACGGTACATGAAGCAAGTTTGCATTTTTTTTTTTTCCCATCCCAAAAAGTTTCCAACGGGCCAAAAGAAGTTTACACATCAAAAAACCATAAATTTAAACGCTATTTGATATAATCTCTTTAGGAAAGTTAGCAGAATTTTCTTCAGCAGTATAGTAAAAGTTGGAAACCTGCTAGATTACTAATGGAAGGGCGGTAGTTTTAGTGGAATGTTTTAAGAGGAGGAGAAGAGCACGCGTAAGCGGACACTGTTCCAGGGACGATCGCGGGTAATGAGATTTCGCGGGGGAGAAGGGGCGGGGGAATATAATTAGGGAGGGGGGAACTGAAACTTCCCCTCACAGGCCAGAGTGCTCTTCTTCAAAGCGGCCATTTTGTTCAAGCCATTTATTAGATTTTTCAGGAGGAGCTGAACTCTGAACTTCTAGGTAAATGATCAACGAAAGAGAAGTTGAATGAAACTTTATTCAAACAAATTGGAAGTATAGGCAGTTAAATTTTATAATGATTTAATAATGAAATTCGGTGTTTTAAATCTAATTGCTGTAAGCCTCAATATCTTTGAATATAAAACAAATTTTATTATTTAACTAATGAAATGAAAAATAAACTTTTTTCTGAGACATTGTCCCCTAAGAATAATTATAATGCATAGTTAAAGGAGTAATAGTCTGTCCGTATTATCTAAAAATTAATTTTTATAATATTTCGACAGGAAAAAAAAAAAAGAATTAAATTTAAAAAAATAAAATAAAATAATAACAATAATAAAAAATACAATTGTGTGTGTGTATATGTATATATTCTATTTATTTACATATTTGCAGAAGATCGATTGTCTAAAAGGTTTAGAAAGAAATTATTGTTAAAGGAAGTAAGGAAAGCTGCTTTAGGAACAGAAGTGGGTATAGAATTCCAGAAGGAGGTAGCACGAATGATGAAGGATTTTTCAAAGGATGCAGTTTTATGTGAGGGGATATACAGGTTAAAAGGTTGAGATCTAGTGTTTAAGATATGGACAGAACACAGAGTTAATAGGTCAAATAGCATGTATGATGATTTTATTTAATTGCAGGGGCAATGAATCCACGCTTTCAATAAGATTGGCATTATTCGGCTCCTAATAAACTGAGTTAAAAATCTGATAATACATGAATAAAGTCAACATGACTTTTTTCACAAAATATTATATAGCAATTTTAGTGCTACTCACTAGGTGAAGATAGGAATGAAATTATTACAACAGTTAGAACACTCAGTATCAGTTTTTCTTGTATTAGATATCTCACTGAAGGCTATGTAACATAGCGTAAAACTTCCAGTACTGAACAGCCCAGATTTTGGGAACAAGCTCTGATTCTGATCTAACTCACACAAAAAAAAAATACAGCATTCTGAGAAACGAACAAAATCAGCGTGACTTCACATTTCTCAAGAGGATTTGAACGACATCATTGTGTATTTAAATAGCAATATGAAGTTTTAAGCATAGGCAAAAAAATAAATAAATAAGCTGAACCCTGTGGGTATCATTGAAGAGAGAGTGATTTAAAAAAATACTTCTCTGATTATTCAACAAAAAAAAGTCAAAGTAACCTGTGTTTTGTATCATGTTTATAGAGTATTTATTTTTTACTTTTTTGTCAGACTACGTTTTATTCGTGTGTACAGTATTCTCATAGTTCTAGTTGTTTGTTAATTATTAATAATTTTCCAAATAATAAAAATACAACAAAATAAATATTTAAAAAAATCCAAGTGAATCCAAGAATGTCTTGATAAGCCCTAGGCTTTAATCTTTGTTTTATAAATGTTACCAAGTTATACTACAGAGCTCCAGATGCAACGTGGAGAAGCTTATGGTGTCGCCTGTTGAGATTGGGAGAACTCTTCCAGTTAATAAACTCCCAGTTCCCGGTGGTGCTGGGAATTCCTAATAAACCAAGGTGCGTTAACCATTTGCTGTATTCCGATTTGGAATGTCTGTAGTCTCTTTTTGGTTAATTTTGACGTTTTGTACCAGACAGGACAGGAGTAGGTCAATAGGGGCAGCAATATGGTTTTCTATACTAAGTTAGCATAAATATGTTTATGCTAAAGGAAACAAAAATTGAATCAAGCCTGTTAAACAATTTACCACGATCATGAAGTGTATTATTATTACTGTTTCTTGATCGATCTTTATATACTTTACTTCATTTTTTGGCAATGCAATTTATTTATCTAGTAATTAATGTAAATAACTGCTATTTTGTGTGAGCATTCTGCGGACGATTATCTTATGAGCACCGTTAATTTAAATAAATTATAGCTACTAATTTATTTATGTTTTAAATTCCAAATTCATTAATTTTATTGAACAAGAACAAAATTTGTGAATAATATATATTTATAGGTAACTTAAGTTAATTGAAACGTAAGGGCAATGCTAACACACTTCATTGATACCTACTTATGAGCGGTACGTTGTCTGTTGATTCAGAATTATATTATTATAATTTATTTTTTTTATTTTTTTTTAACAATTCATAATAATGCTCATAATATATATTCATCTTAATTATATTGGTCGAAAAATTCTCAGTATCCCCGAAAATTCCTTGGCGAAGCGATCCACCAAGAATCCTATAGGCAGACGTCATTTGTCGGTAATTGGCTGGGTGGGGTTGAAGGAAGGTCTATTGTTATAGGCCGAGATTGGATCTTCTACTTCTCCAGGCCCTTCTGGAGCCAGCACGAACGAATATTTGATTTGGCTGGCTGGAATTGGTTGCGTGATTCGTGGGGTAGCTGGAGGATTCAGTTCTCAGCAAATGCCTTAAAGTGAAGTATATTTGTTCCTCTTCATTCTTATTATGAGGAAACGCTTTTAAAGTATTAATTAATAATTATGAATATTATAGAATTCAATAAAATATAGAATTATTTAAATTTCAAATTTATTATATGAGTCGTTTAGAATCAAAACCCGTTATGTCCATTTTTCAAAATGCTACAGGAGGACAAAATACTAATTTTTGGACAAACAAAAAATTTGATCACACTTTAATTTTGTATTCTTGGAGTGGTTTTAAAATTGTGAATTTTCAATTTCAGTCGATCCTTGCATAAGCGGTAAAAGTTTTATTTTGTTTTGGACATAAAAGGTTTTGAAAGACATCTCAATTATTAATTATTCGGTCATTTTTTTTTTATCTTTATCGAGTCTTCATAACCCTTTATTATCGATTATATAAATACATGAAATATGTTATATTTCTGATACATATACATTCTATGTAACAAAGTGCTGATGTTTTGAAATTTTTGTATGTTTTTAGAACTAATGATGAATGTTTAATATAGGAAACAAGTTTGCAAATAGTAATAATTCGAATAGAAGTGACATTTAATTTTACAATCCTAATTGTATTGATCCTTCTTACCATCTTGCCTACCTCAAGTTCAAATATCAAGAATTCACATAATAGAATTCACTGAAAACTGAATGTGTACATAACCTAAACAGTTTTTAAGTAAACTATGCGATAAAGGGCGATTAGGATTCGATTTTCGTAAGGATCTTAATCGGGGATTTGATCTATTACCTTTAAGCCATAGGTAAAGGCGCTTTTAAGCTAACATTTAAAAAAAAATAATAAAAAATAGTGGACATAACAGGTTTTAATCCTGAATGACTCATATGATACTATAATTTATTTAAAATAAAATAATAGAAACCCACACCCCTATAAACCTAAAAACATATCAAGACAAAATAATAAGATTAATCACGAAATGTCTTTAGCACAAACCAAGCAGTTCATACAAAATAAACAACCTTAATTTTTAGTAAAACCTGTAAGTGCTTTACACAATTGTAGTAAGTTAATATTTAAAATTACATTACAAAAACAAGTAAATAAAGCAAAATTTCTTAAAAGGAGTATTTTTATTCTTTTAGGCTAAATATTGCACAGGATATGCACACAATATTCTTTTACGAAATGTTTTGTACATGCAGAGATAAATCAATAAATCATGTTAGTAGGTGTATTTTTATCAATTGACTTTTCTGTTTTTTATTGAATACGGTGCATAGCATCTCAGAACCTTATCTTGGCATCTCTGAATATCAACTAGAGATTTTTAGGATTTTTCAATTAAATCTAAAAAAATTATTTCGATTATAATTTGGTGTTTCCGTAATGTCTCTATCGTTCAATTCACTGTAGAGGATTTTTTTTTTTTTTATTTTTTTATTTATGATTAAGGATTGAAGGACAATTTAGATTAAAAAATATTTATAATTCACCAGTGTGGATGTAAGATAGAATGCCTAGTTTTCCTTACCATTAAAAAATATTAATTAGTCATTTTAAATCCAAATGAAAAATCATGAATTGTTATAAATTATAGATAAAATGGTTTATTAGTTCTCTATATTGTAAAGTGTTATAATACTTATTTTGCCAAATTTAATTACCTATTAGTAACTATAAATAAGAAGTTATTTTTGTTTAATTAATGGAAATAATAATTGCTGGTTTAAAGTAGTTATGTAAATGTTATCATTCTGGGTTATTAATTTTACTGTGATTAAACGTTTAATAAATACAATTTACTTTAGAGTGAAACCCATATAATATTTAAGTCAGAATATTACTACTAATTGAATTAAAAAAAACACAATATATTTACAATCTACTAAATATTTTAATGTGTAGCAACTATTTAAATAACTAAATCAGGTTCTTTATTATCCTGTGCACAGGTTAAATAAATATATAATACTTAGAATATAAATGTATAAGCTTTGAAGATTTTAACAATAAGTTGTTAGTTTTAGGATAGTGAGTTGAATTGGTCTATTTGGTCGGGAAGGTTACACACATCAATTTTGCCATATTATCATTCAATAAGAACCAGTACTAGTTAGAAAAATATAGTTTAATTTGAATCATTTTAGTTAACGTAAAGAAAAAAGTATTGCTAAAACATGGCATAAAGAGTAGCTTGATCAATTGTAACAAAAAGTTGACTGTACTCCGGAGGCGCTTTAGGTATACCTTACCGCGCAACTAACTGTCCTCGACAAGTCAGTGACTTTATGTCTCTTCATTCTAATTTTTTTTTTTTTTTTTTTTTTTTTTTTTTTTTTTTTTTTTTTGTTTGCACTCCCCTTCTTTGTCAGTTAGCTTCCGCGGGGTTATCAGGCCGGGAGGGTTAGGGTGGAGGAATTAATTACTAAGAATTAATTTCAACCAACGCCAGCCGGTTTTGAACCTGGTATCTTCAGATTATCAAGGTTGCTAAGGGTAACGCACTTTTTTCTCAAGTGCATATACACTGAGCAGGCCTCCGCCTTCCCTTTATTCTCATCTGTCATTGGCATAAAATACCCCTGGATCAGATGACAGGCCAAGATCAGGAGACGCCGCTGTTCCCTCTTAGGCTATTCCTACCCTGAATTAATATTAAAATTCCTTTTCAGGTCCCTAAACCAGCTCCCCTTCAGTCTTCTGCCTACCTATGAAAAATGGCTGTATGGATCGAGACCGTATCAAGTATGTGTTTGTTTGAAAATAGTTGTAATTTATAATGAGTTTATTCAATCACCTTTTGAATATGAAATTCTGTATTAAAACTTTATACTAGTGTGTTTTTATATGTTTCAATTAGTTTTTTATTTAGATCAACTTGTCAGAACTGATTATAATAGATTGTATTAAAAAATAACCAACAGAAAATTAAAATACTTTTTATTAGATGTAACATAAAATTAATATTTAGAATAAAACCCTCTGCGGAGAACTGCCATTTTATTATTTTCACTTTACTAACTTACTTACTTAATCCGACCCTTTTTTACCGCTGAGCGGTGTGAGGTTCCTGCTTATAGAGCCTGACCCAAGAAACCCTGTCTTGCACCAGCTGCCTTCTCCTCATCCAGTCTATTCCTCTTCTGTCAAAGGCTTCTTTGATTCCCTCCTCCCAGGTCTTCCTTGTTGTCTTCTTCCCTCTACTCTGGCCTCGTGGGTAACTCAGGCAATTTTGTCTTCAGCCATTCGCGAGACGTGCCCAAACCACCTGAGTAGGTTTTCTTGTATTATTTCTTCTGCAAGCCTCAAGTCTAAGTTCGTTCTGATTGTAGTGTTCTATTTATTATTTTCAGCAAGGTTTTAAACCCGGATCGAAGTTTGAGTATGGTTTCAATTCGGTCGCCGCTCAAACCTTGCCACCTACCTTGCCCCTGGGAGATAGTCGTGTCCCTAAAGAGAGGGTTGGCACAATACTTCAGCCCGTCAAAGTTGGTTTGTGTTACATTTTCTTCGAGTAAGAACCACTGAAATTCAACATCTCAAAACAATAATTTCGTCACATTTATTTTTACAAGTTCAAAATTGATCGTAGTGCTCCCCAAACCTCGCATAACATCAATGTTGTTTGGGGTGAAGGAAGTAGTGAATGTAGTACTGAATGTAGATTAAAGTGATGGTTCCACATTTTTCGACTTAGCGATTTCGATCTCGAATACAAGGAAGGTCGCAGTAGCCCTTCTGTTGTTGATCACGACCATCTGAGCCCTTTGGTAAAAGAAAACTCTTACATATTGCTAGAGACGTTAGTATTGACCACTCAACATTATACACTACACAAAATTATTTTATTTTATTTTTTTTTGTCACATATAAGTATAAACCTGCATTATTTTTGCACCAACCCAATAGCCTCTGCATTTTTTTTCGGCATTAACTCATTTCTTCCCTAGTGACTTGACTAACAGCATTGTTAACAATTACTATCATTTCAGCTCATATTGTACCATAAATTATTAAAAATTAAATAGCTTTAATTAATCAAAGGAACTACAAGGGGAAATAAAGGGATATAAACTATATTTAGTGAGTCTGGAGGCCTTAATTAGGAGAAAATCTGTGCCTGGACTGGGGCCCTAGGTGGGGTGGGAAGGGGATTAGGTGGTAATTGGATCTTAAACTAACAAAGTAATAAGGTTAATTAGTTTCGATACCAGCGGCATCTTCACAAAACTGCCATAATAAATAGTCAACCGTTGTTATTGTTGCCGTTATAACAACATAAAACTGCGAAAGGGGAAAGTTAAAAAGAGAAGTATTGCATTAAAGTATGCAATTTAGAATCTTTTTTAGAAATTATAATAGATTTTTAAAAATGTAGATATTTTTTTAATTTTATTATTTAAATCTGTAAATGACATACGAGAATTTAAATACATGAATGACTGCAATCAGACCAATCAGGCTACAATATTAAGTTTTAAAGTTATCCATTGTAAATTTATTGCTCAATGTGTTCCTTAATTGACATACAGAGTGTATCTAAACAGATATAGCATATTCTTCATTGTTAAAGTGACCTAACAGTTCTCAGAGTCATCTGACAATACGATGGCGTCTGGACTTTCTAAATTAATAGTTCCTTTGCAAGCAATGTTAATCTGAACAAAGATTTACTTCCTGTATTTTTAAATAATGTTTTGATGTTCAAAAGTTATTTAAAAGAAACTCAGAAGTTTCAAAAAGGCAAAAAGAAACCTTCAACTAATTTCAAAATCAATTAATCTGTGAACGCACACGAAAAATATGGTTTACCTGGCTATTATGGCCTGGTTTCATATCCATTCATATGGTTTCAAACCCATGTAAAACATGTTTCAAACCCATCTAAATTTTACCAGCAGGAGCACTAAACCGGTAGCAGACAATATTTTAAATATAAAATTGTATATTTAAGGTATTTTAGTGTTTAAGGCGTGTACACATAAAAACCGGTGAACCCCATCATCTAATTATTAATTAAACTGCTCTAATAAATGAATAAAATGGTGATAAACAAAATATTAATAATATAAACATAAAACGAGGAGATATTGGCAGAACTTTATACTACACTAACATAAAAAAAATAAAAAAGAAGGCATGACAAAAAATAAAAAAATAAAAGTGCAATTGGAAGAATTTTTATCCAGATAGGTAAGAAGCATTGGCCCTAGAGAAATTTGATTAGAACTAATTTTTGGCCTCAAGACTTGTTAACGCATATTGCCCGTGTAGAACTGTATAATTAAGTAATTACGAAGATTCATTAGTAACGGAAAACCAGGGAAACAAAATGTAAAACAGGTAGGCTGCCATAATGATTATTATTTGTGCCTACATTATTTATATTATATGCCTTGCTGAATGTCCATTGCCTTGCTTAATTATATGAGGAATCTTATTTCTGAATTTCGTTTCTTTAAATCGAGGTCCTTTTCTCTGGTCATGGTTCTTATATAATCCGAGCCACCGTGACACAGACCTTGACCCATCACTCTTATCATCTTATTCACAAATCTTCTGCAATTGAAAGCAATGTGTTTTGGTTCTTATAGGCTTTAGCATTTATGACACATACCACTTTGTGCTAATGCCATTAAATTGAGATGTTTAATAAAAATGAATTGAACATTATCTATATCTATAAATAATTGAATTATTGAGATTTCAATATCTAACGGGTGCAACATATACTTGAAGAGTTCGAGATCCACTCACTAAGTTAATTACTGGACAGGAACTGCGGGTAAGTTCTAGCTAACTGAGCAATAATGACAGAGTTCAAGGTGAAAATTCAATTAACCGACAATTATATAATTACTGGACTAGATCCAGTCACTGTACAATTACTCTGTTTCCTGGTGGGTACTCTGGGTACACAGGGAGCTCTAATGAAAGAGCCGAAGACGGAGACTACAGTGGCCGCGCGGACAATAGAGGCAGCACTCTGGACCTGATGAGATCCGCTCCATTGTCTCCAGTCGATAGTCCTCCTTCTTTCTCTCTTCCAGCTCCTCTCGAGAGCTTATAAATTCCACTTCTGCCTCTGGGCGATGACGATTCCTATCTGGGATGAGCTATTCCCAGAGGAACTTGCTGGAGAACCCTTCAGATGTCTTTGCACTCATAAAACGCCTTTCAATGTCCATTGAATAAAGTTTAGGGGTAAGCTACTGAAACAATGATTGTCACTAATTACATTTTCAGAACTCAAATGAGAACAGCATACAATATGAGAATAGATTGCCATAAATCCTTTTGTAAGACCATTGATTTTTAACATATTCGTTTTTAAAATATAAACCAATAACTGAAATAAAAAGCCCGGAGGTTTCTACACCACCAATAAGCATTCCATCCACCAATCTATCTATATAATTGGCTCTAAAATCCTTAATGGCCTTCTCATAAGATTCTGCTTATCATATCTGTTCTGTGCGGCAGATTTAAAATTTCGAACTTCTAGAAGATCTCTTGCGTCAATGACTGTCTTGCCCGAATCAACAGTTTATAGCTCTTATCGGGATATCAGAGCTCTCCATCTGGCTAAGTGTCCTGTCTAGCTTAGCCTTCACAATTTCTTGATCACAGAATCTTGAATCTGACAAGATTAGGTTGTTTAAATACCTCATGAACTTCTCTATTATTTTGAATACTCTAGACCAGTCCTTCTCTTACTGGTCCAAAATTCTTCGGAGGTTTTCCTTAAAAAAAAGAAAAGCTCATTTTCTTTTATGTCCATGTTTGACTAGCGTCACTCTATCGATAAGGTTTTTATAGAGCTGAAGCAAGGTTCGTCTTTCAATCAATGAGCTTCTAATATGCTTACGCACGCCAAAGCATCATCGGTTGGCACTCCCTATTCTCCTCTGTATTTTATGTGTTTCCACACACACTCACTGCTGTACAATAACACTACTTTTTGTCCTTTAAATCTATTTGAGTACCTGTTAAATATATTGTTACTCTTAAATAGTGCAAACAAAGATTTATTAACAACAGAACAATATAAGATCAGAACAACTGTTAACACTGACACTATTAGTATTACTTTTTCACTATAACGAACCTCAAACTATGCTTCTGAAATAACCGATACCTAATTAACCCTTTTCAGATCAAGCATACATATTCAAAACATTTATATTCACTTTTTTTTTCTTTTATATCGGTCTTATATTGATTAAATGTTTAATTTGACCCGGTATATAATTCAGTTTCCTATATATATGATGTATATATTCATTTATTAACATTTTTTGTATTTTAACCTCACCCCAGTATATATATATATATATATATATATATATATATATATATATATATATATATATATATATATATATATATAATGGTTGTTTTTGATGGTAACAGAAAAATATGCTATTACCACATTGCTTATCGTATCGAGTACATCAAGTATGATAAACACTCAAAGAGAGTTCATGAATAGACCGCAAGCAAAATAAATAAAGAAGTTTAAGAGATGTATTTTTATTAAATATTTTCTCGTACACTAGTAGATCAAACGAAAGACTCTCAGGGTCAAACAACCTGGGATATTCAACTTCAAACATAACCATGGGATTTTTTCCCCGAAAAGTAGAAAGCGTGTGCCCTGTAGTTCCTCGACATCAAATAGTCTGTCAGCAGGGCTCTTGAGTCAACAGAATCGTTACATTTCTATATGAGGAAACATCAAAAGAGAATAAAAATATATAAAAAATGGGGTAATTCGAAATAAGGTAAAAAGGAGTGGAGCATGAGTTGATTAATCTTTTCAGATGAAATAAATGTCTTAAAATTTGATTCCACTATTAATGAATCAGTTATAACATTATAAATAGTCATCGTATTAAATAATATACAAATTTTTGTTATATTTAGTTTATTAATTCCTGGAAAAAAATATATTCACTGCTAGTGAATATGAAACATGATATTGCGAAAAATATAATAAAACATCATTAGAGAACGAACGTAGAGGAAATCCAGGAATACCTCTCTAGAGCAATTTATTGTTTGAAGTTATTCATTACAATTCCTCCGTAATGGTCATGATATTCAATAATTTTTACGGTTGTTAGTATAACGCATTTATTTGCAAAGTACATTGCCCTCGGTCTAATATATATTCAAAAAATTACATGAAGGATATGAACAATTGAGCCTAACAATTAATGTCAGAAAGCCCGTGTCGATGACAAATAATTTAGCCATGGGAAAGTATTAAAAATTAAAAAGTTCAAATATCTAGGAAGCATAATTGGAATTATTAGCTCCAGTGATAGGGAAATTGCTAAATGAAATACTATTAAGTAGATATGCCATTGATTTCAACTCAATTCAAAAAACAAAACGAAATATATTTGAAAGCTTCATGCCACTGGAATGGACTAGCGGAGCTCATCTGCGGAAATCTCAAGGAGGAGAAAAAAAACAAAAATGAAAGTGTCGAGAATCATCCAGAGAGATATTGAGAAAAAAACCCTAAGCAAGTACATTCACCAAGAACGTCCGAAAAAAAGGTTATTTATAGTATATTGGTAGAGAATGAAAGGCGAAAACGAGGTAGTCCAAGAAAAAACATGATAGAAGGGAATAAAAGAGTAGATTATGTGAGGGATGTGGGCTAGTAGAGGAATGGGCATTAAACAGAAGAATATGGAGGGAGGCTGCATTGTGAAAAATGCTATTAAGAAAAAGAAAAAAAGAATAACTGGCAGGCAATTTTTATGTTATTGTATTTTGTTTCTTGAATTGGGATACATATTTTTTATTTATTTAGGTTATTATTTTAGTAACTTGTGGTAAATAGATCGATCGATTTATTTCATAATAGCTTAAAGAATACACCTATATGAAGAAAAGAAAAATAGGACTTTAGCAAAGTAACTTTTCGTTGGAGGGTGATTCCAATTAAAAGAAACCTCCGTAGGAGCTATGGAAGCTATAGAAAGCCCTAGTCCGAAGAATTTTCTTGTTAAAGAAATTAGCAGCATTTGTTGACGACTCAAGAACAAGAATACTAACGGTTATACGGGTCACCTCCCTCCGGGGATTCCTGGAAATAAATTAGCTGATGAATCGCTGAATCAAGGACCGAAAATGATTACAATGGCAGATAATATGCTTTTAGAAGGAATCCTACTGAGTGTAAAAGGCAAATTCAAAGGATTTGGAAAGATAAATGGATGGTGAATTCATCAAGGCTGAAAGAGATGATCACTGCATTGAAAAGGAATTTACAAAGTACTTAACAGGGGAAAGGAAAACTGTTCTGTATGCTTTAAGGAAAATACATAGCGGATTACCCTTTGCTCATAAGGCTGCTGTCGTAAATCACGTTTTAATTTTCTGCCTACAATTTACAATATTGCTAACTAAAAGATATTTAGTAGACCGATTTTAACTTTATTTACTTAACCGAATCAGAAGGCAATTCTGAAAATTAATCAACCTATGAAGATAAGATGTAAAAATAAATTTTATTTAGAAAGGATGATGCTATGTTAGCTACGACGGACTAAATATTTACGTTTAAAAAAAATTAATAAAAAGTATAAACTGAGAGAACCAAGGTAGAAAAAATAACTGATGAAGAATTATAATAAAAAAAACATAATTAGAAAAGCAGTATATACATGTCTTATAAGTTCATTTCTCATATTTTTTTTTTTAGCGGTATTGTTATTTTACCACTAGTAACATAAAAAAAAAAAATAATAATTACTTTTAGGCTACATTACCCCCATTACAAGTAAAAACAATAAGAACCGATAATAATATGTAATAGCTCAGGTCAGGATTGGATATATTCTCAGAAGGTAAAGAAAACTGTAATTGCTGACAATGTCATCCGCGCGTCAGGATACCTGACTCCACTGTGCGCCAAGTTCAGGATTAATAATCCTCTCATTTTTATTATCATTTTATTTAAACGTTCCAAAGCTTTTTTGAGTACTATATATTAAGTAGAATAATTTATATGATTATGCTATTATATTAATATTTATAACATATTTTATCAATTAATATATATAATAGTATATTAAATAGAAAGAGAAGGAAATGAGATCTAGTAGCTATCAAATGGCTTGTTTAGAATGTTAAAAAAAAAAAATAAAAAGGTAAATAATATCTTAGAAGGGGGCGTTTGCAGTTGTAACTCACAGATTTGAATGCCGATTTTTGAGTGGGTAGTAGGGACCAATAATAGTGCAAAGCTAGAGTTATTGCCACCAATGAGCATTAGAAGCCGAGAAAGAAAAAAAAAATATGAAAATCACGTTTTATTTTTTTCTCAGCTGTCAGTCAAGATAGAGAAATGATTATTTTTCCCTTTAATTGCAGTTATGTATGCTATTAGATATAAAAATACTTCCGTTATGCTCAAAACATTACCCGGGTTTTGAGTGCTCAAAAACTCCAAAAAATGACAAAATTCCAAGGAAATCCGATGTAAATCAGTGTACACATTTTTTCATGAACAAATGACCTCAAATCTCGATTTAACGCACCATGAAACTCTTATATGTGAAATTTTATCAAAATCAAAAAGTATTGATTTTTTTACCCCTTTCGAGGCTGTCAATTTCTGAAAAAATGTAAATAATTTGCGCCATCTCACATATTTCGCCACCGATTAAGACCAAATTTTAAGGTCATCTAGAAGACTTAAAACTGCATAGTTTAGCCTACATTCGGAGGTCGCAGGATTTCCCCTTATTGAAATATCTCAAGTTATAGCTGACCTTGGATTATTCAATCACATCAGTTTTTGTCCACTAAAATCTGGAGTAAATCCAATGTATTATCCATGGATAAAAAGCAGAATGTATACTAATTCAAGTGATGCTATTATTATTGTAATCGGTTCAACGCAGCAGTTGTTATGGCTGGTAGAAATTGTTGATGAAATCTCAACTTCAAAATTTTAACCTCCTCTCGAAAGGGGTAAAAATCAATATTTTTTGATTTTGATAAAATCTTTTTCACATATAAGGGTTTTATGGTGCGTTAAATCGAGATTTGTTCATGAAAAAAAGTTTATACTGATTTATAGCGGATTTCCTTGGAATTTTGTCTTTTTTTTTTTTTTTTTTTTTTTTTTTTTTCTTCTTTTTTTTTTTTTTTTTTTTTTTTTTTTTTTTTGTGTGAGTTTTTGAGCACTCTAAAGCCGGGTTTTGTTTTGAGCATAACGAAAGTATTTTTCTATCTAATAGCATACATAACTGCAATTGAAAGTGAAAGAATCATTTCTCTATCTTGACTGAGAGCTGAGAAAAAAAATAAAACGTGATTTCCTTATTTTATTTTTTTTTTCGGCTCCTAATGCTCATTGGTGGCTATAACTCTAGATTTGCACTATTATAGGTCTTTACTACACACTCAAAAATCGGCATTCAATTCTGTGAGTTACAACTGCAAACGTCCCCTTGTTAGTTTTAAAAACTGAACAAACTTTTGTATAGTTTAATTTTTTTTTTTTACAGGCTACGGTCAGGTATGATACATAATTTTTGGAAATTACAGTGTTGATTGTATTGTTTAGGAAGTTTTTTTGATTAATATAGAATGTTCTTCGAAATGTTACACAATACATTCTTAGAGAGATACAATATATTTTGTAAAGCATAATTAAAAAGTGTAATATAAATTGTTAAAACGTTTTCATATCGTTTTTTTGTAATATAATGAATATGGATGGATCTCCATACGTGTTTAAAAAAAAAAAAAAAAAATATATATATATATATATATATATATATATATATATATATATATATATATATATATATATATTTTTATTTAATTTATCTCGGTCATATTATTGTGCAAGGATGTGTCAAATTATAAAAGCAATGAAAAAAAAAATTATCAAAAGAACTGTAGCAATAATAAAAAATACTTATGTTTTTTGTAACAACAGCAAAGCAAAAAAACATTATTTTAAAAGGTATGGAAACGACTCCATTACAATTCATTATTATCTTTGTTTATCCTGTTGAAAAAACAATTAATTTTTTACCGCGTGTTATTTTAAATTGATGTGTTTTTAGCAACGTTTTCGTTATTCCACACCAATATACATTTCCAAGTACAATTTCCGTCTTAGTTTACGTTTCACATCATTTAAAAACAATCAAAGAGAGGAAAATATATTAATTAATTTATTTGCATTTATGTACAACAGTTTTTCTCAAACATTGAAATACTATTTACACTATTTTGTTTTCCCTTTAATTTCTAAATCCACACCTGTTTCGTGACAAGCAGGTATGATGATTATATAAATGTAAACTTGCGTGCCAGGCATAAGGGATATTAACAGCCAGCGATACATATTGTTTACTTCTTACATGATATTTACTAAATTTTAAAGGAGAAGATCTCTCAAGCTACTTTTTTTGTCTTCTTCAGGTATTCTCTGACATGTTTTTCGAGTCCAAAAGTATTAATACAAAGGTATTAAGTTGTTGATATGTCCGTACAATTTGCATCTTGAAATCTTTTGTATGAAGTATGGATGTGATCTTGTACCAATGGTATTCGTAAGTCTATATGTAATGTGTTGTTAAAGTACCAGGATCATTGTGTAACAATGTTATTGACTGGTAAGTTTGTATTTTTTGGATGTGTGTTTTTTTTTTTTTCTATTCCTTAAATTTGTGAGGCGAACATCCATAGTAGTTTTTAAAAGTAAGTATAAATATTTAGTCTTTCATAATTTTCAACGTCAATTGTTTATGTATAAGTGGATAAAAAAGTCTCAGTCTTTTGTTAATGCTTTGGCGTTCCTGTTTTACAATTAACAAAAGACTGAGACTTTTATATCCACTTATAAATAAAGGATTGACATTCAACATTACGCAAAGACTAAATATTTAACTGAGAAAACCTGTTATACATGGATGCGAATGAATTAATTGTCCTTTATCTGATTCTTACTCTGTAATGTGTGTTAGGTGTACCTTTATACATTATAACAAATGTTTTTGTTGAACATATTCACTAATAAACTAATAAATACAAAACAATTTTATTGATGTAAAATTAAAGAAATTTAAATAGTTGTTCTTTAAAAGGATTCATTTGCTTTTTATTTTTTTTAATTATTTAAATTACTGTAATCAAAAAACGTTTATAGTAATTTTATACTTATACTTTTTGGAAATGATTATTGAGATAATATACTGAAAAAAATGTAATATAGATAATCATAAATAGATACGTACCATTAAAAAAATATAAAATCAAAATGAAATGACAAACCTGAAACAAAAAAAAAAAGGAATTGGTAATAATTTATTAAGGTGTTACATTTCGTGTAAATTAATCTTTTTTATAATAGAGTAACCAAATTTTTAGATTATATTTAATATGACTCAAATGGTAAAATGTGTTTTTAAAATGAAGAGAAAAAGAATTGTATTTTGGACTATATTCAATATATGTTTCGGAGTGCTCAGAAGCGCTGAGATGTTATTTATAGTTAAGTTTTGTTTTTAGATCATCGTATAGGCGTGTTTATCAATGATTACGACTGTTTTTGCACATCATGACATGGGATTTAACTTAAAATTAAAACAATAAAATAAAAGGGAATCGTAACCCTTATCTATATAAAAATAGACATCTTTCAGGTGTGTCCTACAGGCTAACGCGTGATTTAACGTTTCACTTACAGGCCTGGGGATGTTTACTGGGGCGGTAAAATTTTATGGAGGGTTTTCATAACGACGACATGTGCTCTGATCGTAAAAGTTGTGATGTAGGATGCAGGAGGCTTTTACTATTGAGTTCTACCTGAGGAACAAAAAGGGATCCGGATCAATACAGAGGTGGCACAACGTTGAGATTTTGATTGTAAAATTTTACAATTAGAATGATAGGCAAAGAATTGCATGGTATAATAGGCTGGTGATCTTATACACACAATTTTTAATTTTTTTTTATTATTTTTTTTTTTTTTAAGTAGGTACTAAAAGGCTAGGCTCAGGAAAATAACAGCTTTGAAAGAAAACTTTTTGGGAGATCATAATTGATTAAAAAGAATACGGAAGTGGTGGAGCTTTAAAAGGGCTGTAACATTGTCCTATCCGTCAAGACTGATAGGCTGGGTGGGCTGAGAATATGGCTAAAATGAATGCAGATAATATAACCAAATCTCTTCGCAGATTGTAGATCCATAATATAAGAAGAATACCAGTCACCTTGGAGATCTTCGGCAAGATAAAATTGTTTTCTTTCAAATATTCATTGCTTGTGCGAATAATTTATCATCAAAGGAGTAATCCACCTCCCGCGGCTATGAAATACGAATTCCATGGTACAGTAACAGGCTATCGATAACTCGATTTCTAGTCCTATATAGGTCAATTCGCCAATACGTTTAGCGCCGAAGTAGTTCAAACAACCATGTTTAAAGTACGTTCAAACAATGGTGTTTAAAGCCAGGTTGTCAAATCGGTCTTTATCCAGGAATTGTGATTTTTCCATGAAATGATGACAGCTGGCGAACTTGGGCATTCTTGTAATTCCCTGAAATGGACAGATTTTTCATTACAGGAAGAGGCATATCTATATGTATTTTTAATCACAATTCCCTTTATAACAGTATAGGGAAATGAATAGGTAGAGACAGCACGTCAGAGAACATTGTTGCCACAGAAACTGCAGTTAATGTAGGTCGATCTATGACAAAGAGTAATCAAATCTCTTCATCCTTTTGAACCAGTTCAATTTTTCTTCTAAAGACTTATGCCAATGGTAGAATTATTCAATAATGCGCCGCTGTGTATTCAAAATTAGGTAACATTATACAAAGTTTTTGATTTACACCTCTATTTCTATTTTTTTTTATTTTGTTTCATAATGATTCAAACAATTAAAAAGTATGTAGCAAAATCTATCTGGAGTCAAATAGCTTTATGCCTCTGTACAAACAAAACGCAAATCCAGAATGAATTATACATGGTTCAAAATGTGTGTTTTGGTCAACAAATTGATCTATACTAAACATTTTTGTCACAAAAGATGTAGATAAATATCTGTATATATCAAATGGATCTCCAGTCTATTTGGCAGAAAGTTTGCTTCGACAAAAATGCCTATCAACACATCAATATTTCTTTATGATACCTGAAAAATAGTTGGTCTAATGAATTTTTTTTTTTTTTTTTTGGAGTGGTTAATGGTGGTTAGGGATAGTTTCTTACAAGTCATAGACATGTAATTAGGTACATTTTTCTTCATATTTGTTCAATATAAACTCCCCGTCAAAAGTATTGCAACACACAATTCTCGATATTTTCCTGTTTTTGACCTTAATCCATACTTAGTTTATATTCGCATTAATCTTATTTATTAAACATGAGTTTATTTATTTTTTAGTTTAACAGGGAGTTTATTTCGTTTTATACAGATTAAATTTCTATAAATTTAAAAATATATATATATTTCATCGTAATTGTTATATGTTGTAAATTTTGTTTAGCTAATGTGGATATAAAATAATTTTTTCACTTGGATTTTTTTAAAGTTCAAACTGAAAATAGTTAAAGGTTCATTTCCCATTTTCAAAGAAGGAAACGAAGAAGATTTAACCAAACTAATTAATTTGATCATTTTTATCTTTTAAGGGCGTTTCTATCTTAATTCCCTTTATTAGTGCTCTTCATTATCAAAGGGAGGGCCGTTATTGGAATCTTGAGCCCTTCGGCTTAATAAGTTCTTTTTGTTATTCTATTCACCTTTACCATCCTTCCTTTCATTTCCTTAGCCTTCTGTACCTCTAGCATGGCTCCTCCATTTTTTTTTTTTTTTTTTTTTTTTTTTTGTGGCAATTTATTTTCAATCTCCTTTTTTTCAGCGGTGATAATTATAAAATATTACTAATTGGTAGCAGCTAATGAGGTCACTGGTTTTGAGGGGGTAAAAGAAAATTATTAAAATTACACTTGATAGCCTCGTAACTTCATGTCGAAACTAAATGATATTTCCGAAGTAAACAAGAATTAAATATCTGGTCTGATTATACATTGCATAGCATAATAAAGTATTTTATTTACATAAACTAGTCGATATAAAAGAATATAATCGATATTATTGGATTACATATAATAATTATATTTGGTTAGATTTGATGCCACAATGGATAAGGCCCTTGATTGTCATACTTCTGGGACAGAGTTTGGGTCCACATAAAGGAAGAAATTTTATATTCAGGCATTTTAGCCGTGTATTGACTTTGAGATGGGGAGACCCCCATTAATTGGGTAATTATAATTGGAGAAAAAAATCTAGGGGTTGGGCGTGATTTTGACCAAAGCTCCTTTCTCCCTTTCACAGACCTGTGAAAAGGATTAAAAGGAAGAGCTAATATCCATAGCAAAAAAACTAAATAACTTATCAATTTCCGAAAGGACGAAAATTAATTTGTCGGGAAGGAGTGGTCAAGGATGTCTTTTGTTCATCAAAAATTATGATGAACCTGGTAGCCTTAAAACTATCATCCTTCAGAGGCTTGTGGAATACTTATTGAATGATGGAAACATTTAAATTTTTAAGTGTAATGTTTCAAACTATATAATTTGATAATAAATGCTTGGTATTTGGGGACTCAGGGGATTAAACCTGTGCCAGCGAACTGGACCAAGAACAGCAAGACAAGCGATCTACTGGACCGGTTTGAGAGAAGAATACTTAGGAATATTCTAGGACCTGTACGCCAAAATGAAATATGACAGAGAAGTAAAAATAAGGACCTGTACAGCAAATACAAAGACCTTAATATCTCAGCGAGCATCAGGATCATGAGATTGAAATGGTTTGGTCACCTAAAGAGAAGGACAATAGGATACCAAGGAAAATCTACGAAGGCACACCATGTGGAAAGAGAAGTAGGGGAAGACACAAGAGCCGCTGGAGAGACATTTTACTCCAAGACATACGGCAGATGAGAATAAATGGGTTGTATGCAATTGACGGAGAGAAATGGAACGCATACGTTGAAAAAGACAGGGGCCACTATAGGCGCCTGTTAAGCTAGAAGAAGAAGATTTGGCGAAGAAGCACTCGTAAACAAAAGGTGGTGGGTTCGAAATCCACTTGGGCGAGTTACAGTTTATTTTATGTTGGCCCCACGAAATAAATCTTGACCTTCTCACCCTAGCTAGTTTGGTTTCTAGCCTGTAGGATAACCCGTCCCTTCTGCACTAGTTGGAGTACATAAGGTCCTTAAGCCCCAAGAATCAAACAACAATAAACAATGCTTGATATCAACTTAAAATAAGCACTTTTTTTTGTTTTTTTTTATTTTCTGAGGGAGCACAGCGAGTGAAAGTCAAAAGCTGTAATCTAACCGATGCAGTAATATCTGTTATACATGTTCACTAAACATAAATATTGCAGTAGTTAAGTAAATTGTAAGCTATGGAATAGATGAATTGCAAGTTACAATCGTTAAAAATACATTTCTGGTGGTAACATGGGTAGAATAAAGTACCTTTTATAATTCCGATAAGAGTACAGTATTGTTTTTATAAGCCATAAGGTTTATTATTCAGCTATAATGCTAAAGAAAAAGTTATAAAAAAAGGTGATAAAAGACATATAAGTGGATTAGAGGGATATGAGAATAGCATAAGGAGGTTCCGCTAAAATCCGACTTTATTGAACAGGCCGATAGATTGAGATTTTTAAGCAGAGCAACGGAAAATCCAGCCTACAGAGGCAATATATCTGCCAGGTATCAGCCAGTCTTCCTCCCGCTTATAAATCCCAGATTTATTCTGCCCGGAAATTCATTCATTTTTCATCCCTTACTTTTATGGATTCCGTCATTGATTCTGGTTGGTGTTGATAGCATTCTTTGCATAACATTCTTAAAAGTAAATATATTATTTCAATGAATGATGAAGGATTAGTCAATAGAATAAAAGGTAAAAAAAAAATAAAAAATAAAAAAAAAAAAAAAAAAAAAAAAAAAAAAAAAAAAAAAAAAAAAAAAAATAAAAAAAAATAATAATAATAGAATCTATGCTTTACATCTATGGAATCTATGATTTCATTTTTGGATACTTGACTTATATAAAGAGGTTGTGTTGTACCACAAAAACCCTCTTTTGAAGTGAACATACTTTTCGGTACAAAAACTGGATCAGATTTCAGAATAAACGTAAAATTAAAAGGTGTAGATCAAAGGCTTTTAGGTCAAAAATCAGGTCAAAAATATATCGTGTTTAGACTAGTTGCTCTAGACAATAATATATATTTGGAGTTTTTGCCAGAATAATTTTTCCTTAAACTTCATCTCTTATTGACTTAGATATTACAATAAGACTCAGTAAAGGGCAGTAAGTACTAATATCCAATGGAGGCTGAGTGGAAGCGCTATTAAGATGTATGTATTATTATCAAGTTGCTAGGAGAGTTCACATTCGAATCTCTTCCTAGATAAGTAGTTATTAGATTAGCAGAACCAAATTTGAAGATCCAAATAAAGTAGATCGTCTTAAAGACAATCTTTCTATATCATTCTATTATAATACCTCCCACACCTATACTATCAATATTTTCGACATTTTCGAAAAGAATAATCTTTGAGAAACAGATTTCTCGATCTATGGATTACTGGTTGGCAAATGTTACGAATTTTAGTGAAGATCTCTTTTAAGGCAAGTAAGAACATAATTCAAAAGTAGAAGGTCTCACAAAGAAGCTTTTTACAGTATTATTGATATATTTTACTGTGTATTCCTTATAAAATCTACTATCTGTTTTTTAAGCAATTTCCTTTATGTTATATTATTACATAGATTAATTTAAAAATTTTTATATTTACATTTGTAGAATAAAATTACATAGGCAAATGTTGGTTTTTTTACATCTGTTTTGTGTAATTTTAAATCGATTCAACTATGGTTGAATGAGGTCCTCATAGATCTTTTATAAAGAACAATTAAGTTATAACATGGCTTTTATTTAAATATTCATGTTTTAGCTTTTATTTATTTTTAGTACAGATGTTTTTATTTTTATTTTTTTAATAACCAAAATATAAATTGTTTCATGTCTGGGATACACATGGCTTTATGCCTTGTAGCATTTTACTATTAGAGGATCATTCATACATATATTTTTTAGTACTGTTTTTTATAGTTGTTTAGAAAATGTAATCCTGTGTATTGATTATAGGAATTTTTTATTTAGACAACTAGGGAATCAGGGAGCCAACTGCAGACTTGTCAAGAATTGTTGGTAACAAGGAAAGTAATAATTATTAAAGTTATAGTTTAATAGGATATCTTATAAGAACCAGGGGCCTAATTACCTTTTAAGTTTACAAAGTTGTTATCTCGAGCTAAGTTTACCGCTATGGTAATGTCGGCAGTTCCTGATATAAGCCCCGAGTTGAAAACATTATGACTTAAACAAAGTTGTATAATGGCGCTGAGAAATTAAGATACGTATGCTGAACCTTGAGGGAGGGGGGGGGGGACAAGGATATGAGTGGAGGGACTTGTTTCCTGTTTAATGTCTGTAGTTGTTAATTATTAGCTTCTGCTGTTATTCAATATCGTGTTGAGATGACATGATATTTATTTTATCATATTTTCTCTTTATTTATAAAATTAAAAAAAATATTATATACTTATTGCTAATTATTTATAATTTATTTTATGATATTCACACTTGCTGTATATATTCCTTTTTTTTTAAGCAATAATCACTTTATATAACAAAAAAAACAACTTATGAACAATTTTATATTAATTAATATATTTAATTTGAAGCATTTCTAAAATTTTATTCAATTTACTTGTTGCAGAGGGTGGTCAAGAATGCATTCAGGTTGACAATGAACACATCCGAGTTAAAAAAAAAAAAAACTTTATATACAGAGTTCTGACGTTACTACCTGCCTTGCAATTCTTTTCAGGGCTAAAATAACAAAAACCTAGATGTGGCCAAAATTGTAAAAAAATTAAGAAAGTAAATTAATTAAAAAAAGAATGTCGGAAAGTTATATACTTTTTTTAAATTAATTTAGTTTGTTCATTTGTGAATCATTTTATTCACGTCCAGCTTTTTGTTATTTTTTACCCCATAAGAAGACCTGCAAAGCAGATCGAAACGTCAACAATATACATAGCTTAATTCTTTATTAATCTTTGATAAGTAATTTATTAACCTTAATGTATCCCTGACCATCCACCTCGACCATGATTTCATACAGCTTACCATACTATTCTTAAATTTAATTTTACTGTAAAGTATTAGGACAAATTGATAAAAATTTTGGTATATTTTTAATTTTTAATTTTTCATAAGTGAAAGGATACTTCAATTCTATTTTATTTGTTTTTTTATATATTTTATATATATTTTGTATAACGAGAGCTTCTTTGCTTTTTTTAAAAAAGATGTATCTATAACCATTTTTATTAATTGAATTATCTTTGTGTGAAGAATATTGTAATTTTTTACCTATAAGAGAAGTTCAGGTACAAAACAAACAAAAAAATACCCTATACTTTTCCATAACCAGTTCTCTCGTACCAGGAACAGCAATGGGTAAAATTCGGTAGCTTTCCTAATTCTAAAAATAAGAATTATTCATCAAACTAGAAGACGAAATTTCTTTGTGATTACAATAAATACATAGTAACAGTTAAAAGTTTATTTTAAAATTTAATGGTCTACCTCTATATGAAATTGTAACATAAAATAATATTTAAGACGTTAGCTGTTACTTTCAGAAATGAATTTCAAGTTATGCGTTCAACTTATTTAACGAGCATATAAATAGTTCTGACATTTAATTGTGAATTTTGCATTGAAATTCGTAGAACAGCTCAATAATTTCACATTTGAGGTCGTCAAACTAAAAAGTATAAAATAAAATGTATTTTAGGATTGATGAATTAATATCTATTGGAATTATTTTATTATGAAACTAGTTCCGACTTCAGTCAATACGAAAGTTTTCAAAAATGTAAGACAAGAAATCATATATTGGTACCTCATTAAGGGACAGGTAATTTAAAACTTTTTGGGTTTTACATTGGGATTTCCCCAATAACTGATTGAATTTTTTCGTTCCTATTGAAAATAAATTTAAAATGGGCTATTGGAAATGTTTATTTAGTCATTTAATCATTAGGAATAATAATCGTTAGAGACCGATCCAGATTTTAAACTACCAGACCCCTCCCCCTCCCACAACGTATATATTTCAGAAATCTGTTGGATATTCTCAGGTGAGTACCAATATTTAATTTCTTGTCTTAAATTTTTGAGAACTTTAGTATATATAATTCATTTAACATAGTGCTGATGTTTTAAAAAAAAAAAAATTGTGTGTTTTTTAAAGAAGTTTAAACATGAGAAAGAAATTATAAATTAAACATTATAAAAACACTGTAAGTCCAATAGAAGTGGCAATTAATTCATTTATCGTAATCATTATTCAGATGATCCTATTTATCAATCCTGACCGTTCTTTACCATCATGCGTATCAAGTAAAATTTCTTTATTTCGTAATTCCTTTATACTCTCCTACATTTAAATTCCCCCCATATTCGGATCTCCGTGATTAATACAAATATAGGAGAGAGTATTTACTGCATGTTTTTTTTTTTTTTTTTTTTTTTTTTTTTTTTTTTTTTTGCTAAATTGTAAGAGATCATAGAGCGATATAATAAAAACACAAATAAGACAGCTATAGAAACAACTAATGGTAAAAAGAAAACAAATACAAAGTTGACTTGAAAGGGTGTTTTTACATGACAATGCTTTCCATACTTATCTTTTCAAAGGGTCTATTAAAGGACATGTTTAAATATGAATAGAGCTGGAATAGACTAACACAAGGATAGGGAACGAACTGACTTGACTCTATTTGGTTTAGTTATTATTCTTCGAGGACATTGCCCTATAATTGCCATTATGAAAGTAGCTAATTAGTGTCTGGAGAAGATAGTTCCCTATGCATCATTAGCAGATATGCAGATTCGGACCAGAATCTCTATCGTTGATGGTGCAGTATCATTTTAATCCGAATAATTACTAGTAATAATCATTAATTAATCATGACTGATTAACACTGATCTATCTTGTTATTTGTGTCTATTTAGAGTTATACCAAGTCCGTGCCTTATAAAGATCGTTTTCAATGTTTATAAAAATGAAAAAAAAAGAAAAAAGAATGAAGTTAATATAAGTCTCTGTAGAACATTAGAAGCAGTTGAAAATATTACTTCAAGATCTTTCGGCATACGTGGGAGGCAGAATTATGCTTCGAAAGCATCACTTTTTACCGGAAGACATAAAAGATTATTTTGACTATAAGGGTGCAATATGCAAAAATTATGAAAGTCAAACTATCAGCCTTACAAAACACTAATTTTAATTCAGAATAATAATAATTATAATATAATAATTATTAGCATTTTTGAGTTTTTTTAATATTAACGGAAATTATTTTAATACCCGGGCATAGGTATATTGTTATTCTATTACACATATATTTTTTGTATATTTTGCAATTATAATAATGTGTATGCTTGTTTATTTTTCAATTAGACTCGTATCTTTGTAAATGTAGCGAGGAAGAAACGGATTGAAGATTCTTTTTGAAGTTATATTAAAAAATATGTTAACGTTACGGTCCACGGTAACAATAAAAAATTATTAAACTTAAAAAAACTTAGGTGTTAATCTAGTTTGTTAAACTATTCATGCCTTTACAGCAGCATAGGATCCGGTTTATTTATTAACTAACCAGGTGAGTAATTTGTAGTTGTTTAATGGGATCAGACCGCTAATGTACTCCAGCTAGAGCGGCAATAAACTACAGTATGTTAGCCAAGGTGTGGTAGTCGAAATTTATATCGTGGACTCGCCATTTGGTAAAATTAAGCCTCTAAAAAAAATGGGATTCAATTCCGTTTTAGAAGCGGCGGATAAAATATGCATCAGTAATCTTAAATTTGGGAGATTCGATCTGGAAACTATGATAAAGCATTTTTTTTTTCAAAACAATAAATAGATTATCTGATTATAATTAGTTTTCCTGGTAGATTCGTTTAGTACGCATAAGCTTAAATATTTTTAAAAAATACCAGTAAATTTATTACATTCATTATTACATCAAATATTTATTATTTAAAAATATCTGTTGCATATACTTACAAATAATGAATACATTAGTTATTAATGTTATGTGGATTTAAAATTGCTTTGCAAGAAACTAAATAAAACCGAAAACTACAAAAAATAAATTTTTATAAAATGTTCTGACTAAAGATGGCTGAGAAGATATAATACAAACTAGGCCCTTTTCAAGTAACTTTTGAGGTATTTGAATTATAGTGTCGTTTCATATTAAAAGTCCATTTTTATTATTTTAAAATAAAAAGTGGCATCAGTGGTCCTGTGCAGTTTATTATGTTTAAATTTAAAGACTACAGTGATCTGATATTAACCGAAACTTGAACATTCGGAAGAACAAGCTGCATGAACTTTACTACAACATTTGTGAAAAGGTGTTGTAACGAACATATGATTCTTCTACGGTGTAACCAGATTTTGCATCTAAAAATTATTGTTATCTGTGTCAATAGCAGGAATAATTTATTTCTCATTTTACCTAGAGATGAAACCACCATATCTGAATCGAACTGCAGTGATATTGACAAAATGCATTACAAACATAAAAAAAGTGCCTTCATTAATTAATCGGAAAGGTATACTCTTAAACAAGGAAGGCCTTATGCTTTACCTTCCACACCCACTTCATAAGTCAGGCTTACCTCAAACAGATTTAGATCTCACTTGAGGTACGCATGATGATATAGAAGGATCAATCAATTAGATCTGCTTAGAAATTTAAAAAGTTTCTTTAATCGTAGAATTTTGGAAACTTATTTTCAGATATGTGTACGCATTTTCTTACATTTCCTTTTGAAACCTTGCATTTTTCAGTCCTGGGATTGAAAAGTTGATAAAAAAAAGGTAAAAATTGTTTATTAAACGAAGGTAAATATTTTGGATAAAAAGGTTTAGATTGTATAAAATTGTTTTGCTAAATAACCTTTCCTCCAACAAAAGACATTTTATATGAAACAACCCAATAGTTAAAATTATAACTAAAATATATAAAATACCAATTTTTCAAACAAGTATTATATTCCCTTTCTTCTGGCCCTCCCCCCCCCCACGCCTTTCCACCCCAACAGCTGGAAGAAGCTTAAATATCCAAGCAACCCTGAGGTTTCAGATCGATGACTAACCTTGGCCACGGACCTATCGGCTTCTTGCCCAACCACTTTCATCACTGCATGCATTATAATTCATTAAGGCTTGTCGGATCCCATTAGCACCCTACTCGTGCCGTGTTAACATACTGTTGATGTGGTCTGAATATCTAAACTGATGGAGGGTTATGCATTGTCGGCTGTGACGCTTACAATATAGTGAATGGAAATTCTGCAATCAGCAGAGTTACAAGTAGAGATGTAATGGTAATATGGTTATACTGTTGGTATAAGTTACTCTAAATAAATATAAAACACCAGAATTATTGTTTCTTAGTGACTTTTAAATAGCGAAATAAGCAGTAGAAGATTATTTGTAAATATGGTCACCCTCTTTCTTTCTTTTTTTATTTGATATTACTTTTAACTTGAAAAATTCTAGATTTTTGTCGTTCATTAACAACTATAACAAGTTTCTTACATGTGAAAAGCCAGAACAATGATTAACATCAATTATTTTATTTAAAAAACGACGATTTATAAAAAGCTTTTAAAAAATTACCAGAAAAATTGGGGTGTAAAGTAGATCCTCTTCAAAAATTCACCAAAAATATATTGAAACAGAATAAACAATTCTAAACGGTTGAGAGTTTATTTATTAGAGGAAAAAAATTACAGAAATCGCAATCATAACTGGCTCTTTCCACCTCGGCACGATTTAAGTTCCCACATTTGGGAACAACTTATTGACACCTCTCCCCGAGTGTCTTCAAAGAACTTCTCATCACAAAAGATGCAAGTTGTTAACTCTAACAAGAGATATATCGAGGTTCCCGGAGAAATGGGGGTCTATATTAACACCACGAAAGGGTGCAGGGTGCACGAATAATATGAAGCAACTAGGAAAATGAGAAGTATTATAACAACCGTTTAAACATTACACAATATAAACTGTTAACTATAGACGATTAATAGCAATGTACAGAAAGTAAAGAGAAACAATTTAACTACTACAAATAATACTTTTATGAAAAATAAACAATTTAATAACTATTGCTGTTTAAACGAATAAGAAGAATAAATTTTGTTATTATTTATTGTTGGTTGATTGTACATGTACAAAAAAGTAATCGTAGAATTTTATTGCTTTATTTTGAATCATTATTTATTATATAATTAAACTTTATACATATTTTTATAAGAGTAATAATAAATTTAATTAGATTTATAAACAAGCAATATTTAACAAAAGAATGTTAAATTTTAATTCTCACCCTGGTTGATTATCTGTATCTTATCATTGCTAATCATGCAAATTATTAATTTCACTGTCTTTATAATGTTCCAAATAAATTTATTGAACATTATGTCTTTATTTGAATCTACCTATGTATGCTTGAACTACATTTCGTGATTTATTTTTAATTATTTCAATGCCCATGTTTAACTTAATGACTGATTTCACAAATACAAGGAGTTTCGACCAAGATGAGTTTTAAAATGTGGGTTTTGCCAAAATTTCTTTGACCTAACCTCTACTTTGGAATGGTTCTCTAATGTACCATTAATTCATTTGATTTTTATGAAATATGTTTAAACATTGTATTCTAAAATTTCTTTTAAAAAAACTTCAATTTATATAAGATCAAAAAAAAAAAAAATTAAAATAATAGGTATAATTAATAGAACTAAAATATCAGTTAAATAGATATTATTCCCCCTACCTTATAACCCATTTATAAATTAATCATTATGTTGAAACACTAACACGCTCATTAAAAAAAAAAATTCACTCATTAAAAAAAAAAAAATCATTTTTTCGTACTATTTGGTTGAGTTTGGCATGAAAAAAAAAATCACCGAAATCAAAACTTGCATATTTTTTTTTTTTTTTACGGGAAATAATAGCTTAACCAGGAATATAATATAAACAATATTCCTTTTAATATTGTTAATGTCATTTATAATGTAACATCCCAGAAATATGGTGTACCTGATATAACCTCCAGAGCGACATAAAACAAGTCGTTATGTAAATAAGAAATATGTTTTAGGACATGGAGATCTCTTGGGACAGATACAGGAAATAGAGGTCATGCCGATGGGAAATTGAAAAGAAAAAAAGTAGAAAGACCGAGGCAAGGGCTTCACTATATAGGTCTCATGTACCAGCATATGTTACATTTTATATAAATATTATATAAAATATAAGGTTAATATTATATAAAATTATATTATATAAATATAAGGACTGATATAATATATATATATATTATAAACCTGTTCTAAAATGTAAAAAGGAAAAATAAGAATGTTTGACCTTTTTCTGTATTATATACAATTATGTAGGGAGTTTTATTGTAGTTTCATTTCAGTGGTTTTAGTAAGTATAATTTTTATATTTTATTAATAAAATTTTTGTAAATTTAAAAAATCATTTACAAACAAACTCCTGTCAAATTGTATACCATGATAATTTTGAAAATTGATATTTTGAATTTTTTTTTTATGTTTCCAGCAAATGTAGGTAATGTTTCTGAGATGCAGTCAAATGTTCAAAACTACATTAGAAATTAATCATTTCTCATGCCTTGATCACAAAATTAAATACCTATTTTGAAGTCTAAATGAACTTATTTTAAAGGAAATTAAATTTTCTTATTAAGGAGAGTACTGAAATCTTTCTGATTTCAGCAGTTTGTGATATATAGGCAAGTACTTGTCAAAAGGAGAAATATATTGAAAACACATAAAATAAAAAATATGTATAATACTGACCATATTATAAATAAAATCATGAAAACTATTACAAGAATCTACTTCCAAAGTTACTGCAGTTTTATTCTGAACACCCTGTATACTTTCTGTACTCAACATATTGTATACATTTTTAATCTTCTGTTAACAATCTTGGAATTATTTTTTATCAGACCCTTTCTTGGAAATCTCAGATTGCCCCAAATCTCCCGCCGTTCTATAGGTCTACTTAAATTATTCCACCGATCCCGTCACCTTCTTCCCCAGTCAACTCGTAAGCTTTTAGTCTCCTCCCTATTATTCCCTTGCCTTGATTATGGTTGTCTAGTTTATGGTGATCTCTCGACGGTTCTCGAAGGTAAATTGGACCGAATTATGAACTGCTTTGCTAGATTTGTCTTTGATACACCGAGGCGCTCCCACGTTTCCTTCCTCTATTTAGAATTAAACTGGCATTATCTCAAATTCCGTAGAAAATAGTTCCTTGGATCATTCCTTTACCAAATTATCAGTACCCTTCATCTTTCCTATATTTACAGTATTCATCAATTCAGATCTGCAATCAATGTAATGCATACAAGATCCCGTCTTTCTGATCTATATACCTCATCCCACAGAACTACTGCATTCCAGCGCTCTTTCCTATTCTGCTCAACCATCCTATGGAATTCCATCCCTTCTCAAATTAGACAAGCGAAATCTCTGCAAACATTCAAATTCTTCTATTTCCAGTACCTCCTTCTTATCCAAGGTGATACTTGCTCAACAATCTTCTTTCTCAATTCAATGATATATAACTCTTTCTGGAACACTTTCAATAACTATTTGCACAAATTAGATAGCAATCAAAATCATTTTTTCTCACTCTGAACATAACATTTAGGTTCTTATATTGTATATAATAAACATTGTATTGAAAGAATGTATTTATCATTTTATTTGTAGAATGTTTTCTTATTTACATGTCTATATATTTAAGTAGTATCTATTTATACATTATAGTTGTTATATTATTATTTTTCTTCTTTATTTTATTTATGTTTCATTATTCATTCACTATGTCTCTGACCAGATGTAACTAATTTTATTTATTTCTAAATATAAAATAAATAAGATAAAATACTCCTGTGAAAATCAAGAAATATAATGATAGACCACTCATCCGTGTTATTCAAGATAGGAATTAAGTTTTTATTAACATTTTGTTTAGCATATGGGAGCTGATGATCATCGGAGGTAACGATCACTAAAGGAGTTTTATTAGTTCTGTCATTCATCAATGGCACAATCAACATTCCTCTCTGCTTCCAAGAAGGGGATAAAGTAATCTATAACAGTCATTAGGAAGTAAATAAGAGATAAGAAAAGTAAGAAAAGAGAAAGAAAAGCCGTTCTCAAAGACTCCATTGAATTTCCCTCGAATGCCAATCGGAGGGCTATTGTGCCTGGTGATATATGTCCGCTATCAGTGCATTATCCCATCAGACAAAGAACTGCTTGCAAAACCCACTCCCGATCCCGCATCACAGATGCTGCAAAACATCGGATCATTCTTTCTTATCTCAACCATATACATCAGCTGGTCCGGACCAGGTGCTGGGTTAATAGCAGTGATATACAATCGCGGGTTTCTTGTTAGTGGCTTTTTGTGTATGCAAATCGTAATAGGGAGTCCAAGTTAGATTCGTATAATTACTAATAATGATTCAATACAACATAAGAATACTAAATTGAGTATTAAAGACTAATAATTAGCTACAGATCATGAATACAGTACGAATAATGTATCGGCTCTGTTAATTTGATATAGGAAATAAATAAAAAAATTTAAGTAAATTTTGAGTATGCTTGTAAAAAAGGTAGTTTCATACACCAGGGTAGAGGAAAAATTTTCTCTTCGAAAAAATATATAAATTATACAAAATCCATTTTTGACAGTCAGCAGTACTATAAGTACTAGTATAGAAAGAGTAATATTTTTTTAATATATATTATTTTCCTTTTTTTAGTACACTACTCAAATCCCCTAATTTATACAACTTGCTTCCCACACCATTCCCGATAATCCTCCGAGGCGTCTGAAAAGAAGATGGCCCAGAGACCATTCTAGTTTAGAATTTTAATTGAAGTGCTACTGATGAGTAGTTCTTTTCAAGTTTTTTCATGTTATTGTAATAGTTAACAACACATTTACTTGGTCTATATATTTTGTGCAGTTTTTGTAAATTTCAATAAATTGATATAATAAATAAAAAATAAATTTGTTAGTACTTTTATATATTCATACATACCTATTTTTTATAGTCGAGTATATGGTCTTATTCTGCCTTATTGAAGAAATTTCACATTTCTTTATCGTTGATTTTTATTAATGAATCGATCCCGAATCCTTTTTTATGTAGCACCCTCTGAAGAAAAAACTCAGGTGTATCTATCTATAGCTGGTAAGACTGATTCACTTTCTGCAGTGAATCAGTGGCCTTACTTGCCTGGTTCTTTAAAATTGTACATTTTCTAAAAACGATCCTATGTCAAAAGATTCAGAATCAAAATGTCATAACGAAAAGTAAAATATGCATACGAATAAGTAAAAATGCCTAATACACATCTTTAAAAAAATATACAGAAATATTTTCAAGGGTCGACTGCGAATCTTGATATAAATAGATAAATAAATAAATTATTCTACATCTTTCCAGATGTAGACAGCATTTGTTTTGTAATGATAAATTCACCATTCTCCATAAATTTTCAAGAATGCGAATGAAAAAATAAACGTGTATACATGCAATAATTTATAAGTTGGCAAAGCAATAAGTATGTCGATCGTAGCTCAATGTAGAAGCCTCAATTCAGTATAATCGATTGTTTTGAGACACACCATTCATCACTGTCACTGAGTATTACTTAATACAGACCTTCTCATCCCTTTAAAGCTTTGCGAAGCCGTTCTCTATGGGGATGGAACGCACCCTAGTCCGTCTATTCAATTCCATTTCATTCTACAGCCCTTTTATATTTCCTTACCTAAACCCTCGTCAATTTTATGAGTATGCTTCTCATTAGTCTGCGGTTTTCATCACCAACTAACTGGAAATTAATATCGGGCTCGAGCACATGCGGGGCGAGGAGGTGGATCAAAGGATGCTATATTTTAATTAGAGCGTTCACTACTTCTCGCTTTGCCAACTCATCTCTTTGTTTACCTGCTGCAATTTTTAGAGTTTACATAATTGCTGTAGTAAGAATGAGAACTAACAGTAAGCAGAAATGAAATGTTATTAATATTAAATTAATGTGAGATGTGTGTGTGTGTATGTGTGTGAGTGTGTGTGTGTTTGTGTGCCTGTGAAAGAGAGTGAGTGTTTGTGTGTATCAGAGAATACATTCTTCTATTTTACATTTGCCTTCTGAGTCGAATTCAGACATTATTAATCGAAAAAGAGTTCTTTGAACCCTTTAATCAATAGCTATATATTTTTCAAAGGACAAACTATTTGAAATCTTTGAAGGTATATTCGAGAAAAATTCAAATTGAGGAATATTTATTATTCTAAATATCCTTTCAGTTCATTGTTTCTTTATTCTTGAAAATCGGTTCTTCAAGCGGATATTGGCTGGGGATTTGATTTTGAGAGAAATTAATTGCTGGCTGCTTGAGGGCGATTGCAATGATTCCTCTCATCCTAGCTTTTATTTTTCCACAGTTTTCCGATACTGGGTCATTCTCAGAGCCTCAGCTAAAATAAAAAAAAATTGAATTTTTAAAGTTGATTAAATGTTTATTATTTTTGAGTTTTCTATTATAATATACCTTTTATTTATTAAATTCCCAGGTGGGGCCAATTTTTTATTTACCACTGTTTTGAAGTATTTTATAGACCTTTTGATAAAAATGCTCTTGACCGTTACTCTTTTTTTAAGCATTTTTTTTTCGTATTAAAAAATGATTAATGTCCTCAAATGGATAAAACTAAATAAATAGTATAATAAAATGTATTACTGATACATACAAATTTAAGGTAATAAAATTTGTTTGTACAATTCTAGAAGAGCAGATACCTCTATTTGTTTTAAAACTTTGTTAATACTTGCGTAATATCTTATTTAAAGTTTTATCTTCACTGTCATCCGAATAGACTTCTTGATATCGCTAGTAGAATGAAGCTAACCTCACGAATTACTCTGTAGATAGCAATAATCAGCACTAGCTTATTCTGGTAGAGAATATTGAAATAATTATTTAGTGTGACGGTCGCACTCACACTGCACGCCTAATATCGCTCTGTGTTTGTGACTTTCTTTAATAGTGTATTAACTAAAATTCCGCCCTTATCTTCACCATAAGGTGAAATTAGTGACCATAGAACATTTTTATATTACTTTCAGTGAGGTGAGTGAAACATTTAAATTAACTGTGAACAATAACAATATACCAGGTAAAGCAGTCTAACTGGCTTGCCGTAATCCTACCGGCTGGTAGAATACATCGCTATTTATCACACGGTCAAGGTTAGTTTTGATAGTTATATTGCCTCTCGTTCGATATTAGACAATATAAAACAATTTTTTTTTTTTTTTTTTCTTCTTCTTGGGACAATTTTATTTATTTATAATTTTTTAATTTTGCATATTCTTAGTATTATTTTAATAGATTTATTTTATAATGTTTTACTGCAGAATAAAAATTGTACAATTTATGTAAATAGGTTCTTCATAGAGGTAATAATTTCAACATTAATTGTATAATTGTTATTATTACCATTAATTTAATTTTAATTTATATATATTTCGTTTTTATTTTTACTTTCCTAATATCAAATGATGGAGGTTGTCACATCTGGTGACGAATCGAAGGAAGATGCCCCCTACTCGGAAATCAGTGAAACTGATTCCCAATCAAGAAGAGTTCTTCAAAAGCGCCACCGAAATAGTGCCCCTGGATCAGCGGGCAATTCGCCGAACAAGAAGAAAAACAAGACGGCTAAATAAAAAAAGCCACTCACCAATGCTAGCCATCAAACCCGCAGTAAATCTACTGCAGCGAAAACAACTCCATCAATTACGCCAAGCACCTCAACTTTCAATGCCCCTATACCATCTAACAGTGATAACAATAGTACAAATTCTCAACATACTCCTGACTCAGATCCGCCACCAATTTATGTTTATAAAATCGAAAATTTCTTGTCATTTTGCAAAGAAATAGCTAATTTGATCGGAGAGACCAATTTCGATTGTTTTTCACGAATCAAAGATATTAAGGTCAAAACAGCGTCGAAAGACTGTTATAAAAAAGTGATTAATCACCTAACAAGTAAAAACTACGATTTTCACTGTTATCAGCTGAAAGAAGATAAGGCTTATAGAGTAGTACTCCGAGATCTCCATACAACTACCCCAACGAGCGCCATAAAAGACGGTTTAGAAGCAATTGGATATAGCGTTAGGCGAGTATCTAATGTGCTTCATCCCAGGGAAAAATATCCGCTGCCTCTATTCTTTGTGGACTTGGAGCCGGCCAGCAACAACAAAGACATATTTGACGTCACTAGACTAGTATATTCCTGCGTCAAATTCGAAGAACCTAAGAGTAAACCGACTATAGTCCAGTGCACTAGATGCCAAAGCTTAGGACACACGAAGACATATTGTCACCATCAGCCAAGATGCGTAAAATGTGCTGGCTCGCACGCAACTGAAACATGCCAGCAATCACGCGATACTCCTGCTAAATGCGTACTGTGTGGAACTAAATACTCCTACTAAATGCGTACTGTGCGTACTGTTCACCCTGCGAATTACAGAGGTTGCATAGTCTACAAAAGTATGCAAAATCAACGAAAGCCAAATACATCCACAATAAAACAAAACCCTCGCACTCAGGCGCCTGATTTCGATAACACTACAGTATTCCAGAAGTTCAAGGAAAACAAGATCAAAACATAGAAAAACTGCAATCAACCTCAGCACATCATCATCCACCACGACAACAAGCTGCATACTCGGACAAGACAAAGGAACAACCTAGAGGTCAGGCGCTTCAAACCTCCCAATCCCAGCTTCCCACGTCCCGTTCTCATCCTCAACCTCCTCGACAGAACATCCCTTCACATAATTTACCACTAAAGGTAAAACTACCGCCTGAAAAGCAACACCAAGTTCAGACTCCTATTCAGGTCAACCCCCTATCCCAAGCACCATTGCAAATTCATTCTGCTCCTCATACTCAACGAAGAGTCCCGCTCCTAAACAACTCACTCACAGAGACAAACCATATACCACAAGCCTCCAATTTATATCCAGTTAATTACCAAAACTCTACTGATATCACCGCTATCCTTTCCTCATTCCTTTCAGAACTAAAAGAAACCATAAGACCGCTCATCGCCCTTCTCACAAGAGCCCTTTCGGAAATTCCCTTAAATGTCGCAAGATGAGTGTTAAGCCTCTTGCTATCATTTTATGGAACGCAAACGGACTGAAAAATCACCAAGACGAACTCGACATATTTCTCCACGACAATAAAATAGACATTGCCCTACTGACGGAAACTTACTTTACCCAACGGTTGCACTTTTACATACGCGACTACATCACTTACAGAACAGATTACCCAGACGACACCTCCCATGGCGGATCTTGCATCCTTATCCATAAATCAATATCCCACTCTCTGGTTCCTTCTACTCCATCTGACACCATTCAATCCACCTCAGTAACCATTTCAACCCGTCCTTTCCATATTACATTCTCAGCTGTATACTGCCCTCCTGGTAATTCCCTTTCCCATAGCCTCCTTGATTCCTTATTCCGCTCCCTTGGACCGAGCTTTATCGCTGGAGGAGACTACAACGCCAAACACCAGCGATGGGGTTGTAGAACATCCAACTCCCGTGGTAACATCCTATCCCGTATTGCAACCTCCAACTGTTATTCTATCCTCTCTCCCTTAAACCCTACTTATTGGCCAACCTCTCCTAAAAAACGTCCCGATGTCCTTGATATTTTCATTTCTTCCCAAATTTCCACCTCTCAAACAATCATCAAATCCATGAACGACCTCTCATCAGATCATAGCCCTGTTCTTCTTCTATTGCATTCAAATCCAGTTCCTAAACCCTCTCCTTCTAGACTGATAACCGGACGTGTAGACTGGGATGGATTTCGATGTGATCTTGAGAATCAATTGGACCTTAAAATTAACCTTAAAACAAAAGAAGATATAAACTAAGCAATTGACAAACTAACGTCATCAATACAAAATAGTATAACTGAAAACACCTCACACCGAAAAAAATACTAATAGTCAACAGTATAACTTACCACAGCATATTCGCACCTTATTGACAGAAAAACGTAGAGCAAGGGCGAAATGGCACCGTACTAGAAACCCATCAGACAAAAATAATTACAATAATTTAACGAACAAACTGAAACCTAAACACTTCCGACAAGTCATTATGGGTGACAACGAAAAAGCTCCTTAATTACAAAAACTTTAATCACCCTCTACTAACTGATTCTCAAACCTGGACTAGATCAGACGAAGAAAAATCCCAAATTTTTGGCCTGCACCTTTTAAAAACCTTTAACCCACATCCTGACATCTTCAATCCTACTCACATTGAATGCATTGAAGCAGAACTAAATGTCCCGCTCCAAATGTCTCCTCCTCCGAATGCATTCCATCCTTCAGAAGTATCCAACATAATCCTCAGATTACCTTTCAACAAAGCCCCTGGATAAGACCTTATTACAGCTTATATCCTAAAACTCCTTCCTCAGAAAGCAATCCTATTTCTAACATACATATACAATGCGGTACTTCGCACCACATATTTCCCTGATCCTTGGAAAATATCAATAGTTAAAATGATACCTAAACCCAAAAAGCCACCTGAACTCCCATCCTCGTATCGTCCAATATTACTTTTTCCTATTATGGGCAAAATCTTAGAAAAACTCATCCTGAAACGCCTGTATCCTATCCTAGATTCCAATCATATCATCCCAGATCACCAGTTTGGTTTTCGAACATCACACTCCACTATCCAGCAATGTCATCGTGTGGTGGACGTGGTCTCCTCAGCGTTAGAGCGCGGAATGTACTGCACGGGAGCCTTTCTCGACGTAGAACAAGCCTTTGACCGAGTCTGGCACCCAGGACTGCTTTACAAGCTCCGCAAATTCCTTCCCTCAACATACTTCCTTATTATCCGTTCCTATCTCAGTGATAGAATGTTCAAAGTAAACCATAAATTTTCTTACTCTTTCCACTTTACCCAATCTGCCGGTGTTCCTCAAGGTAGTATCCTTGGCCCTATCCTTTACACGATCTATACAGCTGACATCCCAACTCATCCTACCACTGTCCTCACTACTTACGCTGATGACACATGTGTATTATCAGTAAACAATGATCCATTCCTTGCCTCCCAAACACTCCAATCTCATATCCTAAACATTCAAGAATGGTGTCAAAAATGGAGAATCAAAATAAAACCAAACAAATCACACCAAATAACCTTTACCCTTCGTCGTAAACCTACGACTTCCTGTCCTACAATATCCTTTAATGACATTCCACTAATCCCTGTTGAACAGATCCGCTACCTAGGACTCCACTTGGACAAACGTCTTACTTGGAATCCACATACAAGACTAAAACGACAAGAAACTGCTCGTCGTTAAAGACTACTTCAACATTTACTTGACAAACGTTCAAAGCTCCCAATTAATTACAAAAGACTCATTTACTTGACTGTGATTAGACCTATATGGACGTACGGAGTTGAGCTTTGGGGCTCTACTAAACCATCCAATTCTTCCCGTATCCAATCCTTACAATCCAAAATCCTTCGAAAAATCCTCAATGCTCCTTACTTTGTCACCAATAAACTTATCCATAAAGATCTTAATGTTCCATATGTTGCTGATTTAGCCCAAACCAGATACCAATCCTTTCATAGTAAGCTCCATAACCACTCAAATCCCCTAGTTTCTCAACTTGCTTCCTCCCCCATCCCTGATAATCCTCCGAGGCGTCTGAAAAAAAGATGGCCCAGAGATCTTCTTGTGTAGTTTTTGTTTTTCATTTTATTTTTTTTACTTAAGTGCTACTGATGAGTAGTTCTTCTCAAGTTTAGGCATGTTATTGTAAACATTTTTTTTTTACACACATTTACTTGATGTATACTTGTACAGTTGTAAATTTCAATAAATTGATTTAAAAAAAAAAAAAAAGTGTGACGGTCGTGAAGCCAAACCGAGTGACAAAAATAAAACGGAGTTTTCAGTTTCTTTTTATAGTTTAAAAATGTTTAAAAGCATGTTACTTACTTTCCAATATATGTTTTCATACTCTAGAAAATAAATTCATAAGTTTTATAAAAATAAATACTTAAATAACTTGCACGAAATCTCACTTCATAAGTAGAGACATGCGACGGTCATGAGTTTATAATCTTTTTATAGCTATAAAAAAATATTTTTCGAAACCAGGCTGTTTGCACCTACATTAAGGGATCGATTTATGTTCAAATTCACAAAAAATATTGATTTGGAAGTTTTAGTTCCAACTTAAGTCCAGCAGGACAGTGAAAAATCACTGCCATGAGAATGGCCCTACTATTTCCGATCTCAGTTCAAAAAAATATATTAACTACACGACTGGCCCACTTTGTGAAGAAGATAAATGAAACTGAAAATAAAAATATCATAGTATTTCAATATTTTATTATATTTAAAATAAAGAATTTTAAGCTTACTTTACTATAGCATCTTACCGACACCCTTGCCATTTTACTAAACACCAAAATATTGAAAGAATAAAAATAGGAATGAAAATTCAAAATCAGCAACATACCTCACAAAACCATCATAAATTCTCACAATGTGTAAACTTCTATGTATCTAACTATACTAAGTACATTTCTTTACTTTTGGCCATAAAACCCTCTTGCAAACAACCTAGTCAAGTTATCAACTAAGGAACGGAAAGGGTATAATAAATGGAATTAGCATTTGACAGAAGAATGATATTGTCCGAATATATTCTATGTAATAATTGAAGTGCTAATTTTTGAAGAATGATTAATTTTAAACATCATCAAGCAATTATCCAAATATTGTTTATGATTACTGAAATCAAAAGGGTAAACAAATTATATTTATATGGTTATAAATATTCATTTAGTAGTGATATTTCATAATATTGAAAATACGAAGATTATAAGAATTTCATTATAAGTTAATTTAGGAATTTTTTCATTTTAGTTTTTCAACGTCTTTTAAAGTTAAATGCTTCTATTTGTAAGTTTCCTAATTATAAGTAGTTTGAAACAAATCTCCTGTAATTTTAATTATAAAAAAAAAAAAATGCAGTGAAATTCGCATACACACATTTATATACATAAACATATTTACAATGTATATCGGATTAAACGAAAAAAATACCGTGTTTTTGTAGCATTTTATCGGTGTTGCAATCCTTTTTTTATCCCCTAAAACCATGAATTTATCTTCAAGTAGAGTTTGGAACAAATTTATGTGATTTCAGCAAACAATTTATTGGCTTGGTAAGCCCTTAACAACTTGATCGATCGGGTGTAATGTAGAGCTAGTTTGGATCAGCACTCAGGGGAGCCATAGCTAAACCACTTCACAGCAATCCCTTTGTGTTCGTCGCGACAGTGTTCGGAATTGCCAACCCACCCCGCTTATCCGATGTGATATGACTAAGCAATGAACGGCAGGATCAAAGTACTGGAGAGTTTGTGGTATTAGGAATGAAAAATATTTATGTATATACATATAAATGTATATTTATTTAAGATTGACTAAATTTCAGAATAACAATATTTTTTTTATTTTACAAATTGTTCTGAAAATTTTTAAGTATTACATAAAATAAGGCTCTTCTTATAAGTAAACATCAGCAGTGATAAAAAGTTAGATACATTATAATAATTTAAATAAATTAAATTTATTACAATAATATTATTTGATAACATGAAAACGTATTTTTATCGAATAACACATCGTGCAGAAATAGTTTAAGAAACTCTTTTAATCTGTACACATGATTTGAAAGTTTCACATATTACTATAACAATAGTGGACACATATAAATAATCCTTAAAATTAATATTGAAATTTAAATAAGATAAAAAAAAAAAAATAAAAAAAAAGAAGTGTATAGCCTAATAATGGACTTTCATTTTCAGAAGTAAAATAAGGTAATAATGAGAATGTCGTATATCGGTCGACCGTAATTAATTATTGAGAAAGATCGTTGGGGTGTTCGCTAAAAACTAATATATATATATATATATATATATATATATATATATATATATATATATATATATATATATTTATATATACACTGAATTTATCTTGCTAACGTTTTGGCTTAAATAACTAACTTTATCTTCATTGTGTGGATAGCGCAATTATAGTGTGTATTTAGAGATAGACCACCTACCTGTATTCTGTCTGACGACATTTTATATTATTTAAATAATTGTTGAAATGACGGAACTCCCTAATCATGTTCTTCTCTAATAATTAGAATTTAAATAAATAATATTGTTCTGAAGACGAATGATTTAAGAATTTAAAGTCCAGGTTGACTCGAGTAGCTTATTTCCAGCTTTGTATAATTTTTAATTTTTTTTGATGAAATTAAATATTTTTATCTTTAAAATACAACTAAATTAACAGTTTACCATTTGTTTTAATCGTACAACTATTATCATTTTATAAACATTTATTTGTAGATGTATAATAAACATTATTGATTATTTTTTTATCATCATTCATAGCACATTTATCGTATATTTATTTATTTTTATCATTTATTTCAATTTATCATGTAAAATCTTGCTAAAATGTTGCTATCTGTAATTAACAGCTAAGGGGAATACGTAAAGCGCCATAAACTAGATATTTATGCCTTATTTACTAGAAAAATCAAAGAAATTATAAAGTTGATTAAATTATATTACAAGAAAAAAAATTACAAATGGATACATGAAAAAAAAATCATACATAGGTATTAACACTTAAAGGTAGGCGCCCACCTTTCGTCATCGGACGGATGGCTCGCATCGGACGGA